>CAOKZL010002075.1:0-430264 GCA_948472985.1 Iguana delicatissima | reverse complement strand
TCCATCAAGCGTGTGATGTTTAAAAGTTACCAGATTTAAATTTGAATTCCTTGGGAATCTTGTGACATTTTTACACAGTTTGAATTCTAGTGCTCAAAATCAAGTTTGGCTACCAGACTTTTTGCACCACCAAAACATGAAATTTGCTGTTTGTAATCAGGTCTTCTCATAAATTTTCAAAATCAAATTTCAGAATATTACAATTCTGAGCTTTGCAAAATTTAAATTGATGCAATTAACTAGTGATTTCAAATGTTAAGTTTTCAAATTCCTTTCATTCTTGTCCATAATGGGACTCAGACTCAGCCTATCAAAGGAGAAAATATTAATTCTTGTTTTAAAAGCAAATTTGTTTCTCTCCCTGTTAGTCAGCATCCCTCCCTTTCTCTAAATTAAATTGCCACAGAAGCACCATTATAAAACCACAAGTGCAGTCATATTTTTGTCTAAATATAACATTCTGGGTTTTTTTTATCTCTAACAGAAGTATTGATAGAATAATAGTAATCATTGTTATGATACATAGGAGAACACTTTCATAGCCAAAGACAATCATATCATAAAGAGGAAGTGTCAGTGAAAAGCATTTATATAAACAACATGGCTTACTTAATTGACACCAGTATTATTCCACTGATAGGCTTTATCTCCTCCGGAGTACTTATGGCAGTCTTCCAAACAGAATGGAAAACCAACCAGAGCTATTTAGCAACACATATTTATTAGATAGGATAATTAGACTCACACATACCACCAATAACAACGCTGGCAATGTTATACCCATTTTCCTCCCTCAGTTTTTGCCACTTGTGAAGACAGAAAATAATTACTCTGCCAAAGTGAAGTAACTGGGGGTACAGAGGAGTACAAGAGATATCTTCTTATCAATCATAGTATTTTGGTGGATTGATGGATTCAATCAGAGTCAATGAGAGCCAAAATATTCTAATATGGCTAGGTGAATGGCACAAACCAAAGGCCTGCAGCTTCCCGGATGGTCCATCATATGTTACAGTTCAATGCCAGAACTTTCCTAAGGTAAAAACTATGCAGAAAGAATAAATGCTATTTTTTCTTGAGAAGATGATGCTGAGTTTGGGAGGCCAACCCAAGACATTTTGTTACCTGAGGCTGAGCAGCAAATGGTGCCCCTTCTTCCACCTACAAGGCTCTATCCACATGTTAAGCTAAATTCTACATGGTGAAATTGCTCCTTTACCTTTTATTTCTTCACAGTTAATTAATGTGACCAAGGCCCCAACTCTGGCCCTTTCCACACCTCACCTTTTTCCAGCGCTGGGGTGTGGGGATCGTGCGAGCAGCCTCCGGTGAGAGGCTCTCATGTCTGGGGTCCTTTGGCTCCGCACGAACTGCCTGCTCGCATGAGAGCCCTGCCTCTTCCTTCCACAGTGCAGCCTGGGAGCTTCCCAGGCTGTGCTGGGGCAGGAAGCGCGACCGTTGTGGCTCCAGAGGCTCTGCACGCTTGGCAAGTGCACGCAGGGCCTGGGAGCAATGCGTGATCATGCACCATTTTCAGCTTCAAGCCGAAAATGAAAAGGTGCAAGATCAGCCCCTGTCGGCCCCTGGAGCGTCATGTGATTGTGAGTGTGTCGTGCAGATGGCTCCTCACAATCGCGCGACACTCCAGGCACTCTTTCACATAGAAACTGCCATGCGAAAAGGGCCTCTGATTGGAACCAACATCTGAAGGGAGGCTTAAACATTCTGTCACCCATTCTTCTCCCAACTGGGGAGTGGGGAGGCCTTTGTTGCCAATGGAGAGAACTTCTTTTTAAAATTCCCATCCAGGACAGGTGAATATCAGGGGCCTTAAAGCAGTCCACAACTGTAGCACTGTGACTAACTGCCATGGCTGCCTTCTATGGAATCCTGGGATTGGCAGCTGGGGCAGATGCACCAGGAAAGCTTCTGAATGCCTCTCCCTCAACTGAAAATCCCAGGAGTCCATAGGATGTTGCCAGGGCAGCTGAACTGGAATCATAATAGCATAGTATAATGTAGTGTGAAAGGACTGTAGGATGGGAGCAGTAGGGAGGTTTTAATTTCTGCTCCCTTTATGTGCTCATCAGGGTTCAGTACACTTGAGTAAGAAGTAGATGGTCAGCTGTCAAGATGAGTAATACCAGAGCTCATCAAGTTATTTTGGCACTTGATCCAGGAAAATCAGCATGCTCCTCCTCAACTCCCTGGCAGTAAAAAAAGCAAGAAAAATGACAATCAATGTACTGCCCTTTCATGAAATAGAAAATCAGCTGTCTGAAGTGGCAGCCTTACTCTGCTTCATAGAAAGGGAGGACCCTGAAATGCGTGGGCTAAGTGGAAGAAGAAGAGTTGAACACAGAATGGGGAACACATTCTTACATTCAATCCTTGTGGCAGGATCTCTCAGCATCTAAGAAAAAAAACAGTTTTACCATTTGCCCTTTATTACTCTACAGTGGATTGGGTTGCCAGATTGAAAACTGGAGAGGGCTCCTGTGCCTTTATGGCTATGCAGAAGAGGGGATTTCAGCAAGAGATGCTTGTCATGCAACCAAGTAATGAGCAACACCTGCCAAAATTCCCTCTTCTTCACAACCATTAAAGACACTGGAGCCTTCTCCTCTTTCCCTTTGGCAACCCTAATTTGGGGCATTTTGAAAAGGCTTCACCATACTCTTGAAGATTATCACAGGATCTCAGTAGTTTTAGTATTAGTTTTCATTTAAAATGCACTCAACAAGGTTTCTCCCTATGATGCCCCTGGTTTGTTTTCTGCATTTGAAAAATGTATTTTATTGACGGGACTTCAAATTTGTTTTTGGGAACTTCATCTCCAACACATAATTTCCTTAAGCCAATTTGCCTTCTTATCATGTGTCCATTTTTATTTTTTTAATTCGATTCCATATCAGCTAAAGGAAACCACAAAGTAATCTCGCACAAACAAGGACATCTCAGTGCACTCGTCCAACTGAGTTATGTGCCCCGTAGCATGTGATACATTACCAAGGCATCGCAAATTAAATAAATTAGTTGTATAACACTGAATAAATGAATCCAAAATTTCATTTCATGGTGCTTCAATTTGTTTATGAAATGAAATTAAATTGCCATGCAGATCTCAGGAAAGCTTCATATTCCATTTGAAATCATCCAGTTTGAGCCATCACCACAATGGCAGGGGGGAGAAAACATCACTGGGAAAGGACAATAGGAAAGGACAAAGGAGAAGTGAAGGGAGCTCCACCGTGCCATTTTTAGCTTAAAACAAGGGTTAGAACCAGCACCTCCCAGCAGCCCTCACCAGCACAACAAGTAGTTAAGAAATGGTGCATGGAATAGCTCACAAATGTCTAGAAGGCCACATTTTACTGATTCCAGATTTAACACCAGGGCCAGCTGGAGAGGTCTTTCTGCCTGAAGCAAAAGACAAGATGACAGCTCATCACCACACATTCCACACACAGAAACTAACTGGACTAGCTGCTGAGTCTTCTTCTGAGTGTCAATGGCACAGAATCCTCCCTTGCACCTATGGGCAGCAGGCTAGCTTTGGGATCCCAGTTGAGGCAATGAGACACAGAGAGGTCCCCAGAAGAGGCCCTCCTTTGGAATGGCTGGAAAGACTCAGAAGGAACAGCCAGTATCTCCTGCTTGGGGTGGTTATATATTTTCCCTCTTTCATTTCTTCCTTGCACCTTCTCTCCTCATGCCTCCATGACAGCTATCCATTAGACCACCAAGAAACCTTAACACCAGGGAAGCTTGGATGTGAACTGTGGAAAACATATCTGCAAAATGAGGCAGATGTAGTCATAGCAGCTGTGCCGACACTCACAAAGAGAGAGAGGAGAGGAGAGGAGAGGAGAGGAGAGGAGAGGAGAGGAGAGGAGAGGAGAGGAGAGGAGAGGAGAGGAGAGGAGAGGAGAGGAGAGGAGAAAAGAGCCCTCACCATCTCCCAAAGCCGATGTCGATTCAGTGTAATCACCACCATGGTGGGTCTCACCAAATAGCCGCCTTCATTGAAGGAGAAATCTCTGTCTTCCCAGGTCACATTGAGCAAATGCCTGTTGAGAGTAAGTGAAAAGTATTTTGAGCTGCTAGAGGAAAACTTAAGAGTGTCAAACAACCAATTTTCTCTGTAAAAAAATAGTCATTTCTCCTACCTTTTGGGAGCAAGTGCTCTTCCCATCTTGATCTTTCAACAACCATCCAGGCTTCATCACTTTCAGGCTAAGACTGGTAACGTATATCTTACCTTAAGTACTCCACCAGGGACGGTCAACTTTGACAGCTTTGAAGCCAACCCCTCCCTTTACTGCTGCTGTATACCATCAAATCAGAGTGGAAGAAGTAAACACACCCTACCATTAGTTCATGTTCTAGTCTTTGGCCCTTTCCGCACAGCAGTTGCCATGTGAAAGGATACCTGGAGGATCGCGCGATTGTGAGGAGCGATCTGCACGACGCACTCGCAATCGCACGATGCTCCAGGCACCGGCAGGTGCCTGTCGTGCACCTTTTCATTTTCGGCTTAAAGCTGAAAATGGTACGTGATTGTGCATTGCTCCCAGGCCCCGCACGCACTTACCTGGTGTGCAGAGCCTCTGGAGCCGCGCCAGCCACACTTCCTGCCCCAGCGCAGCCTGGGAAACTCCCAGGCTGCACTGTGGAAGGAAAAGGCAGGGCTTTCGCGCGAGCAGGCAGCTCGTGCGGAGCTGAAGCAGCAGGGACGCGAGAGCCTCTTGCCAGAGCCTGCTCGTGCGATCCCCGCACCCCAGCACCAGAAAAAGGTAAGGTGCGGAAAGGGCCTTTGATGCTCCAGAGACTAGAAGATAAACCAATGGATTCAAGTTACATGAAAAGAGATTACATGAAATGAGTTACATGAAAAGAGGTTCAACCTAAACATTATGAAGAACTTTTTGTTTCTTTTACTGGAACAATTAATCAACAGTGAAATAGACTGCTTTGGAGGGTTGTAGATTCTCCATCTTTGGGGTTTTTTTACAGATAGCTATCTTTCAGGAGTGCTTTAGTTGTGTATTCCTGCATGGCAGAGGATTGAGCTAGACGCCCCTTGTGGTCCCTTCCAACTCGTAAGAGTTAATCATTCTACCTCTGGTTGTCGAAAACTTGCACATTTGCTTTAAAAAATGGCACCATGGGAGCACGTGGCTCATTTCCAAGAAGAAATATACTTCCAGGAGGCCTTCAGGACCACATTCCCAGTTTGAACAGGGCATGTGCTCCCTGCAGACCTTGTTAAAACAAAAAAGTCAGATTTTGTACTATCACCTCTCCATCAAATTCCACAGAGGAAAGCCACATGCAGTCCACATGTTGTTCACTACACTTTGCAATCGGCTAAAACTATCTCAAGTGATAAGAATGCTAAACAAAAATGGGAGAAAGTATTTAATACACCACGGTTGCTGTTCTAGCTGCTAGCCCATTTGTACTGTCAAAAAGCTGCAGAGAGATCGACGCTGACCTCCTGTGGACTGTGGATGCTCCACTAGAGCAGCACATTTCGATCTTCTTGTTCTGTAGACATATGCCAGATTTTGTGGATTCTGCCTATTTCAGTCTCTTGTTGTCACTGTTGGCTAGCATAGATTGCAAGCGCACCTCAGCAGGATCTGGATGCATGCATGTTCAGTACAGCAACCAGGCTTTTTATGGTGCTGGACATGTAAAAGAGCAAGATACAGAGACATTAACAAGAGCTCAAACCACACATGTTGTGTGTTCTCTGAAGCTATTTTTTTAAAAATATATGGGCATCTGTATGCACAGCAGCAAACTTAGAGCTGTTATGCCATTTGGCTGGTTGCTCCATCACAGTCCCATCTTCTTTGTGGGGAATGAGGCCTCTGATCTAAGAGGGGAGATTGTGGTTTCTTAACAACAGCATGACTAGGGCTATGTCCCCATCTTTAAGAAGGGAAAAAAAGAGGACCCAAATAATTATCGCCCAGTCAGCCTGACATCAGTACCTGGAAAGATCCTGGAGCGGATCATCAAACAGTCAGTTTCTAATCACTTAGAAAACAATGCCGTAATTACAAAAAGTCAACATGGATTTCTCAAAAATAAGTCATGCCAGACTAATCTTATCTCTTTTTATGATAGAGTTACTTGCTTGATAGATGAAGGGAATGCCATGGACATAGTATATCTTGATTTCAGTAAGGCCTTTGACAAAGTTCCCCATGACATTCTTGCAAAGAAGCTAGTAAGACGTGGGCTGGACAGGGCTACTGTCAGGTGGATTTGTAACTGGTTGACTGACCGTACCCAAAGGGTGGTCACCAATGGCAGATTCTCATCCTGGAGAGAAGTGACTAGCGGGGTGCCACAGGGTTCTGTCCTGGGCCTGGTGCTGTTCAATATCTTCATTAATGACTTGGATGAAGGAATAGAGTGCACGCTGATCAAATTTGCAGATGACACCAAATTGGGAGGGGTTGCTAATACGCCTGATGACAGGATCAAAATTCAAAAGGACCTGGACAGATTGGAAAGCTGGGCCAAGGCTAACAAAATGAATTTCAACAGAGAGAAATATAAGGTCCTACACTTAGGTAGAAAAAATGGTATGCAGAAATATAGGATGGGGGACACGTGGCTGGATAGCAATACGTGTGAAAGAGATCTAGGAGTCTTAATAGACTACAAGCTGAACATGAGTCAGCAGTGTGATGCGGCAGCCAAGAAGGCCAACGCAATTCTTGGTTGCATCAATAGGAGTATGGTGTCTAGATCGAGGGAGGTATTGGTACCACTTTATTCTGCTTTGGTTAGACCTCATCTTGAATACTGTGTCCAATTCTGGGCACCCCAATTCAAGAAGGATATGGATAAGCTGGAGCAGGTCCAGAGGAGGGCAACCAAAATGGTGAGGGGCCTGGAAGTCATGCCCTATGAGGACAGACTTAGAGAGCTGGGTATGTTTAGTCTGCAGAAGAGAAGGTTGAGAGGGGACATGATAGCCATGTTTAAATATTTGAAGGGATGTCATGTCGAGGAGGGAGTGGGCTTGTTTTCTCCTGCTCTTGAGACCAGGACAAGGAGCAATGGATACAAGCTGCCGGAGGGGAGATTCCACCTGAACCTCAGGAAGAATTTCCGGACGGTCAGGGCTGTCCGGCAGTGGAATGTGCTGCCATGGAGTGTGGTGGAGTCTCCTTCGTTGGAGGTTTTTAAGCGGAGGCTGGATGGCCACTTGTCGGGAGTACTTTGAGGGTTTTCCTGCATGGCAGGGGGTTGGACTGGATGGCCCCTGTGGTCTCTTCCAACTCTACATTTCTATGATTCTATGATTCTATGATTCCAGGGCTAAATATTTTTGAAAATTTGTGGTCCTTCTACCCCATTTCTACGCATAGACATATACATACATACATACACATATAAACATTACAAAAAAGTCCACCTGAAAATTCATATGCATTATTACTCACATGTTTCCTAAGGTATGTTATTTTTGTACTCATCTAGCTATGGGGGAGGGAGTTGTATACAATTTTGTTTCCCCTAGTATTTGTATGCCTTTTTAAATAAAAGAGAACTGCACTGCAAAATTCAGAAGAATGCAGTAACTAAAGGATAATCATCTGATGGGTCATGTATTCGTTCAGAAAGTGCAAATATGGTAGGTGCATATTAAAATGTAAAACAAACACATTTCTTTCCTATTCTAAGCAGAGGTGGCCATGTTTCATAGTGTTTCTAAATCTCATTTTGAAATCTGCCTAGGCCCTAAGAAAATATTATATTATTTAAAAATTCTGAGTGTGCATTTGTGTTGGAAATCATACAAAGATGTCCTGCAATCAGATTCATTGCATTGTCATCACTTTTTAACTGTATTGCTGATCATTTGCCTCCACCCTCTCCTGCAAAAGACCAGGAGCTCATCCTCATATTACTGTTACCAGGAATGAGAACAATGTAAATGTCAATATTTGGAGGCAGCCAAAGCTTTCTCATCTGAGAGCTGAAACACAGGAATAGTTAAATAGCTAAATGTTGGAGATAAGAACAGAAATCACCAGCATATGTTACATGCTCTTTGTAATGGTTTTAAGTACTGAGGCAATTAAAAATGTGACAAAGCTCCTATGGAAATTTAACATCCTGAAGCCATAAAGCAGGGATAGGAAAAGTGCAGCCTTCCAGATGTTGTTAGACTGCAGCCCCCATCACTCTGTGCCATTGGCTAGAACTGATGAGAGCTGTAGTCCAACAAACATCTGGATAGCCACAAAGTGACTACCCCTGGTCTAAAGAAAAGTTGCACACAAAGACAAGGGAAAAGATGTGAAACCTATCAATTGCATTTTGGGCTGAAGCCCTAGGCCTTCAGGGCCCATGAGATGGTATGGCTTTTCCCCTCTGCTGGCTAAGGGAGAGGCCCACTGACAGAGAGGTCAATCCACCCATGCAAGCCTCCTCCATGTGAGCACAGAAGTCTCTGCCCTCCTTGCCGCTCCACCATCAGGGGCAATGACAAAAGGAGGGGGCATACCAGAGGCACATCACTGAGCGGACAATCCGTGGAGGCTTTGGTCTGGGAAATCCAAACTCTTTCAAACACATACTGCTTGTAGGTGTGGTACCCCAGCCTTGGAGCTGTCATATTTGTTTTTGTTCCATTCATACCTGCTGAGTTCTTCTAACCTTGCAGCACAAACCCAGCAGGGTGTGAGAACCAGGCATTAAAACCGATGGGTTCTCCTGTCCCCACCTTTTGGATTGCTGTGTCTGCTACTGAAAAGACCTCCCCAAATGATACATTGCTAGACCACAGGAAGTAATGTTCATCAGGAATGCAGCTTAGCTCATATAATCTCAGAATTAAAAGCAATAGGTATGGGTTGAGACAAAGCCGCCCATACTACTACACGGCATAGTGGACCAGTAATATCCTACATCCCAGACTATGAAGTGCATTGTGCTTACATGGGTTGTCAATAATTTCTTCTTTCAAGTCTCCTAATCCTGCCCCACCACCCTCTCTGCTACCATCCAATCCATGTTCTCATCCACGCAAATGATACCAAGGCCTACACCACGGATCTTCAGACTGCTCTCCCATTGGCAGTCCAATTTATTTGTATAAGATGAATATTCACAGAATGCTTTGAGGACTGGGGAAGTACTTATCAGAATTATAGACCTAGATTTAAATAAGCCCTGTGTTAAAACTGCTGCTCAATTATGGAGTGTCACACTCCAGAAATGTTCATTAAAATCTGGAAATTAGAAAATGTTTCACTCAGTTAACTTCTTCATACTTTTAAGCTTTGCCACCTCTCTGAGTTGCAATGCTGCTTCCTTCCTTTACTTCTCCTTTCTCTTTCACTCTCCTCTGACTGCCATATAGGGTTGCCACATTGAATATAGGGCTCCTCTAGGTTTAATTATTAAAGATCCTGGATCAGGAGGAAGTAATATAAAATTCCATCAGGCAGAGCTATGGCACATCTTCTGCCTCGCCCTCCAAATCCACATTTGAGATACTGCAACCTCCCCGCTCCCAGCACACATACAAAAACACAGCCATTAGCTGGTGAAAAGCTGAGAGAAGGTATGGAGAAGCAGACAGTTTGGTTCTTGTAGCTGGAGACACAGCAATAATGATGCTCAATGCTACAGGAACAGAGATGATTCTCTACACCTCCTCTCATCTTTCCACTAGGTGCAGGATTTTACTTGTCATAACCATCACATGAAATAAATGAAAGAAAGTGGTCCAGCATGGAAAAATGTCTTTTTTTGGACTAGAACTCCCCAAATCCGCCAGCCAAGAAGAAGTTCCCTAAGCTCTGGAAATAATACGCTGGCTAATGATCATGTGTGAACTACTGTGTGTTAATATGTGAAATGAGTACATGGTTTTTGTTTCATTACCTATTCATCACAAAGTTTGCTCCTTATTGTTATGGCTCATCAAATGATGTTTTTGTACTGAAAACATGCCAGAATAAATACATGTTGCTGCCTAACATTTCAGGAAATCTAGCAGTACTATAGAGTCAAATATTCAGGGTTGAATATTTTGAGTGTGAAAAGAAGGCCTTCGGGGAGGTCAGAGTTTTATCTCAAACTGTCCCTTTTTTGAAGCTGTTCATTTGTTTGCTCCTCTTTTCACCAGAAGTTACAATGCTGATTTTTCCCCCTTCTCTAGTGCTCACACAATATAATCCTAAACCATGAGGACTCATGTGGTGTGATGATGTCATGGTACCACGTGGCCCATCCAATCTGGCGATGTCACTGAGGGCACACAATGCTTCATATTGCCTTCCCTCTGTGTATGGAAGGAGAAACGGAACACAGGCCTGTTGCCAAAGCAAGCTGTACCCTCTATCCTCATCTTGACAAGAGGAGCAGAACCAATCCACCTTTACTCTGCCAAAGAGTTTCAATAATGCCTTTTTTCCTTATCCATAGGGAACCTTTCACCCCTTTTACAAATTCCCACAAATTGACAAAAACGGGAGGATGCTTTTGTGGGGGAACAAGTGAGCTCCTGAAAAGCTGCTTTCTATTCAGCCTGGCACTATTAAATAGCTAGTGTGTGTTATTAGTACTCATATTCACTCCTTCCTTCTTCCTTTCTGCACTTTCCTTCTCTCTCTTTATTTTCTCCCAGTTTCAACATTCAGATTGTAATCTCAGAACTGAGACCGACCTGTTTTTCATTATGATTCTCTATAGAACACCATGAATATCAATGGGGATGTCTGTATTTATAAAGCAGTGTATAAAGTCTAACCAGGATGAATGGCAAAAATCTCTATGTGTATTCACGATAACAGTTGCCTATTGTTAAATCAGGTGGCCTGGTCTAGTAAACATTCTTATTAATCCCCCTCCTCCTCTGCCTCCTCTCCCCCTCCCACTAGTGTGAAGAAACTCACCCAGAGACAATTTGTGATGATTGTTCAGAAAATAAGGGTCCTTTCACGCTACCCAATTACAGCAATGTGATTCCACACATCACTGTTACGGCAGCATCCCATGGAATCCTCTTGGGGTTTATAGCCTGGGCCATTTCCGCACTATACTCTTATAGTGTGATTATTCCATTTTCGACATCCTATGAAATTCTGGGGTTTGCAGTTTAGGGAGGGACCAGCCAGCCAGCCCTCCCTCAACTGCCAATCCCAAGAAGAGTTGTTGTGAAACTTTTCAGGAACAGGGTGCACATAAACTCTGCACATGATCTCTCCCACCACATACCATCAGCTGCTACCTAAATTCTTCTTCACCAGTGGCTCCACTCATATGTTCTTCTCCTCTATCCCTGACCACTCCCTGTAATACAGTTATGCAAACAAGTTACATTTAAAGAATCCTGGTTGCAGAAATGTAGTAATTCCTAAATGGAGAATGCTTAGAAGTTTCATATCTACCGCTTAAACTACCTGTCCGATAACAAAAATTGGCTAGGATTGCTGTACATCTGTTTCTAATTTCTGTGAGCTTAAATCAAGCTACTGTTACCCATGCTGACCTGTAGAAAGTGTTGTTTGCAGGTACACTAGAAGGGTTCTTGTTGCTGCAGTCTCTGCCCACCATGGGGAGGTAGCCGTAGGTCTTGAAATAGCTCTCTGCTCCAAGGGCAATGATGGCCACACCATCCCGGACCTTTTGCCTCAGGCTCATTTTCCAGCTCTCAGTGACCACGCTGATGAGACCAATAGGGAAAGAGGTAGGCGGGACATCCATGTTCCCCACGGCCAGACTAGGCACAATCCAAATGTACCCAGGCCCAATCAAACCAGCCTGCTCTGCCATTTGAAAGAGATATTCTGCCTCCTCTCGTGAGCAGTACACAATCATCACCTGCGCATCAATCTGACGCAGCAACCTTTGGATTCTGGAGTCACTCTCATCTTGGGTCATCTCAAAAGTCAAGACATCCTGGATCTCCCAGCCAAAATAGCTGGCATCTGTGAAGGACCGTATTACATCCAAGAAGACACTGTAACCCGGATATAGGCTGGTGATAACTGCAAAGGAACTCCAGTCATATTCCTCCAAGACTTTGAAGATCACTTGTATCTGCTGCTCAATTGAGACACCCAGCTGCAGAAAGGCAGAGCCAGGCTCCTAGAAAAGGGGGAGAGAATGAATTAACAACTGTGTGAATAATATACAAACAGCCTACAGTCCTTGGCTTTGTTACTTCCCAGGCGACAATTACTTCAAGGAGGAAACTATGAATGCCATCAAAGGCTGAAGGTTGACTTTTTGTTTGTCCTATCTGCTCTTAATGTTGTTGTTGTTGTTGTTTTGGAAACCTTTTCAGCTCTTAATGGCCATTATTTAATTTTCCCTGGCTTTTACACAAATCTTTGTTCCCATGCTGTGTGTCTGGATGTACTGGCAAATCCAGATACAGAGATATAGGTACATACAAAGCAAGAATGTTCATAGCCTCAGTTGCTCAACCACACACCACACAATCTTTTGAAACATTCCATTGTTGAAAGCAATGAGAAATGCTACAGGCCACAAGTGAAATGTGAACCTTCATTTCTTTGAGAACTGAAGTTCTTTGAAAGCAAAAATTTGCACAATGAAAATTTCTTTTAGGACTTCCAGTTTGGAGTGGTGTGAGTAGGGTCGCCTCAGAATTCTGTCTGGAGTTTCAAGGAAACAGAGAGGAGGTTTGGGGGGCTTAAATTTAAGATCAAATCCCCAGAAGGGACTCTAGAAAGACAGGTCCCTGATCTCCCCACTTTTGCCTCTGTGGTCTTTGGAGCTGTTACCTGGAAGAGAAAGCAAAGCAACAGCGATGATCACCGGTGAGTGGTGATGAGCCGCCATCTCTTAAGCCAGTCAGGAGAGATTCATCTCCACTCATACAGCTTGCAGCCACCAAACCTCTGAAAGTAAGGAGATTCAAGAAGGTGACTGGTGCTGAAAAAAGCCTTTCTGACATGGGTAATTAAACCCAATATTGTCGGTTTTGTTGGCAGATATTAGGCAAAGCTCATGTAATTTTTGCCTGTTCTGCCCTTTGCTGCAGTTGACTGATTTATGGTTTGACTTTCTTTTGTAAAACTTCTCTTTTTTTCTATGGAGAAAGGAATAAAGGATTCTTTACTGTGAGGAGATCAGAGTGAGGGTTTGGAGTGGAAGTAGGCTCACTCTCAGTTTACTGTTTTAGTTTTTAAATCCTACAGTCTTAAAATACTAATTTAAAAAATGCACAGGGAAAATTTATTTCGTTAAATTCTTTGTTTCTCAGTCTGTACTTGCCTGCTATATTTCTCACATTTGCATTTGTCTAATTACCTTCCCTGGTCTCCTAATCAAGAAGTCTTTATTGATTAAAACTTATCTTACAACTGTCAGGAGGGGATTTGCAGAAACTCATAGGAAACTTTAGCAAAATGTCTCAGATCAAGTTACTGCAACTTCTAAATAAATTATTTCTAGAAGAAATGTATAATTATCCCAGACAAGATGAAACCAGAATTAACTAAGAGTTTATAGGAAATAAATTGATAATGAAAGAGAGAGAGGATCTATTTTGGCTTCTGAGATAGAGGAAGAAAGTACAGGACGATCATTTGACAAAACAGGAGATTTGCTCAGAAAAGGACGGCAAAGGGACAGGATCATAAACTGAAATTAAACCAGTAATGTGGACTAGAAGCATTTTGAGGAAGGGCTATAGATCAGTGACATGTGAAAACGTCCCCGGTTGACAAAGAGGCCAAAGCAACCACTTTGCAAGGGAAGGTTACAATGCCTGGAGCTCTTTAGTGTAGAAAAGAGGCAATGGGTGAGGCGTGGGCGGCAGCCGAGGTATATAATCTTAAGGAAGATGTTAATTCCTCCTCCATGGAAACTGGGCAGAACAGAGCCGACCTCACCATGCAAATAATCATTGTAAATAATGTGCTTTATATTTCCATATTCTCTTGTGATGTGGAACTGAATCAGTTGTTTATGTGCGACAAACTAGTTACTGAATCTTTGTTGGCCTGAACTAGAAACAAGAACAATGTCAACTGTAGCTCAAATGGAAACAGAATGGGGGTGGGGGAACCATAAATGTTTGGGTCATTATTTAATTGACCATAGTTTAGCATAATGTCCCAATCAAGTTAAATGAGCCCACGACAGACTAAGGTGTATGAAGTTGTCATGTTTCAACTAACACAAGCCATACTTACAATTAATCACAGTTTAAGGTTCAAGATGTAATGCTATATTGTTGTTAGGGTAAAAAAATGTGCTCACAAGCTTCTGATCTGCCTGAAGCCCATGAAGATGACCCACTTTCATAATATTAAACCAGAATTTAGCATTATAGCCAATTGAAAGGTCAAGGTGCAATTTACTGGAACAAAACTGAAAGTAAGTAAAACAATAACAATAATGGAAAACAGTCAAGCCAAAAATTCTTTAAGAAACTTCATAAATTTTCAGCTGAATCCAACTGGAGTTCTCTCATCACTATTAAAATATTAATCACTATTAAAACTGAAAGTAGAGTGCTTATAATATCCCCCAGGGAAATCATCCTTAGTACCATAAAGTATAGCTCTATAAAGTTGCAATCACACCGTAATATACTTAAGATATAAAAGATGAGCTCACATTTCCATGATCTCACCATTTACAATAATATATTAATCAGCAAATAATCTGATTACACGAAAACAAAATTCCAACTGTTGATCAGATTCAGCTACTGGGAAAGATTAAAAATCAGCAAACTGTGTACACAGAAACTGTATAATAATTTAAGGGAGAAAATAGAGCCTTTTTGCCCTAAGAGAAAAACGGGGATTAGAAATGTTTGGACTGCTCTCCTCACAGCTTGATTATGTCAGGGTGTCATTTTGGATGAAGTTTTCCAATCCAAAGAGATGGGGACCTGAGCATCTATTCAAATGCATAGAAGTATTTCCAGTTGTTCCATTGAACAACACTGAACACTCAGAAAGGTCCCTCCATGTAATCCATGCAGCATTTGTGACCTGCTGCTGACGCACGTCATGCTGAGAAAGGAGGGGAGGGAGGGAAGAGGGAGGGAACACAATATGGTAATCTCTGCATGTTTCTGAAAGACCTGCTCTAAGTGAACTTCCACTGGTATTGCTTTTGTCCCTGAGGGAAGTTCTATGTTGTGAAAACATTAGACTATTACAGTAATTTTCCATTCCTTCAGCAATGATCAAGTTTTCCTTCTCCTCTTTTTAGTTCTCTTTGGCACCTTCTAGCGCTGCTCCTTCTGATTTGCGTGGGCTTTTCTTTTCGCACGTGAACTGTATACACATTGTACAACTGTAGCTTTCACTGTCATAGGTCCAGCCTATTGATTCCCTGGGATATGTAGTTCAGAGTATTCCAGTTCACTTTTCTCTGAACTGCAGCAATACAGAGAATCCTAAATCCTTCACCAATCTACAAATCTTTGAACTATAGGATGGAGCCATGACAGTTAAGGTACTATCAAATGGTTGTAACTGTGCAGTGTGCATACACCCTGATTAAGGCAGTGATGAGCATAAGATAAATTTGGATCCACTGGTAGGTCTCTGGGTGACTTGCAATAAGTTGGCAAGGGTATCTAACTTTTAACTGTTTCACAATAGTGTCAGCGCTCTCTTAGGCTCCTGAAATTAAGGAAAGTTTTAGAGGAAACTAGAAGTGGGCCGATCCAGTCGATTTTAAACTATAAATTTTAAATTGGTATATAGCGAGGACATTAATATGCAGTGGCTGTGTTTTCATCTAGATTTATGTGTTTAAATGGTTTTATGTGTTTTAGTTATATATGTATTTTAATCTATGTTGTGCCCCGCCTCGAGCCTTGGGAAGAGGTGGATAAGTATAAAAATTTCTTAGTTTCTTAGAAAGAAACTTAGAAAAATTTAATCACTTCTTAGCAAGCTCAGTTCTAGTACTGAAAATGATTCCTTGGTTGAGCATGTCCCCAGAGGATCCCTTTACCTTTCTTTAACTCCAGTTTATGAGCTGGTGTGAATATACTGCAGCTAGTCAGTGAATCCCAAAGATCTTATAGAAAAAAAAAAGTCCATTTCAAAGTAGATCCCACAAGCCTAAGATCTCCTTAACTTGGAGTACTGGCCTGGGAAAAAGTGCTACATGAACTTTCAGTGAATATAAGAAGGTGGACAGTGGTACAGTTTGCTCAGCCCCCATTCAAGTTTCCCTCGCTTCACTTCTTCTGTGAGCTATCCCTATCCCAGTTGTGCTACACACACACACAAAGATTTCTTGCAGGTAGTAGAGCAAGGCCCTCCAACATCACATATCCCCCAGGCATCATGAATTCTCTGGGCAACTCTGCTAACGTGTCAGGGGATTTCAGTATGGGATACTAGCAGAATTATTCAGTATGCCTTAAAGAACAAATAGGAAAGCTTTGCTTTCTCTTACTTTTGAATTTTATTAGAAACCTCAGATTTTCCAATCTGAATAAGAAAAGACTGGTGATTTTTGGTGGCAATCATCATCATCATCATCATCATCATCATCATCATCATCATCATCATCATCTATGCCCCCCTCTTCCCCAAAACTAGGACTAAACTAGTGGCTAAATCATTCAACATTGAACTGAAATAAATTTTGCCCCTATTTGCGCTCACCAAAAACAGCAGGCAGAGCTACACCCAGCGTGAAGAGGTCTATGTTGTACCTGACTGCCATCTGGATGTTACAGATGAGAAATTGATCAGGGCAGGGGGCACATAGTAGATGTAATTCAGCACCAATAAGGCTGAATACATAAGGATTAAAAACAGACTTTTAAGACTCTAAAGAGGTAAGTTTTGGGACATGGATAGATATGTCTGTTTCAGTTTCTCCTCTGTCTGAATTTTTTAAAATTTCAAGTCCATCCTCAGCAGGAATTGCTGTTATGTGCCTTCAAGTGGTTTCTGACTTATGGCAGCCCTAAGGCAAACCTATCATGGAGACCTCTTGGCCAGATTTGTTGCCAAGAGGGGGCTTGCCACTGCCTTCCTCTGAGGATACGTTTGCTGATTCTTAGCAAAAGCAAATTGAAGTGAAATTCTTGCCCCTCTATACCTTCAGGCAAAGTGTTTCTTAAGTGCCTTACTGAGAGCACACTGTTGCAGCACCATGGAGAGCATCACAATTGCTGCATCAGGACTGCGCCCATGTGCCCTTCTCAGCCACAGTTTCCTGCTGTTAAGGTTCCAGGCTTGCTTTCCTTCATCTGCCTGCCTACAATGTGGGGGACAGAGTGAAGGAATCTTTAACTGTGCCAGATTTGATCAGGATAAAATTGTCAAGCCCTTTACACTCCTTGTACTTTACTTGACTGCAGTCAGTTCCTCCAGCCATTTTAATCCCTTTCTGATTTAGTTATCTCTGGTGCCAAAGCCAGAAACAGGAAAATGTGGCTGGAACAGCCAACTGCAGCCAGGTAATTCACAAGAAAAGGTTCATGGCCTCTCTCCAGTGTGCTCTCTTCCCCATTGATCCAAGACTCTGCCCTACACTACCTACTGGCTTTACACGTCAATACGATGGACATGTGAATGATGGGTCCTCTCATGGCTGCTTTATCTGCTACTCTGTGCAGGGATAGAGAAGACTTAGAGCCAACCCTGAATTCCTAGGACCTGAGCAGGTCTGGTGATGACCAGGGCCCTTGGAGGGCCTTGTTCACAGGGTTTCTGTAGCTTGAAGCTAACTCGACAACAATTAACAGCAACAACAAACAGATGGAGAAGCTTCAGAGACTGGGAACCTCTGTGTTTATTCTTCCTTATTCTTCTCCCCGGTGGAAAGTCATGGAAACAGATAACCTCATGGCCCTGCTATCCACAAATAGTCAATAAATTGTAGTGTGTTTTCATGCCTGTATTTTATGGGGAATAAAAGAAGGAAAAAATCAGTATATATTTGTGTTGCTGTTTCCAACCAAGTTATTCTTGGTTGACATATATCTGACCAGGAGCTAGTGTCTTCCTGTGGTGTCTTTTGTCTACATAGTAAGTTATTCTTCTGGAAGAGTCTTGTCAGCATGCTGTCCCAGACGCTGACACAAACCCACCTTATGATTGAACGCTTTGCCTGCTGTGTATAGGAGCAGTCACCATGGAGTTCTTAAGCCACCAAGGAGTTGCTGCTTGGGTATACTGCCCACCAACTCTTGTAGAAGGCATGGACCACTCACCTCATTGAACGTGAAAACATGCAATGTATACACATTCAATTCAATCCAGCCACCAGGTTCCCAAGTCTGCAGGTCTGCTTGAAAAGGCAGCTATTTAGAAGCTGGGGGAAAGAATGGATACTGCATGGGCACCCCACGTCCTTCCCTGGCCACAACATGAACACATGCCCCTCACTCAGCCACAAAATGGCAGCCCCTTGCACAATGATTATAAAAGGATGTACATTTTGTAAATGTGTACATCACTAACAGGATTCCAACTATGGCGGGGTATCAGTTACCCAGAACCTCTTCTGAATGGGCAGCAAGAACTTGTAATTAGTAACCTACAGACTTCTCCACATATGTTTTACGGCCTGTGCGTCCCTCCACATATTGTTGACTGCAATTCTCCATCAGCTGTGTAGCCCACAGAGTTAATCAGGAGAGATGATACAGGCCAACAACTTCAGGAGGGAAGGCAGATGTTTCCAGTCCATTTTATGTAGCACATCTTGACATGGGAATAAGCACTTATGGGGTCAGGCAAGGACAAAGAGACTGACCCAAGAAGGCCTGTCTGGTTCCTAATCGTGCCTTAAACAGGTTTTTCTCCAAGAAGTAACACCCATGAGAATCCCAGTCTAGTTTTATGCAAATAAAAACAAATTGTGCTGGTTATGAACAAGGCAGAGAGAAAGTTCACACATTTGCCTGTGAGCAGATGACAGTAACTACCACTGACATGCTGTGCAGGCAAGCAAGCTAAAAATAATTACCCAGCGTACCCTCCACCTGTAAGGAATCAAAGTACCCTGCGGCTGTCACTGCAGTGTACCTCCATGTGCCACGAGCTGGTGATTTAAGACACCACCGCTGCTTGGCTGGGAGGAAATAGGGGGCTAGTTTTCAGCCTCACCAGCCTGAGTGGCATCCCAATAGTTCTGAAGGGATGCAGGTTGTGGATTATGTTTGGCTTTCTTTCACACAAGACCTTTCCGAACCTAAGAATTCACTGTTAGAGGAAAGACACAATTGCTCATTGGTACTAGTACCTGGCTCAGAAATCAATAAACAGACATCACGTATTGACAAAGCCATTGACCAAACACTTTCCCTTTCCACATATCAACCGACACGGCCCATTTTTCCCCATTTCAGCAATATAAAAGACTCATTAGACTTCCCATAATCAAAGGAGATTTATCCCTTTACCATTTCCTTGCCAAGACAGTTTCAGCAGCAGCCAATAAATGATAAATGGTTGGTTAAATTGCTGGATGAAAATACAGAGTTCTTACACATTACAAGAAACATCTGCAACCTGGGGGAAGTGGTGCTGACTGTAAGGATCTGGGGCTCTATCCTTCTGCATTCTGCCTACTTTTAGATGATAACCAACAGTCAAAAGGAACAGCACAGTAATGCACTAAGGGAAAAGAAAACTGTATATGGCACAGATTGGTTAGTCTGCATTGGTTTGTGTGAAGTGCTGCAGTATTTAAGAGGGAAAGTTTCTGTGTTATTCATATCAGCATTCATATCAGCCTTTCCTCCAATGAGCTCAAGACAGTGAATCTGGCTCACCTCCTCCCCACTTTATCCTTGCAACAACCCTGTGAGGTGAGGTGTAGAGAGAGTGACTAGTCCAGGGTAACAGAGAGAGAGTGCACATGCCTGTAAAGCAGTGGTTCTCAACCTGTGGGTCCCCAGACGTTTGTGGACTTCAGCTCCCAGAAGCCCCAGCCACTATGATCAATGCTCAGGGCTTCTGGGAGCTGAAGTCCATGAACATCTGGGGACCCACAGGTTGAGAACCACTGCTGTAAAGGTTGTTGTCGGTGGCGTGCGCCTTCAAGTCATTTCCAACTTATGGTGACCCTGAGGCAAACCCATCACAGGGTTTTCTGGGGCTGAGAGTATGTGAGGCACCCAAGGTCACCCAGTGGGTTTCCGTGACCGAGTGAGGAATCAAACCCTAATCTCAGGGTTGTGGTCCAACGCTCATACCATTACATCACGCTGGCTCTCAGATGAAGGTTACCCGGTGAATTTTATGGCTGGACAGAGAACCTGAACCTGGATGTCAAGCTTTCATCTAGCAGTTTCCTGAGAGTTAAGAGCCACTTTTTTCATGGATGATCATAACTTGTTTAAGGCATTACTTGTAGCATTCACAAATCATCCAGTCCTGGACCCTTCCCTATGAGGAGATGGACCATAACAAAACCCATATCCTCCTTCCTTTAGCAATGAATCCAAATCATTTCAAATACAGGGTGCTACAAGAGGAGAGCAGGAGCAAGGAAGGAACTCTGTGGCAGAGCTTCCTGCAAGCCACATTAGTAAAAGAGTACAAATGACTCAATTAACTTTATTACAAGTATGCAGCTGGCCTGAAGCATTTACGTGCTATTGTAACGATCTTGCCTGACAATAAGCCAAAATCCTGGCTTCAAAGGGTGAAAGAATTCATAAAGTATTGCCCACTGCCATGTGAGCCTACTTATTAAGATCACCACCTGAGGCTCTTCTCCAGGTCACCAGAGAGGTGGGTGGGTGGCAACTGGCAGCATCCATGTCCTTTTCTCAGGCAACTGCAGGTTGCTCATCTAGCGTTCTGCACTGAGGCAACAGTCTAAGGCTTTCTCTTGTTTATCTAGGCATTTAATGATTAAGTGTTTTGCCCTGCTACTGTAGGGGTTTAGAAGGCTTTTTTAATTGCTAGATTATTTTGGGTGTATTTTTATTGCTTTTCATTTTAAAATAATACATTGCAGTGTTTTCACTGCTTGGAGTTATCTTGATATTTTTTGCAAAATTAGATGGAATCTTGAAAAAACAAACTTTAAAAAAAAAAGCAAGAAAACTGAGGAATTCTCTCCAGATCTCCAACAGATCTGCCAGGACCAAAGACAAAGCTCATGCAACTATTGATAAATAAGAGACAGATTTTTAGCACAAACAACTTCCTATGGGTGGCTGATTCCACTACTTGAACCACCAATAACTGTAATTAATTTAAGAAAAGGGAGAGACAGAAGAAGGGAAAGGAAGGGAAGAAAAGGGAAGGAAAGAAGCTAGGGAAGCAGAGAAGGTAAGAGATAGGACAAGGAAGGAGAGAAGGAGGGATGGGTATTCACAATCATACTGTGCTCACTTCCAGCCCAGTCACCCAGAATAACAAAGAGGTTTCACCTTAGGTGTCAGGACCACAGCAGATCCTCCACTGATACTAATGATAGGTACGTGGGTCTGGGAGGAGATGAAGTCAAGAATCTGTGCCACAGCTTCTGTGCCGATGTTGTCCTCAAAGACAATTCCATGGACCTTTGTGCTGGATAGTATGCCACAGATTTGGGTCAGGAGAGTGCTGGGATTGGTGTCGTTCACTACCACTGTGACCGGGTGGATCTCCAGAGGCATGTCCAGGAAACTTTGGTGCGACAGCCGGTTGCGGATGTGGAGGGGGTACGAGGAGCCTCCAAAAACCACAGCCACCTTCACCACTGGTTCCCTGGAGCTTGGCAAGAACGTATCCATCAGGACAGCTGAACAGCCCAGCACTATGGACAGCACCAGGGTGTTTCTCAGAGCTCTGCCCATGTCCACCATGGAGTCCCTGCAGCCCAGAATAAAGACAAACCACAGTTGGAAAAGGCAAAAGTAAAAGAACCAGCAATGAGGGGAATGGGAGGAAGGCACACACACTGTTCTTCACCAGTAAGATATTAGAGGGTCTTCTCACACATTCATGCCTGGGTTTGCCACGGAGTGTAAAAGGGACAGAGTGCCAATTCCAGCTATCTCAGTAGAATAACTATATAAAGTACTATTTCTAAACAGCTGTTTGCTTCATCCACAAGTTATATGTTTTGCTGTAGACGCAAAAAAAAAGTTTAGGTCAAAACCTTAAATACATAATGTGCAGTCACTGCATGGTTCTCCCCTTGCTTTTAGACATGGTCGTGTGGTAGTTCTGCCTCACATCACATCAACCCACCTTGGCCAAGACCCTGTTTGATGCTGGTGGAATACAAAACTCCATCAATGGTTTGAAATCAGGGAAGGCTTGATAGAATGCGTGCAACCAGCTAATAGCTTTTTCAATTAGGGGGCAAAGCTGTGCCCACATACCATTGTACTGTGCGGCCCCATCTAGGAAAAAGTGTTGCACAAGGCACTAGATACCTCCTTGTACAATGAGTGAAGAAATAAGGCCATTTCTGCACTACAGTGTTAAACTACTGCTATTCCACTTTCAATGCCCTGTGGAATTCTGGGATTTGTAGTTTACTGAGACCAAAGACCTCTTTGGCTTAGAATTCAAAGTGCCCTTCCCTAAACTACAAACCCCAGAATTCCATAGGAGGTTGATAGTGGAATAGCAGCACTTTAACACTATAGTGCAGAAATGGTCTTAGACAGGTGCAAGTCACCAAGAAGAGCACATCCCTTGGCTGTTAATCCAGCCTCACCAGCTTCCTCCATTCCTTCTCTTGGAATAGGTCTCCCACTATTCTCCATTCCACCTGTTCCTCAAGCCAATCCTAGCTTTCACTCTCTCTCCTTTCCAGATTTTTACCACTTATCTATGCAATACTTTGCATTCATTCCTTCCTTGCTCCTCAGAACCTCTTGCTCTTTCTATATCCCCAAATCCCTATTCTGTTTCCGCTTTTTCTCCTTCTGTTAATCTCCCTTTCAGTTCTGTCCCATTCCTCCACACAGTTCCATCCACCAAAGGTGGAGAATGCATTTTCCTGTTGAGGGTCACGTTCCCTCTGAGGTAACTGATCTGGGATTGGATGTATCTGATTGGATGTATCTGAACTGGAGTCAGTGGTGAATAAGAGTATCTCTTCTCTTTTCTTATTCTCTCTCTCTTTTTCTGCTTTTCAAGGACCTTCTTTTTCATCCCTGACTCCCTCTCTCTCTTTTTCTGACCAAGCAAATCTGCTATCTGGATGAACCTCCTTCTCCAGCCAGTAGGACTTGGGGCCTTTCCTTCCAGTTATCTGAGAGGGGCTGATGTTTTGTTTTGTTTGACTGACCACCTCCCCACTGGTTGCTAGGTAGATCAAGGATGAAAATTTTAAGTCTTTTTCTGAGATTAGCTAAGTAGGGCTATTTCAGTTTTCCTGAGAGACTTAAAGAGAGCCATGTGTTAGGCAGATCTAACAGGTGAGGAATCTAGTGAGTGATGGACAAACAAACAGAGATGTGCTTCTGATGAATCCCTGCATAGGGTTTTCCCAGTTCTTTCTGGCCACCCACACCTCCTAGAAGAATTTCAAGTGAAATTACCAAAGAGGAAAAATGATAATGCCACAGAAACCAGAATGCAACAAGAACACAGCAATCAGGAAGACAAAAGCCAAGAGGGTCAAAGCTTTGGGGAAAGCAGGCCAAGATGCATGTGGGACATGCAACACACAAGTTTCCCAACTCTGCAGTATACAGACCATTTAGAGCTTCCCTCTCTTCTATTACCACTCTTTAAAATTTGTTCACTTCTCTCAATGCAATTTCCCTCTGCTGCCATCCTGTGGCCAACTTCGCTTTCCTAGAACTGATTTTATTCCCGTCTCTGTTGCTCCCTTAGCATCGGCTATTTGAATCTTCTTTCAGCTTACCACCTCTTTGCTTTCTCAACAGGAGCTGCTCGGCTGCCCATTTTTGCAATCTCAGTTGGAATGACCCTTCTAGTGTACATTCTAATTAAGACCCCTGCCCCCATTCCCACCAGGCTTGAGGATAAATTGCCTGGTGCTTTGTGCAGCTGACAATCAAATATTTAAGAGGAAAGACTCTCCCATCCCATCATTCAGCTGCTCTATAAATCATCTCAACTGTGTATTACTTCCTGACATCACTGCTGGTAAGATGTCTTGCTACCAGTCCATCATGCAAGGTCCTGAGACTTCATACCTCCCACTTCACATTTTTTACTATATGAAGTGGAAGAGCAGTGCATCTCATCCCAGCCAAGGAACCTCTCTAAACAATTCAAGCCCTACTGCTGCATTAAGTAGATCTGGTTGGCTGATCCAAGGTGCCTCTCAGCCACAGATCCACTTAATACAGTGGATTAAGCATTACTCCCAGTTACCTTCTGTACACACCTGCCCCTTTCAGCAGAGGGGATGGCTCTTTACTGAGTCATCAACTTGCCACATGCATTCTTACCTTTTTATCTCAAAATATAGTCAGAGGATTGCATATTTTTTACCATTTATTTATATAAAATATTTATATCCCGTCTGTCTACTTCTGAGAGATCCAAGGAAGCTAACAGCACAATTTTTTAAAAAACGATCATATAATATTAAAATATCACACCAGAGAAAGTAGAGCTTTTTTAAAAACCAACTTTCAAAAGTCAAGAGAAAAAAAACTGAACAGGCCAGCAAAGCCAAAGGTTTTCACTCAGCATTTAAGGTCCGATGAGGCCAGTAATACCTCATTCCAAGTTCTTACCAAGCATAGAAACTGATGGGGACAGAACATAAAGCAAGGTCTCTTCTGGCAATTTGAAGGATTGGGGAGGAAAAAGGAGGGAGATGACTCTTTAATTATTTTGGGCTCAAGTTGTTTCCAGCCTCAGTGGTAACAGCACTTTGTACTTGGGCTAGAAACAAACTTGGAGTGTTGTGTAGTGAAGAATCTGGTTTGCGTGACTAACTTCTACGTTATGCCAGATTCCATTAGAAACAAACAAACCTCATGATTAGTCCTTGTAAGAATAACAACATATGAAGAGACCAGCCGGATTAGGCCAAAGGTCTGTTCAGCCCAGCAAACCATTTCCTACAGTGTTCAAGCAGATGCCTGGTTAAGAGGCCACAATGGCAATAGCTTTCTGTGGTTACCAGTGGAATCTGTGCAGAGAATAGAGGGCCATGTTTCTGCATGTGCTCATTTCTTACTTTCTTGGCCATGGATCCCAATCCTAAGTGGCACTGCCCAGATGGTCATTCCTTCAGCCATTTCTCCCCACTTTCCTACTCCTTTCCTTTGGCAAGATCTAACACAGCTTCATGATGGAAAATGTAACATCACTTATTTATTGCAAATGAGACAGTTGGCATACATTTGCATGAGCTTAGAATTTGAACTTTCTTTCCTACAGGGAAGTATATCTCAGCCTGTGAGTCCTATAACTGAAAATGTTCAGACCACTCTCTCTCTCTCCCTCTCCCTCACACACACTTGTGCTAAAGATGGCTGAGTATAACAAATGCATATATTCCAAACCTTTAGCAAAGGAGGCTGCCTCTCAGTGTTGGAAAAAACAGCACTCTCCCTCTTTTGAATCACTTCTTTCTCTCCCTCTGTGTCCTGTGTTAACCCATGCGAAGCTACAAAACCTTTCAGTCCACATGCAGTTAACTGCAACTCCATCAATCTCTAATCCAAAAGTCCAAGGCAAATGCAACCTCTAGAACTTGAATTAGGTAATGGAAGTATATTTGCAAGGCTGACTCTGGTTTTTTGACAAGGGGTGAGATCCAACCAGCAGGCTGGCACAGTATACATTTCTACCAGAGTAGTTACACTAGTCACCCAGGGGAGGGAAGCTCTTCTTCCTTGTCTCTTCCCCTATAGCACCACAGTAGAAAACAGTTTCCCTAGGGCAGCACTTTCCCCCTGCCTCCCAGACCACTGACTGGCCGCGACCTGTGCCTCGATGCCTTCCAGCTAGTTTTCTGCACCAAACAAAGAAATGGCACCCTCTCTCCCAGCATTTAGCTGCTTTATCTTCCCCAGATGCTCAATGGCAGCCAGAATGCCCCTAGGCCCATCCCACAGCTCTGGGGGGATGGGGTTGCACTGCTGCTACACATTGGGGCAAGAATGCTTTGAAAGAAGGTATTGGATGCCTCCTTTCACAATGACCCCAAAGGTATATATAGTGGTACAACCAGGGGTTCTGTTAGCACTTTTCCCTTACAGGTTCCTAGCCTATGTGTTTTCTCCTTACAGAAGAGAAAATTCCTCTCTGCAGAATTCCCATGTGCTCAATCATGGCAGTATGATCAAGGCATCATATGAAAACTAGTTATGTCTGTCCTGCAGAAAAGGTAACTGAAGCACAAAACTAAGGCAATAGTTGTAGGTACAAAAGCAAAACGGCTGTAAGAAGTCCTCATATCTAAGTAGGAAAAATCAATCGTCCATTAGAAGAGTGAAATATGGACATCCTTTCCCTAAAAGATCTCTGAAAACAAAAGAGATGCACTGCATTGTACTGAAAGCTATTAAACACATGAGGCATACATTGCATTATTAATGTCAGCCACAAGTGGCCTCTTTGGATGCTAAAAGTCAGAGCTTCAAAAGTTAGTTTTTAAAAATTAAAATTAAAAATTAAAATTAAAAAATTAAAATTAGTTGTAATTAGGTTCCAAGATCCCCTGCAACTAGGTGCAATATTTTAAAAGTATTTTTTTTCCATCTCCAATTTTCAAAAGTGGCAAGAATAGTTGTTTTTTAGTTACTTTTAAAACACACATCTGAATGCTACAAGCCCCTGCCCTATGCTAGAAAACACCCTCTCCTCCCAACTACTTAATTGTCACTTCAAAAACCACAACCGAGCATGAGGTGACAGCAGCAACGCGAAGCACAGCATGAGCCTGCAATTCAGCCAGGTGATGCATCTTTCCCACCACTCATAATCGTAACAATTACCAAGATATGTTACCCTTTTCTGACTGGGAAAAGGAATTGGTTCCCTTCAGTTTCAAGTTCTGCCAGCAACTGGCCCAAATGGGAAGCTTTCAAGAGCTTCATTCATGGTCAAGAATAGTCAATGAGAAAGGAGTTCAGGATGCATGGGAGTTCTTTAAAAGGGAGGTACTGAAGGTACAGGCTAAAACTGTGCCATTAAGGAGGAAAAATGGAAGGCATCTGAACAAACCGGAATGGTTGACTAAAGAGCTCTCAGCTGAGCTAAGTTTTAAGAAAAACATGTACAGGAAATGGAAGAAGGGGGAAATCACCAAAGAAGATTATAAGCAAGTAGCCAGGAGATGTAGGGAGAAGGTCAGAAAGGCTAAAGCACAGAACGAACTTAGGCTGGCCAGAGACATTAAAAACAATAAAAAGGGCTTTTTTAAATACGTCCGCAGCAAAAGGAAAAAGAAGGAGACGATAGGGTCACTGCGCAAGGAAGATGGTGAATTAATAACAGGAGGAAGAAAAAAGGCAGAACTCCTCAACACCTTCTTCGCCTCAGTTTTTTCCCAAAAGGATAAAAACACTCAACCTGGCAGTTGGGGAGCAGGTGAGGAAGTGGGGGAAATGCAGCACAGAATAGATAGAGAGGTAGTACAGGAATACCTGGCCACACTGGATGAATTCAAGTCTCCAGGGCCAGATGAATTCCATCCTAGGATTTTAAAAGAACTAGCAGAGGTCATTGCGGAACCTCTTGCTATAATCTTTGAAAACTCTTGGCGGACCGGAGAAGTTCCGGCAGACTGGAGGAGGGCAAATGTTGTCCCCATCTTCAAGAAGGGAGAAAAAGAGGACCCAAATAATTATCGCCCAGTCAGCCTGACATCAGTACCTGGAAAGATCCTGGAGCGGATCATCAAACAGTCAGTTTCTAATTACTTAGAAAACAATGCCGTAATTACGAAAAGTCAACATGGATTTCTCGAAAATAGGTCATGCCAGACTAATCTTATCTCTTTTTATGATAGAGTTACTTGCTTGATAGATGAAGGGAATGCTGTGGACATAGTATATCTTGATTTCAGTAAGGCCTTTGACAAAGTTCCCCATGACATTCTTGCAAAGAAGCTAGTAAGAGGTGGACTGGACAGGGCTACTGTCAAGTGGATTTGTAACTGGTTGACTGACCGTACCCAAAGGGTGGTCACCAATGGCAGATTCTCATCCTGGAGAGAAGTGACTAGCGGGGTGCCACAGGGTTCTGTCCTGGGCCCGGTGCTGTTCAATATCTTCATTAATGACTTGGATGAAGGAATAGAGGGCACGCTGATCAAATTTGCAGATGACACCAAATTGGGAGGGGTTGCTAATACGCCTGATGACAGGATCAAAATTCAAAAGGGCCTGGACAGATTGGAGAGCTGGGCCAAGGCTAACAAAATGAATTTCAACAGAGAGAAATGTAAGGCCCTACACTTAGGCAGAAAAAATGGTATGCAGAAATATAGGATGGGGGACACGTGGTTGGCTAACAGTACGTGTGAAAGGGATCTAGGAGTCTTCATAGACCAGAAGCTGAACATGAGTCAGCAGTGTGATGCGGCAGCCAAGAAGGCCAACGCAATTCTTGGTTGCATCAATAGGAGTATGGTGTCTAGATCGAGGGAGGTATTGGTACCACTCTATTCTGCATTGGTTAGACCTCATCTTGAATACTGTGTCCAATTCTGGGCACCCCAATTCAAGAAGGATATGGATAAGCTGGAGCAGGTCCAGAGGAGGGCAACCAAAATGGTGAGGGGCCTGGAAGTCATGCCCTATGAGGACAGACTTAGAGAGCTGGGTATGTTTAGTCTGCAGAAGAGAAGGTTGAGAGGGGACATGATAGCCATGTTTAAATATTTGAAGGGATGTCATGTCGAGGAGGGAGTGGGCTTGTTTTCTCCTGCTCTTGAGACCAGGACAAGGAGCAATGGATGCAAGCTGCAGGAGGGGAGATTCTGCCTGAACCTCAGGAGGAATTTCCTGACAGTCAGGGCTGTCCGGCAGTGGAATGTGCTGCCACAGAGTGTGGTGGAGTCTCCTTCTTTGGAGGTTTTTAAGCGGAGGCTGGATGGCCACTTGTCGGGAGTGCTTTGAGGGTTTTCCTGCATGGCAGAGGGTTGGACTGGATGGCCCTTGTGGTCTCTTCCAACTCTACATTTCTATGATTCTATGATTCTATGATTCACTTGGAAAGCTAAGAGGGTGTCCTTAGAAGAGAACTTCACAGAAAAATCTTCACATACACATACATTACACACACTGCAGTTTGATTGTTTGATCGTCCAATACCTATTGGAAGCCCCCCCTCCATTTTTCTTGTTCTATGATAACACAGCTGTTTCACTAGTGGCAGAGGTATCTCAAGCCAGAGTCAAGTAATGATTTGAGTGTTGGACTATGAGTCTGGAGATCAGGGTTCAAATCCCCTCTCACTCATGGAAAACCACTGGGTGACCTTGGCCAAGTCACACTCTCTCAGCCACAAGGGAAGGCAAAGGCAAGACCACTCTGAACAAATCTTGCAAAGAAAACCTTGTGATAGGTTCACCTCAAAAATGACTTGAAGGCATGCAACAACAAAGGTACCTCAAACCTCACATTTCTTTTCTCTTCTGACTCACACACACACACACACACACACACATACAGGGAGAGATTTTCCTTGGAACATCTCTGCAAAATCAGTTAAACTATAGGAGAATGACTAGGTTCATGATGGGGTGGTATCTCAACTGAGGTCTCCACAGCCTCAATGCAATATTCTGCTAACATTAACATTTCCGCACAGTGGTTCTGTATACGACCAACAAGGAGACATCATGCTTACAGAATCTACTCTAGTGTCTGGTTTTTTGTTTCTTTGTTTTTTTTACCAGAATCCTGAAGTCCACCAACTATTTCTAGCTACAAAACAGCAGCTTGGATGGAGAGGGCAATGTATTTTTTAAATTAAAGAACAGGAGCACCTCAGAATGTATCCTTTGCTCCAGAGCCTGTTTCAGATATCATAGCTGAGATCATAATTTTGTCACCTCAAATTCAGCTCTGGCTTGCCTCCCAACATTTATTTCCATCTCAAAAACATACTGTCAAGAGCTGTAGCTGTTTAGTCTCTAAAAGCAATTTTGCCAATCTCTTCTCAACAGCCTAATCAGAGGAAGCCTTTTAATTGTTGTTCTTGTCACTGCTGCTGCTGCTGCTGCTGTATTTGGAGTCAGAAAGTCTTGCTGAGCTACTGCAATTCGTGCTTGGGGTGCGGTTTCTGGGGGTGGGAGGAACAAGGGCTTTGCCCTCCCACTAAGAATTTTACCCCTTCAAATGAAATTTTCCTTCAGTTTACAAATTTCTAGCATTGTAGTAACTTAAAAATATAACTGAGCGTTTAGGAATACCAGCTGAGATCTACATTAGCAATGTAACTATAATGACAGAGCTCCATCCCTGTAGATACCTCTGATGCCACCGCCGCCGCCACCACTACCACCACCACCACCACCACCACCACCACAACTTTCACAACCTGGCAGCACATAACCCAAAGCATTCCCAAGGTGCTAGAGATGATGTCTGCAGTGCTCTCCCAGTCATGGGGTGGAACTGGTGGCTGGACACATTCCTCAGGTTCTTGTCACAACTGCTAGTCCCAGGGTGCCTTGCAACTGGAAGACCATTGCAAGCATTCTTTCCCAGCACTTCGACTTCCAGAGCCTCAGAGATGTTTGGGTTGGGGTGCTGTCAGACCGCAAAGGTAGGTTTTGTGGTTCACATTCAGTCATTCACGACCATAAACACAAATCCCCAGCAGCTACAATACTGTAAGTCTAGCTTACGATCTAATAACTGCTGAACAGGATGCAAGACATTGTTTGGACATCCAAAGAAAAGGGGGAGGTAAGGTTCCCAAGGGAATGCCAACACAGCAAATATAAGAATTCTAGGTGTAAAAAATGTTCAGGGCCTCACTTTTTGCAACGGTAGAAGTTTGGGGACTGAAGGAAAATTTAATGAGGGGAGTTAAATTATTATGGGGGAGTAATGCCCTCATTCCTGCCCCCCCATAACTAAACCTCTGAATCACCCAGAGATCTATCAGTACCTTCAGTACTACCTTCTGCCCAACTGTGCTACAGACGATTGCAGATGACACCACCTCAGTAGAGCAAGCTGGACCAGCTGGCCTTCATTTTTCTTTCTCTCTTTCCTCCTGCAAGCTAATCAAGGTCATTGGAAGAACTGGGAATGGGTCCCACCTCTCCTGATCTTTGACGGTGCTTTCACTTTTTCTTTTAAGCCCATTATAATGGGTCATCTGGTGCTGTTCTACGGAACACAGGGCTTGCCAGGTGAATGTCGAGAAAATTACCAGGCCGGCCTGCTGTTGAAATGAAAAGTGTTGAGATGGATGTTGGGAATAATAAAGGCAGACGAGGAACAAAATGGAAGAAATGAGACGAAGGTTCCTCTCAACTGTGGCACCAATCACAGGAAAGGACAGATGAGGGAGGAAGGTGGTTGGGAGTCCACCCCAGGAGTGAAAAGGCCTTCCTCATGTGCCAAAATGAAAGGATTGCAAGGAGCAAAGGCAGACTGGATGAGAACACCAACAGTCCCAAGCTGAGATGAATTAAATTGGGACAGAAAGCCCTGGAGAAATTTGGAGTGACGGCTGAGCTCAGACATGGCAGGAAGAGAATTGTGTGGGCATGAGAGAAGAGTGGGGCAGAAAAGGTGGTTGGGGTGTCTGAACTAAAAGAAAAACAAAAACACCTCTACAGTCCATGGTATTCACAATCAAAGAGGAGTTTTGAACTAGAAAAAATGAAACACTACTGCAATCGGTTGTTGTGAGTTTTTCAGGCTTTGAGGCTGTGTTCTATTAGTATTTGCTCCTGACGTTTCGCCTGCATCTGTGGCTGGCATCTTCAGAGGATAGGCAAAACGTCAGGAGCAAATACTAATAGAACGTGGCCTCAAAGCCCGGAAAACTCACAACAACCTATGGATTCCGGTCGTGAAAGCCTCTGACTTTACATCGCTTCTGCAATCCATGATAGTTTCAGTCAAACAGGAGTTCTGAACTCAAAAGAAAAAAAAAACACACCTCTGTGGTCCTTGATCAAACAAGTGAGATCTGTACAATATGAGTTATGTTTAAAAACAACAAAAACAACACTTGTACCAAATTCAGCAAATGAGACTGTCATTGCCAGAGCAGTGGGAGGAAGAGGGTGATGGGGGTTTGTCGGGGGAGCATTATGCATGCTGAGGATAGGAACCGAATGAGGCATGGGAAGGTAAACACAGCGGAGTCTTCACAGTACAGAGACAGCTAGAGCCCTATGTACCCTTCATCAAAGTACAAATATGAGCACAGCAGCAATAAGCATCAAGGAGTGATGATTTTAAAAGCTCATAGAAAAATGCAGGAGAAATACACATTTCATTCCCATGAAATTAATCCTTGCTGTTTTCCCCTGCAAAGGTTAATTAATTAAAAAAAAAAAAACAACCAACTTGTTTTAGAACCGCAAAAACAGCCAACAGACCACTATACTCTCTAAGCCATGTAGCTAAAGCCACATCACAAAGCAGGCTATCTGGAGCAAATGAAAGGAAACAGATATTTCAAAACTCTGTTATCTCCACAATCACAAGGTTTAGGGGAATGCTTCTCCATCCCTGCTGCTCTAGATGTTTAAGAATTCATCTTTCAGAATCCCTGACCATTAGTCATGCTAATTGGAGCTTCTGGGAGCTCCAGACAAAAGCTGAGAATCCTTGAACTAGAACCTTAGGTTTTTGTTTTTAAAAAGGGCACTCATAGATCTTTCTCTCTCCCTCCCTCCCTCTCTCTCTCTCTCTCACACACACACAGAAGCCTGTATCTCTCATGTTCTTCTCAGCTTTGAAGGAAAAAAAATATATACTTGTTTTCCCTTTAATCTTGCACTTTCTCCTCCTCAATTTTGTGAATGGTTACTCAAAGTCCTCTCTTCTTCATGTCTCTTCCCCTGTTGTACTTTGTTCCATATTAGGTGTCCTTAAACACTTTTATATTCTTTCAAATGATACTGCGGAGCAATATTGCTGCTCCTCCATCCCATTCCCCTCCCTTTGCAACTCCTGCTGTCCCTGTGCTGTCAGCTGCCACAGCACAGCCTGTCTTCCATTTCAAATAAAAAAATTAGATATTTCATAGCCTGATGGGCACCTTCAGTTCCATCAACTCAAAGATTAAGCACCAGCGGTAATAATAAAAAATTTAAGACACTTCAAGGGAAAGAAATTAGCTCTAACTACTTTGGAGAGAGAAAAGGCAGCTGTTCAAGCTGCCAGTCTTGGGAGGACTGAGCACAGACAAGTTTGGGAAGGGGCTCTCAAGCTAACCAAAGAAGAGGCACACAGATTCTAAGCCAGTTGCACAGACATTCCCCTGATTTTGCCACAAGTTACTCCTCCTTATGACTGCTGGAAGGAAATGTCCAACATACGTTGATGTTCTCTACAGCAAATGAATGGAAGTAAAATATGCGTGGACATGCATCTTTAAACGTATATGGCAATGCATTCTTGGAAGCTTGATTGATATATGGGTGCATATGTGTGCATGCATATCTTACATACACACTCTTTATTACAATGGCTGTATAACAATAAGACAAACTGGGCTGGATAAAGCTCTAAGAGAGACTTTAACAGGAGGTGGGGGTAGGGACAAGAGCCTGGATCCAGCATCCGCTGTCCTTTGGTGGATGAGTTCTGCTCACAGAAATGCCTCCACCTGATTTTCAGGGATTCCCCTGCCAGTCTGAATCACACTTCACCCCAATTTGTAGGGTTCCCCAAATCTCCACCTAGCATTTGGAGGAGGCTGGAAGGCCTGCTGTGGGGGGAAGAAGGAGACATGAAAATCCCTATTCCAGCAGCTCAGTTGCACACACAACTACGTCTGGATCCAACCCAAGGACTTAGAGGCACACAAGGGCTGAAGATCCCTGTCCATTCAAGTTATTGTCCTAGCTCAAAATGTCCCTTTAGGCCAGGGCTGCCAAGTCTGGCAGTCAGTTTCGTGCCCCAGAACCCTCCTTGGGGTTTGCCCAAATGTAGAAGCAAATAAATAAATAAAAACCTAAAAGTAGCCAGAAGTCCATGGTGGGGTGAGGGGACAAATGGCATTTTACCCACCCCTGCTTTAAGGGCTCTGATGGGGAAATGTGCCCTTAACTCTTTCCTGGAGAAACATAAGATTTCCATTTGGGTGAGGCAGTGAAAATTAAATGCCATACTTCAAGGGGGAGCAGAACAGAACTCTCTGGGAAAGAATTCTAAAGAAGTAACCAAACTACAAATTCCAGGAGTCTGTAAGATGGTGCTTTGACATTTAAAGTGGTATCAGGATTACCTAACTATGTCACATAGATATACTCATTCATTCATAGACAGACAGACAGACAGATAGACAGACAGAAAGATAGACTTATAGTCCATCATTCTAATTATTTTCTGTTCAAGAAAAATTGCCAATATGATCAAGAACCCAGTGAGAGTACATCATGACACTTTAAAACTCTACAAGGTATTCCATTTTAATGGAAGCCAATGTGCAGTTAACTATCCAGTCTGGCTCTTCATATGAGCTTTCTTTGACTTTTCCATACTAGATGGGTAGCCGGAGGCTGTCAAGGCACATTCCAAACCTTAATTTTCACAACTACTCTGAAAGCCAGTAGGTTTGGAGTTGCCAAACCCTGGCCCTCCTTGTGGCCTTTTGCATCTTCAGTAACAACATAACCTAACAAGTAGAACATCAACTGGGAGACCTTTTTCCCAACACTGAAGACCCATGCCAAGAAAGGAATGGTTTTCTTGGATTTCTGCTAACCCTGCATGTGCACAAGACCTAGGAACTCTGCCAGAAAAAAGAATGGCCGTCTAAGCTCAATAGTCCCCAAAAAATAATAAAGAGAGAGGGATGTAGCCATTACTTGAAGTGCTGTTTGTTTTCCTGTATATGGATGATATATAGTTTAGTCCCACATTAGACTTAATTATATCTCCAGAAATCAGGAATTTTCTGTTCTGTTCTAATTTGGGGGACAATACAATTCTTGCTTTGCTTTATAACTGATGTGTCTCTTCACCCTTTCCTAACACTAGCCCTGTTTCTCCGTCATTTGTTAACAGCAGTCTTGCATGCAGAAAGGTAGCAAGCGAAGTTATCCAAATCTGTTTGTCTACATGCCAGGAAAAGTTCTTCATGCCAGGCTGCTGTTAAGGCACAAGAGGAGGACCAATAAACACGAGCTGACAAGCCCAATTCTCCCCAAGCTTTGTTGAATGAGCTCCCACTCTGGTTTGAATATGAACTTCACCATCCATATGACAAAGGAAAGGCACATATTAACAAGGAAATTTTTGCTCATGGTGGTAAATGGGATGATGGGGTTGGAGCAGGTGAGGGACAGTTTTGTCCTGCAACACTGGGCTCCTGATCTGTTGCAGTCACAAATGCTGGTTTCCTATTTCTCCCCCTTTTGTGATTGTAAGATGTCAGCTGCCAGCAGGAGACTTGGAAAGACCAGCTGTAATCAAGAACTGGCTCTCTAAACGCACTGCTGTTTGGTGACAAAAGAGGCATCTCTTGCTGAGTAGACTCTTGCTTGCTGGGTTTTGGCCAGGCAAATGCAAGCAGTTGGCTCAAGTGCAACAGGCAGAATACTGCATTTACTCCTTCCTTCTCTCCCACACCTTTCCCCAACAACCCAGTATTTCTTGTGTACTTGGTACACCACCACTTGGTATAGTCAGCACCTTTCTGTAGCCTGCCTGATTATTTCATAGGGTGCCTGCAAGAGGACTATGCAGAAGGTTAGAAACACTCCATTTTCTATCAAGTAAGTTTGGACCGCAACCAAATCCATTCTAGCACTGACATTTTTGAACCTAACATATTATAAGCTGCCCAGCCATGTTCTTGATGGTTCCAAATTGTAAGGCCAAAGGTAAAGGATTGTGGGAGTTGTAGCATAACAAAAATCTCAAGTTTCCCTGACCTTAGCAACAAGACAAGGCAGTGGCAGCAGAAAGCTTCCATGTTAGTGGAGCAGTCAAACTGCTCTGGATGTCAGTCTGAACTTCAAAGGAGTTATCCAAGGTGTTGACTCACCTTTGGGATAGTATTCATCACCTGGGACAGATCTCTTTATATTCAGATTGAAATCTATAGAAGTTTTACTGCCCTGTCCTCCACTAGCTGCTATCAAGGCAAGGGCAGAGATTATTGGAGTGCGGTCACCACCAACCTTGGTTACAAGATTTGGTATATGACAATAATATTTGAGGGGGATTAGTTCCTCCACTCCTGGCTTCAGAGAAGCCTTGCTGCATGCCTGTATTAACAGCTTTACCAGGGAGCAGGATAAAATAATAATAAACCAGCCACTACTGACATCTATAGTATTCCCGCCTGAACATGAGACACTGCAAAATGTGTAGGGAGTTAGAGGTAAAAGCTATGACCCCCGCAAGTCTTCCATGAGCCTTCCCACTCCTGACCTGTGCAGGATGAGCACAATCAGTTGGAGGGGCATCCTAAGCACCCATAACTTAATGGATGTAGAAGCCTCTCTACAATTGGGAAACCCAAAATGCTACACAGAACATGCTCTGAATCCCCCTTTAAATCTCTGCAGTCATAATGTAATGGTCAGGAATGGAGGAGGAACTGGTTTACTCAGAGATATTGTGGCCGGGGCTACATATACAAATCCACCCCAGCCACATAAGCACTTCCGTGCACTCAGGCCTTCTGGTTAAACTATTGGGCCCTTTCACATTACCTGGTTATAGAGCTATGATTCCCCTTCAACCGCCATCTCTGCATCTGGTGGAATCTGGGGATCTGGAACTGATGGAAGCATCTTTAGAATCCTTAGCCAGTAAGCTACTCTAGTATCTCTGACCAAGCTAACAAACCCCAGGATGCAGCCCTGGCAACTGAAATGGAATTGGAGTGCTATCACTGTGCAGTGTGAAAGGGCTCCTGAACAGGACCTGCATGGAGTCCAAACTTCATAGAAAATAATCAAAAGAAAACACAGGCCTGAGAGGATTTGTAGTGACTATAGTGTTATGGGGATCTTGTCATGCTATGTTAATTTGTGCACTATTTAAGCACAGAGTTGAAAAAACAATCAGTATCATGTCATTAAATTGACAGATGTCATCCCTATTGACTCAATCCCAGCACAGAACAGGTAAGGCTGTGTTTCCTTCTTTGAAGCTAATTACCTGATATTGCTGGCTAAGGAACTCACATTTTCTACTTGCCCTGGCAGCCGTTCTTTGGGATCTTGGGCCATCAGAGGTCTCTGCCCCACCCTTCCAGCTGGAGATGCCAGTGTAGGCACTGCCAAGCAGGTATTTTTTCCCCACATTATGGCACCTCCCATTATTCATGTTAAATTTAATTTTTTTCCCATCACAATTGTGCTTTCTATGAGGAATGGCTGGTGACAATTAAAAATATGGACAAACACTCTTTGTAGTAATTTTTCTTCACATTATGGACAGTGTTTCCAAAATACTTTGGAGGAAAAAAACACTCTGCTAGAAATGATGAATGTGTCGCAACCTGACTTCAGAGTTTAAGGTATCCTGTCTATAATGGCTCATACACAAAGTCCTAGATCAGCATCCCCCAAATCTGATCCCCCACCAAGAAATGTGCTGGGCTACGTCATGACTGGGGATAAAGGAGGCTGTAGTCCAACATCTCTGGAGGGGATGGGGGGCATATTAGGCAATTAAACTTTCTTTACTACCAGTGATCTTCTGCCCGCCAAAGTTCCTTAAAATATTATTTGGATTATTAATATAATTTGCAGTTACCATACTGGAATTGATTACTTCTGGTATTGTTTTTACCAGAGGTGATCAAAAGAACATATAGATCAGAGAGGTGAGGAACATGCAGCCCTCCAGATTTTGTTGGATTGCAACTCCTAGCATGCCTCACCATGAGCTTTGCTGGCCAGGGCTGATGGGAACTGATGGAGAATTCACACCCCTGATATAGGTGTTCGTGGCATTTCCTTACAATACCAAAGAACTTGTTTTCCCTGTATAGGTCCTAGACTATGTCTAGTAAGAATTCTTGTGGCAGCATAACAACAGCTTGTGTTCGTGGTTTTAGTATGAACGAATGGCATTTTAAAGTTCTTTGGTATATGTGTGGGTATGAGTAAGTGTAAAAGTTTTTAACTATTCTAACAACCACACACACAAAATGGTGGAGAATGTTTACAGAAAATTCTACAAAAAGAGTAACCTCTTTTGGGGTGGTTGGCAATATGCAATATCATTTGTTATATGTGACAAAGGAAGCCAAAACTGTTCAAAAACAAAAGTGGGAATTAAAATAAGGTTGTGATCCAACATGTGCTTACTTGAAAATCAAGTAATCTCTCAACGAATCAAAGGGGTTAGTTGAGAGAAAATATGTTTAGGGTAGGAGCATGAATGGGAAATATATTACTATATCTTTTTCAGAAATTAGCTATAATCAGTTATACATCAGTTAATGCATACTGGCTCACCCACTCCCCAAAGTCCACTGTCATCTTTCTGTGCCTCTTTGTATGCTTTACAGAAAACGGGGGGGGGGGTGGCTCTCAGGATCTCACCTTCCCTCTTACTTGAAATTAGATTTGGCTATTCCACAAAATAATACATATTTCCACCCAACTCACTGGTTCTATACATAGCCCATTATTGATATATTGAAGGTGACTGATCTTTAATGATTTTTGTAGATACTTGCCAATAAAATCAGCTTTAAATAATTGTTAATATGTATTTTTTCATCCCAATTAATAATTCCCCAATTTTCCTCCCCACATCTCAATTTTTTTTAAAAAAAATGTTTACTTTTTCAAAACCTTTACAATGCAATCCTATATCTGCATACATAGTTGTAAGTTCCTTCAGGCTCAAAGGTACTTACTTCAAAGTCAATGGTTATGTAAGATTGGAGCCTTCATTGTTTATTGTTTGTTGGTGGCTGAATTATTTATGCTATAGGTGAAGAGGTATCCCAAACAAATCTTAAAACACATAGGACTGTGTTTGTGTGTTTGTGTTTGTGTGGTGTGTGTGTATTTACTGTTTAATCATAAACATGTGCAAAAGGAGCCTTGTAAGGAGCAAAGGGAATTGTGCAGACCTTCCAATGTTGCTGGACTGCAACTCCCAACATTCCTGCATTGGTAGGAACTGCAGTCCAATAGCATCACTAAGACCAAATGATTCCCACTCCTGGTTCCAGAGGTGCTTTTAGATTTATTTAATTATTTCAACTGCCACAACAACATAATCAAACTTGCGTGTTTCAAGATTTGTTGGGGCTGCTTTTTTATATACAGTACATTATATATATTTTCCTTACATCTTGTATGTCAGAACAAACAATTAGATCACCAAGAAGCAACAATTAAGGCTGTTCACACTGATTTGGGAGTAAGTACCAAGGTTGCACTGAGCAAGGTCACGAGGCCCCTTCCAACTCTATGAGGGGGGTTGGACTCGATGGCCATTGTGGTCTCTTCCAACTCTATGATTCTATGATTCTCTGCCTTGTTAAGAGTATTCTGCAAGGGATGGGTGGGGTGAAACTAACTAATGTAAGCAAGCTCTCCCCTTTTCTCCTTTTCCACAGCTGCCTTTTCAAGCTCTCTCTCTCTCAGTCTCTCTGCTATCCACTCACCCACTAGTCAGTCTAGGACCTGAGATAATCCCATGGAGATGGCTTGTAAAATTAGGCAAAAAGCCACATAAGATGGCACTGGGAGTTCCTTGCAATCCTGGGCTGCTGGTTGCCCATCCTCACATTAGAGACTCACAAGCTCAACCAATCTTTTTTTTTCTTTCTCCCTATGGAAGACTCTCTGATAGGTAAGAAAGGGCCTGACGAAATCAGGACTTGATGGAAAACAGATAGGGTGCTTTTGATACCCCAGATTTACATTTTTGTAAAAATGTAAAAATAATATTTCATTCAGATCTCCAGTTTAGAATTGTAGCATGCCATTAACAGTCAAGCACCTTTTTGTATACAGTAGACCATCCATATAAATGACCTCTACATCTCTGGCTTCCAGATGTTGTAAAACATTGCATCCTATATCTAAAATCATGGCAATGTGAATGTAGATATGCTGAAATGTTGGATGTGAAGGATTTTCAGTGTCTATTCTCCACAATGCTAAGAATTTGGAAAGTGAAGGAAAAGGAGGAAACTACTACCCATGGAAGGAATCAAAAATCATAAAGCAATGATTGACTATTACTATTTATACCAATCAAAATCTTACTGCGTAGTCTTCAAAAAAAACTATTTAGATATGATGATATAATATTTAGATATAATGATAGTGACAGCTGATGGTGCTGTATCGGTTTCCAACTCTCACTATCATTATATCTAAACATTATATCTATCATTGCATCTAAATAGTCTTTTTGTACTACGTTGTCTGTCAATTGCCTATTACCAATAATAGTTCTTTGTATAACATTGTAGTCTCAGAGACTTCTTTGTGAGTTCTTTCTGTACATGCATATGGATGTTATGTTTGATACATAGTTGCGACAAATACAGTTCACCATAACATTTTGGTTGGTCTAAATAGTAATATTTCATTATTGCTTTATGTTTTTTGATCCCTCCCATGGGTAGTAGTTTCCTCGGTTCTGAGTGGGAAGTGCTTCTAGTTTTTCAGGTGAACGAAAACTTCATGGAGGATAGAATTCTTTTGGGGGGCCAATACCCTCATCCCCTCTTGTAGCTGTACCCCTGCTGCTACTGCTTTTGTGCTTCATACTGGCCTCTGGTTGGCTACTGTGGGAAAAGATTCTGAGGTAGAGGGGTCTTTGGTCCTGTCCAAAAGAGCTGTACAATTTTATGCTGCTGCTACAGTTGTGTGCCAACTCTCTGATGCCTTGTGGTTCAAGCACCTTGTGCTAGAGGTGGTTGCTGGGTCCTAGCCCTGCCAGATTCTCCTAATCCTTAATTTAGGAGAAATGGAGAAGGTATTAAGGCAACAAAAATAGAAACATGGTACTTGGCCAGAGCTAGAGTTCCGCTTTATGATGACTTCTATCGGAAGCATGATACTCTCTGAGACAAGAAAACATGGCATGTAACTATGCACACACACAAACATACTTATCAGCTTCCTTGCCAACTATGATTGCCAGATCTCAGCACCTGGCCCTGAGTCTCCAATTTTCATGTCTTCTGTATGTGTGTGTTTAAATGACAAGTTGTGACTGGTCCTTAACCTATAATGCTTAATGACATCATCAAGGCCCTTTCCGCACCTTACCTCTTTTTGGCGCTGGGGTGCGGGGATCGTGCGAGCAGCCTCCAGCGAGAGGCTCTCACATCCCTGCTGCTTCAGCTCCGCACGAGCTGCCTGCTCCTGAGCAGGCAGCATGAGAGCCCTGCATCTTCTTTCCGCAGCGCAGCCTCGGAGTTTCCCAGGCTGAGCTGGGGCAGGAAGCATGACTGCTGTGGCTCCAGAGGCTCCGCACATACAGAAAGTGTGCGTGGGGCCCTGGAGCGATGCGCGATCACGCACCATTTTTGGCTGAAAGCTGAAAATAAAAAAGTGCACGAGCTGCACCTGCCCTACCCTGGAGCGTCACGCAATTGTGAGGGTGTTGTGCAGATCACTCCTCACAGTTGCGCGACGCTAGAGGGGCCCCTAGGTGTCAAGTTTTGCCCCAGAAACTTCAGGGCCTGAGACAATCCTGAACTGACAACCCTTCAGCCAACCCACCCATCCTCTGGCCAGGTTTATAGGGAAAAAAGTCTCTTACAAGCTTCCTGTGAATTTCCAAGTATTTTTAGTCATATGATCAATAATTCATGGGCAACATGGCATCAACTACCTAAGAACGGCGGGAGGGGGGAGAAGAAGGCCAAGCGTCTCTCAGATTTGTGATTTGCCCTTTTTACTTTCTCCTCAAGGACATTTAAATGCATTTTAGGTAGTACTTTGTCCTCACCAACATTAATGAATAGATACCTTTTTTGTGATATTGCTGATGTGTCACTAATACATGGGAAACTCCTGTGCTATGGTCCACAGTTGACCATGATTCCTCAAGAAGAGCCTCATACAAAGTTCTGAGTTAATCCCATTCCCACTCCCATCCTCAATACACGTCTGAATAAACCCTACTGTTCTGACAGATTTACTGCACACAAATAGTGGTGAAGAGGATTCAAGGATCCCCATTCACACGCTAGACCAATGGTGGACATCCTTGCTGTTTATTCACCTATATCCTGCCCTTTTCCCAACACTGAACCTCAAAGCAGCTTACAAGAATTAAAACAATGTCAGAAGCACTTGTTTTTGGATCTCAAGTCCCATCAGCCCTATCACAATGGCCAATGGTAAAGCAGGATGGGAGTTGCAATGCAGTAACATGTAGAGCATCCTAAATGATTAAGTGCATACACCAAAGCTTCCACATTTTTTTCCTTTTAGACTTCAGTTTCTTGTGTTGCATCAGACCCTAGTCCCAAGGACCTATAAAAACTTGCGAGGTCTTCCTTTTTTATAGAACCAGACCAAAAAGGCAGTTCAGATTGCTTTGGGTGGCAGAACTCAAGAGGCAAAAATCCAATTAGGAAAACTCAAGAGGGGGAAATACAGTCCCTCCCCTAATCTGAGAGGCTGAAGAAAGAAGCAGCACAACTTCATTTGCATGTATTTGTCCAAACAGTTTTGGGGCCTGGTGGTATGTAAAGACTAGATGGCCATATGGCAGGGATACTGTAGTTGCAACCTACACTGCAAATCCTGATTCGAGCATGGGTTGGACTATATGACCTCTAAGGCACCCCTCACTCCAAGATATACATATTGAGTATGGGATACACACACTCCATTACATACAAGATACACTTTCAGCCAGCCTGATATGGGGAGCTGACTGAGATTGCAGGAGAGGATACTGAGAAGTGCAAACACAACTCTAGAAACTCCTTGTATAGTCCTTTGGATCTCAGGCAACACGCTTTAAAATAAACAGTCTCCTTCACATGCTTAACATGATGTTCCTTTCATAAGAAGGTGTGCTGTAAGCATAACAGTTCAAACACTGACATTCATTTGTGTGAAATATACCTGAAACCATTCAAATTAGTTTCAGTGTGGTTCCACACCAGTTCCAAGACCAAAGTGGATGTCACCTTGACAAACATACTGGCACAGCTGTTCAAACAACAAATAGAGGATTAAAATGCAAGGAAGAAAAGAAGGGAGGGAGGAAGGAAGGAGAAGGTGAAGTACCTAGGACTGACAAGCAAGAAGGAGGGGTGTCAGGGCTCTCCTGCCCACCTAGCCCCATCAGTTGTTTTTCCTCAATCAAGGCCACCCAGTTTTGGAGCTTGGTTGAAGAAAGGGGACAAAGAGGTAAGCAGGGGAAGGTCTAACACACACACACACACCACTGCACATGCTCCATTTCAGATGCTTCCCAGATATTCCACATCAACATAACAAGGGAGAAATGTGCTTGGGAGACCTGGAGCTAATGTGTACACAAGAGATAGGAAAGTACAGATGACTCCAAAACCGGAACAGAATGCAATATGTTAATGTCATGACTCCCTGAGCATATCAAATATGAAATGAAATTTTGAGTTGGGGGAAACTGGCATATTTGCTCTGTAACCAGAATAGATTCCCTCTTCCCCAAGGAACTCTGAGAACTGTAGCTTTATTTTAAGGGAGCTAGAGAAACTCAACACTCTCACCATTTTCTGAATTCTTTGGGGGAAGCTATGGCAGTTAACTGGAGTGAAATTGATACAGATTTGTAATGCAGATAGAGAAATATTTCAAAGTATCCATTATGAGACATGAATGCAATTTCATTGCTTATGTGCAAGCATGCTGCTGGGACAGAGCCATAGCTCCATGCTAGAACACAGACTTGGTGTGCAAAACATTCCCAGTTCAGTCCTCAGCAGCATCTCCAGAGAGGGCTGGGGAAAGACTCCTGCCTGAAGCCCTAGATAGCTACTGCCGTTCAGCACAGGCAATATAGAGGTAGATGGACCAACTGACTGACTCAGACCAGAAGGCACCATCCTTTGTCCTTGTGCTCCAACTCGAGCAGGGACCCCAGCAAAAGGTCACCCTTGGCAGATTTGTTAAAGATTTGCAATAACTCTTTTGACCTTTATCTAAGATTTGGTGCACCCTGGTTCCAATCCAGCAAAGCACTTACGTATGTGCTTAAACTGAGTGTAGACTTCAATGGGATTATTCACAGGCATCACGTTAATAATCATACTTGAGTGCTTTGCTGGGCTGGGGCCAGATTGTTCACTTCTTTGCTTATTGCTCCCCACCCATCCACCCCATCCTGTATCTCAAAGCAGCTTCTAAACTTGAAAGCGAGGTGTCTACTTAAAGAAAGATCAATTCACCTTGCTCTACAATACAACCATATTGGAATTAGAAGGTGGCATCTCCTCTACTGACAAGTAGCAACACACACCCACACAGGCCAAGGACAGAAAAAGAGAACAAAAATACCATCCTTGTTTCCAAATACAGAATTAAAAGTGAGGTCAGCACAAGTGCTGTGACTTCTGCTGAAATCCAGCCAGGACCCTCCAACTCCGCTCACATTGCAGACTGCCATCTCAGCTCCCCTGACAACAAGTGGCCACCACAAGAGAACTCAAGGAAAAGGCACTGTTGGCATCAGTTTGGTAGCTCCTCTTCTGGCTCAGGAGCACTGACCAGCTCCACAACTCACATCCAGTTGGAATACCTTGTTCATACAACACAGTGCCACAGCCCTTATGAGTCTTGGTGGCACCTCTTGCCTTATTTCAAGATACAGAAACTTGATTTGATTTTGGGCACTGCCTCGCTAACCTTTCTGCCAAGGAGCAACACATGATGCTAGAGGTGGAGTCTCAGGGAACACTCGCTCATACTAATTGGTCTTAAACCATTTTAATAGTCATAACATCCCCCTCCCAAAGAATCACCAGAATTATACCCAAAGATCCCAAAAGTTCAGCTACAAAACTACAACTGTTTCTCCTTCCAAGTGCTACTATTAGATCAGCCTAACTCTGCTTTGTAGATGCACCCTCAGTAACTACAGATATTTGTTGCTATTCATCCTCAAGAATCTAAATACTCTGAAGGTGCCAGTTCCCTATCTTGGACACTAAGTAGGCTTAGGCCTGGTTAGTACTTGGATGGGAATGCCAGGTGCTATAGGCTATATTTCAGAGGAAGGCAATGACACAAACCACTTGTGAGTATTCCTTATCTAAGGCCATTTCCACACAGGTCATTACTGCAAATTACTGCATTGTGGCATCATATAGTGGCACATGGGAGCAAAGTAGTGTCACATTATTTTCCATGGTTCTGCATGGAATTGGCCATTAGTGCACCACCATGCATTGAGAAGTGCAGTACGTGAGAACCGGAAAAAATCCAATTCACATTCCTACATTGAATCAACTTCAGTTTTTCGCAGTGATGCAGAAACATAAAACCGTATCAATGCACATACACTCCTGTCACTTTGCTTATGTTTTCCTTTAAAGCCAGAAGTTCAACCAATCAGGGCCACCAGAGAAGGGGGAGGGGGAGCCAGGGAAGTGACTATTGACAAGGTAGAGTGGATGCATGAACTCACATTCCTCCGCATGACATTGCTTGAAATCAGAGGGTATGCAGAACACAACAAAAGGTAAATCGAGTTATTTAAACCTGCCATGAGATGCCATGAACCACTTCTTGTGTCTTGTGAAGAAATGGCCAAAGATACCCTTTGGTATTCATGGGGTTGCCATAAGTCAACAGATGACCAGAACGCACATACACAAACACATTTGTCATCAAGTCAGTTCCAACTTATTGCAACCTATGAATGGAGACCTCCAAGAGCCCTGGACATTAACAGCCCTGCTCAGATCTTGCAAACTCAGGACAGCCATGGCTTCCTTAGAATCATGGAATCTTAAAGGTGGAAGGGATCACAAGTGCTGACCAGTCAAACCCCCTGCCATGAAGCAATATACAGTTACAGCATTCCTAAACAATGTCCAACCAATCTCTGCTTAAAAGCTTCCAAAAAATGGAGAATCTACCACCCTCTGAGGTAGCCTGTCCCAGTGTTGAACAGCAAGTACAGTAAAAAAAAAGTTCTTCCTATTGTTGAGGTGGAATCTCTTTTCTTGGAATGTGAATCAACTAGTTTGTGTTTTAATCCATAGAGAAGCAGAAGAACAATTTGGCTCCATCTTCTATAAGACATTCCTGCACATAATTAAAGATAGCTGTCATATCATCTCTCTTCTCCAAGCTAAACATATCCAACTCCCTCAGTTGTTCCTCATAAGGTTTGGTTTCCAGACCTTTGATCACCTTGGTTGCTTTTCTCTGGAGATGTTCCAGCTTGTCAATATCCTTCTTGAACTACAGTGCTTAGAACTGGACACAGTATTCCAGATGAGGTCTGACCAAAGCAGAATAGAGTGGGACAATATTTCCCTTGACCTGGACGCTTCACTCCAGTCAATGCAACTCAGAATTGCATTGCCTTTTTGGCCCCCATATCACACTGATGACTCATATTTAGCTTTGGTCCACTAAGACTTCTAGATCCTTTTCACTTATACTGCTTTGCAGTCAGGTGCCACTCATTTTATATTTGTGCATTTCATTTTTCCTACCTAGATGTAGTATCTTACATCTCTCTCTGTTGAAATTCATTTTGTTCATTTTGGTATAATTCTTCAGTCTGTCAAGGTTATTTCATCTGCAAATTTGATAAGCATAACTTCTATTCCATCGTCTAAGTCATTAACAACACCAACCAAGGAAAGAGCCCTGAGGGAACCACTAGTCACTTCTCTTCAGGATGAACGGCAACCATTGATGAACACTCTCTGAGTTCAGTCTGTCAACTGATTACAAATCCACATTACTGTAACACTGCTGATCCCACAGTTATTCAGTTAACCAGCTCTCCTGCAAGAATATTATAAGGAACTTTGTCAAAAGCCTTACCGAAATCAAGATATACTATATCCACAACACTTCGCTGATCTACCAGATTTGTAACTCTATTTTTTTAAAAAAGAAGAGATAATTTGAATACTTGTTTTTGAGAAACCCATGGTGGCTCTTAATAATCACAGCATTCCTTTCAAAGTGTGCACAAATTAACTGTTTAATGATCTGTTCTGGAACGTTTCCTTGTGTTGACATCAAACTCCTTGGCTGTTAGTTGCTTGGGTCCTCTTTTTTGCCCCTTTTTAAGATGGGGATAACATTTGCCCTCCTCCAATCTGCTGAAACTTCTGCTGTCCTCCAGGAATTCTCCAAAATTTTTGACAGGGGCTCTGAGATTACACCTGGAAATTTTTCATGGATTGGCAGCCAGTGATTCAGGGACTGGCACCAATCCAAGAATCCAGCCCTGGATTGGAATTCATTTAGAGTAGTTAGGTATTCCTTTATTACCTCTTTACCTGTTTTGGGATATAGTCCCTTTACTGCACAATTTGTTCCATTTTCACAGTTACAGCACTGTTTTCCTTTCGGGAGAAAACTACCACCATATACTCTTTATGCCTACGCTTTTCAGGCTATTTGATGTGGGGCACCAGCAATTATTGTTTTTCGTGTTCCAGGGAAAAGCACTAATTCTGTGCCTATTGGGTACAAGTGTTTCTTTCTTTCCTGGAAATTTGCCACAGACTGGCAGCCAACAATTCAGCGACCGGCACCAAACCCAGAACCCTTCTTTGAGTAGCAGTGGTCTAGATGACAAGTGATTAATAGAAAAGATTCACCAAGATATTTTTGCTGATCACACTAATGGTCCTTCCAGCCTGTGTTGAGGGCAGTTAGTACCCAATGCCACTCAAAAAGTGCATACAAGACCAACAAGATTTATGACATTCATTCCCATGTAAAAACACAATCTGCCTTAGTTTCAATACAGAACTTCCCTCGTTGGATTATGTGCTCTGTGCATTATATAAACCAGGTAGCTAATAAATTAAATAGATGGCAAAACTCTTTTTTCACAAAAGTACAGAGTAAACTAGAGAGGGTCTCTTCTACTGGTTCTTTTTAGGCTCTGGAACGCCCTCCTTAGGGAGGTCAGAATGACCCTTTCCTTTCAGGGATTTTTTTTTTAATTCTGACAGATTTTTGAGAATTGAATGTTTTGAAAGAAAGGGTTTTGAATAGGGTGTGCCATCATTTTTAATTCTAGTGGTTTTAAACTGCTTGTTATTATTAACCTAATTTTTTATTTTGCACAAAAGTAGAGCATAAATCAAACAGATAATAAATACATAGTATTTTATTGTATGTTTTGTTTTGAATGTAGTGATCATTCAACTACGTTTTAATGAAAACTGTTAGTACATTTTAGGTATATCAACTATCTCATGTTTGCCATAAAACTGTATTGTATTAACTTCAATTTGCAAGTTTCCTTGAGTTTTGGTTTGTGGGGAAATAAAGTTACTCCTGCTGCTATAAGGAAAAGGAGAGGGAGGAGGAAGCAAAGGGAAGAGTCCTCTCATGTGCTCCTCTGACTTCTGCTTAGCAGATGCAGTCTAAGCTCACTTAAATGAATATCCAGGCATTCAGTCTGAAAAGTATCCAGCATATGTGAACATGGAAAGTTAAATAGGCAAGCATAGGTTGCAGACGCGGCGGATGAAAATTACACGTGGCCCTCCACATCTGCTAGGGTTAGGGGCAGAGGACCCTTGCAAAAGTGAAAAATTCGCAAATACCAAAATGTGTGTGTCTGTGGGAAGGGGGCGGAGGCACAGGTGGGTAGAGCGGGTACCCAGCCTCTAAACCAGGTCAGGGAAAGGAGATGGTTGACATGGTGGCCCTGTACTTCCTCTCTCTTGCCCATCTCCTTCCTTGGGTGTATGGAGAGCTTTGGGAGAGGACTTGCAGTGCTGAGAAATCAGGCTCTGGGCTGTCCTTGGCTGTCCAGGCAGTGGCTAGTGGAGGAGGAGGAGGACTGGAGGGAGGTTTTTAAAGAGCTGCGCAGCCTGATTGGAGCCACCAAGAGAGAAAGTTCCCCTCAAAAAAGTAATACCTGAGGTGGGGGAGCAGGGGTTGGACAAACTCCCAAATAATCAAATCCGTGAATGTCAAACCCGCAAATGTTGAGGGCTGACTGTAAAAAGTTAGGTATGGGAGAGCTGGATGACTGAGATTCTGATAACTGTGGTTACACCATTTCACTGGAGCTGCTCTCTGTTGCAGCAACCAAGGGCTCATTTTTGAACATCTGAAAATAATCGAAATGTATGGGCATTCTGCGCAGCAGAATGCATAATTCTCATTACTTCTTCTAATAGCAGACTCAGATGCCAAATATCACTAGTTATATAGCCCAAATGAGGCCACTCAGAACCAAAAAGTAGGTATATTAGCTCATATGGAGAAATCACCAATATGAATGGTTCCATTCCATTCATGGTTCATGGTATGAATGGTTCCATTCCATTCATATTCATTTTCCCCATTTCTATGGGGAAAACATCCTGAACAGCCTAATGAGGACATGATCAATTACCACAGAATGACTGTTATCATTTATTGGTTGGCGGGGTGGCGTGGGGGTCAGAGGAACGTTCCTGGAAGGGGACATAGCGAGCCAGTTGGCCGGCTGCATCTTTGAACAATGCAACAGGTTCTTTTAGATCCTGCTTATTTTGAATAATAGTCATTGGTATGAATGGGATTCCTTTTTTCAGTTATTTTCAGTTCATTGAACCACAGGAACTCACCCACACACCCAGTGTTGATCTAGTAGTACTAGAATTAGCAAATTCACTACATATTCACTACATACAACAAGCCACCTCTGTTTGGGGGGGGGGAATCCTTCACCATACCTGCAGGAGATGTTTGCCCATTTTCCACTGAATGAACCAACCCAACGTACATCCTTAGAATCACAGTTTAGATCTAGCCTGCTACAACAGCAAGTTACTTCTAATCAATTTGTGGTTGTGTGTTTTGGGGAGAAACTAGCTAAGTTGTATTATGATTGTAACACAAGGTGAGATATCTTCACTTCTTTTGCAGTGTAACTATAATGGTTCTAAAATCTATTTTGTGCTGATACTTTTCTTAAGCCAACCAAAATGGTTCAGAATTCTATGGAAGGTTATTACTCCAACATGGACTTTGGAATTTGTATTACAGTCAACTCTGCTAGTCCTCTGTAATGGACTTAATTACTTTAATAGTTACAGCAATGTCCACAGTACCTAGGTAGAGTTTTGTACCACAGATCTGTAGCTTGGGCTATTCTGATAGACTTTCAAAACCAATTAAAAACGATTATTTTTATTTATTTTATTTATTTCTAATGTTTTCCAAGGCAACAAGTGACTTATTCAAAATTTTAACACTGACCATAACTAACTATGGGGAAAGAGTACTGGAATTTTGAGTACTTTCCAAGTTCTGCCATATAGGTAACCCCGTGACTCAAGACCAGTCTATATAATATGGAACTAGCAAACTTATCCAGCATTGTTCAGGCTGATGCTGAAGATTTTGCTGATGATTTTAAGTAAACAAATATTTTTTGCTATATCATTTACAGTCTTTAAAAATGGTTTCACATCAGGATCCAGAAGAAATTAATCCAAACCAGCAATTTACCAAAAAAAGAGTGCCAAAATGTGCCAGTTAGTCCCAAACTTGCACAAAAGTGGTTGGGATGTCAATCTAAGACTAAATGCTAAGCTTGGTCAAAATCATGTCATAAGTATGCATTCTAGAGAAAAAATACAGCCATCTGCAGTGTTCAGAAGGTAGCCAAAGTATTTAACAGATCAGGTTCAAAACTTATACTAAAGGCTTTGACTTGGGTCCCATTTGATATACCATTGCATAGGCAAAGCGTTTAACTTATTGTACAGATTCTGAGAAAAATATCAAAGTTATTTCTGGGTAGTGGAAGGATTACCTATTCACCTAAGGGATGCTGAGTATGGCCAATCACAAAACATCCCCCAAAAGATGACATGGCCAAAAACAAGTTGGCTGTTATTGGGTGCCCTGGGTGGGTTGCAAAACCAAGTACCCAACCTGTGACTAAACACCATCTTCACTCTCTGAGCACACCTTTGTGTCCATGCGAGGTTCATATGGGGAACAAGATGAAGGTGGTAAGCAGGCAGCTGCAAAGTAGGGGCTTCATTTCAAAGGGAACCAAAATAGAATTTTAAAAAATTAAAAAGCCAGGAGGGCAGATAACCCACCATGGAAGATGCTGACACACAATGACACTCATGGGAATCACACTGGGGACCCATCCACCAAATAGTCAGCTTTCAAGCTTGTTTGCTCCATGCAACAGAGAAAAGTAGAGATGCAATTTTTCCAGAAGTTTCATTGAAGCTGTCCAATGTGATCCCCAAGGGCAGCTGCACCTGCTGAATCCTGTCTCCTGCTTCCCACTGAAAAGAGAAGTTACTGTACTGCAGCATACATTCTCCCTTTGCAAAGCACCACGGTCTTACCGCAGCACGCATGTGCACAAGGGAGCAGATTCCTCCAGCCCAGAATTGTCCTGACTCTTCTTAACCATCAGTGGAGATCCAGGGAGCAGTCAGATTGTACAGATTCTTATGCAATATAAATATAACTTCCTGACAGTTTGTGATTCAGCTCTCAGAAAAGAAGCTAAATGATAAAGTGTTGCATTCACAGAGAGAACTAACTCTTATCTACTTCTTACTCAGCTTCATGGGATAGCTTCCATGGATAGGAGACACAGAGAATGTGCTACCTTCTAGATGCTGTGGGACTGCATTTCCCATCATCCTTCACCCTTGGCTACCCAAGCTAGGGCCAATGGGAGCTGTAATTCGACAACATCCAGAGGATCATCCCCTACCATGCAGCACAACAAAAAAAACCATCAGGCAAAGGCAGAAGCCAGCTTTGAATCTGAGATCTGCTCAAATTGAACACCTGCTACAGACAAATCAAAATATGCAACCTCAGTCTCCAAAATTCAGTGCAAACAGAAGTAACAAACACATAGCAGGAAGACATGGTGGAAAATGAAGCCCAGGACACACGTGCAGTAGGATGAGGTCATGTTATTGATTAGAACCATTTCGGAGTGAATTTGGAGCGGGGAGAAATCTGTGAATGTCTCATGAGTAAAAATTCCATGCAAGTAAGAAAATGAAGACATGAAATGAAGAACTCTAACTCAGTTTGTTTCTTGCTATGGCAGTGTTGCTGTTGTTGCTGGTGCTGTTTTATTTGTAAGGACGTTTTTAAAAAAATAGCTAGCAGAAAGTTCAGTAATGTAAACCAACACGGAACTTGGAATTCAAGAATACCACCTCTTCTTCTGCTGCAGGGCTCAACCATCATCTCATTTTGCTGCAGACAGAGGCCAGCCTTGAAATATCCTTCAGTGAATAAACATAGTATATAGGCAGTGTATGAAGATCATATTCAGGGCAGATTGCTGACCATCTTCTTCCTTCTAGGTTACTAACTGAGACAAATCTCAACAAGTCTGTTGAGGACTTGTTTTTGCGAAGAAAATAATTAGTGCTCATAAAGTCAGAGTGCAACCCTGATTCCAGGCTGGGATTAATATAATTTTACAACAAGTTCCTAAGATAGAATCCATTTCTGCACGGGACATGTCATCAAACCTGTTACAGTGCATCACCAGTTGTGACAGACAATGGACAACCAATCACATGAGATTGTATGCATGTATGTTTTAGTAATTTCCATGGAAGAAATGTGACTCTTGTGACTTTCAATTGCTGTGATTCACTAGATCCCCAATTAGGCCATAGAAGAGGGAATTCCAGGGGAAATATAAACAGGATTCATAAACTTGTGCAAACAGTGGTGGCTGGTGGTTTCCATGTCAGTGAAGTGGTGAATGCATTTTGGGTTTTAGTCTAAACTATAGACAAGCTACCCAAAATTCTTAACTCAAATAGATTCAGCACCTTGGATAGTCTCTTTGACATTTGGACTAAATACCAGAGTGGAGTGACCACCCCATGGGCATTGGAGCCACCAGGTTCCAATGGGTGCAGCTACTAAGGACCTGAGGCTCCCAGGTGAAAACTATGCAAGGATAAGCTACCTTTCCTGAAAGGAAAAACCCACCAACTGCTTTATTTTAAAAAAAGAAACAAAGAAAAGCTGGCCCAGAAAGAATCTATCTCTATTAGCCTCAGAACGCTAGCCTTCTTACAATGGCTAAGGCCTCACACGCACACACATACTCTCGAAGTGCAGTAACAAAAGAGATGCATTTGGGTAAACACAATAGAGAGCAGGAGAATAAAGAAAATATTTTCTTATTTCACCCACCCACAAACACACATGCAAGTCTGCCCTAGGCACTGCAACTCTGTTGCATTCAAACAGAGAGAACAGAACCAAAACAACTGTTTTCACTCTTGCAAACAATAGTTAGATTTCTTTTGAGATTTTGCTAGCTTGCCTTTCATCACTCTAAATCCTCCTGTCTTCCACCCACTTGTCTGTCTCCTGAATTTGTAATATGCCCCTTGACAGTAACTAGATGGAGCATGGGGATTTCACAAGATGAGCAATCGGCTTCTCTGAAGCATTTGGCTGCTGGATAGCTCCATGAGACCGATGAAGACAGACCAGGGCTTCCCTTTGCAAAGCATGCTGAGGAGTGGGAAAAGGCTGGGTGTATTTTGAAATCACTAGAGATCTGATACTTTATGAGTGTAAATAGAACTACTTTGGTTTAACTGATTAAGAAAGTTGAGACCTGAAGAATTTTGCAGAATTCCAAGGCAGATCGTTGAGGGAAGAATGTGGCCGATTTACTGTACCGAGCACACAGAGAGGGAACCACAGCTAGAACTGCAAATGGGAGGGCATCCCAACTTAGCCCTAAGGGAAAAAAATCAGCGAAAGACACCTGAAGATGAACCACAGCAGAAAATGGACAAAGTAGAATATACAGAAGTAATGAACATATAAGCTGTGGTTGAAAACAAACCATTCTGTTTGGGTCCAGATGGTGGTATGACCTCAAATAGATGAGATTTCAAGCCAGAGCACAGAAGGGTAAAGGAAAAGAGAGACAAGTGACCAGAGGTATAGCTAGGGGGAGTGCAAAATGAGGAAATTGCCTCTAAATAAGAATTCTGCCCCCCCATGACATTTTCATTTATTCCTCAAATTTCTAGCACTGCAGAGAGTGAGATGCTGAAAATCATTCACTCCTAGAACTCTTGTGTTTGCTGTGTTTCTGTTCCCTTCACCCCCTTTCTTTGGATGCCTTAATTTAACTTCTAAAAGCTCAAGTGAAGTTTTAAGATACTACAGTGCTAAGAACCTGGGGACTGAAGGAAAATTTCTTTTGGGGGACAGAATATTTTTGGGGGGAGCAATGCCCTCATTTTGTGTTCCCCCTCTACAAGGAACTCAAATTATAAATTGGCCATTCTTAATGGAATAATATTTCACTGATATGCCCTATGACAGAAATGTTGCCAAACTAAAAAGAAAAATGACAAAGGCAAAGAAGAAAGAGCGACAGGCAGGTGTATGAAAGGGCGAGAAGGCTATTTATATGGACCAGAATTCTGCTGTCCACTTTGCTCCCCTGTTAGTTTCAAGTCATGGCAGGTGGCTGCATAGCACAAGGTCTGTTTTACCAGCTCTCCTCTTTCCCCAGGAAATACAGAGCCTGGGGCTGAGTCAATACCGTTTCCCTGCCGGCTAGTACAGTTTTTCTGCATTCTGCAGGGTTTTTCTCCCCCTGATGGCACTTTTTAAAAGTGTATTAAAAAGAGGGAGGAAATACAGCCTCTGTAATCCATATTTCCTAAAGCTCCCCAAATAAGCATCACATAAGTACTTATTTAGGGAAATTATTTAAAAGGGAGATTATGGGCAGAATGGATTGAACAGTCACTGCTGCTCTGCTGAGGGTGGTGAGTCCCCAAGGTAATTTCAGACCCACAGGTCATTCTCCAACACAGGAGCACTTTGAGGGTACAGGAAAGAATTCCAAAGGACTTTTCGAGTATAAGCAAATGTTTAAATATGTCTTCCTTCTGCACAAAACAAATGAGCAGTTCAGTCCTGACTCAACAAGCATTAAAGCGAAGTTTGCTTTTGGCAGTAGAAGAAGGAAAATATTGGTGAAGCACAAGCAAAAGAAAACTATATGCTGTTTGCTGTCAAAACCCCATATCCATCTCCTTCCAAAAGGGCTGATGATGTGTTGAGAGCTCAAAACTCCGGCCTCCTATGTTTTGCAGTATTCATGTACTTATGTAGCTGTAACTCTAATATTCACATGCAAAGTCTTGTCTGTAGAGGATATTTTATAAATGCGTTGGGGTATTATTATTATTATTATTATTATCATCATCAGACATCTGTAGGCAGTCATCATTTTGTTGGTGCTGTTATTAGTTCACATTTGCTACCGTGCAGATTTCAAAGGGTGTCTAAAGAAAGATGTGTGAACCCAAGAGGAGTACAAAAACAAAGAACATTGCTGCAGAATACAAGAATCTTCCAGGAAGTTCCCCTGAACAAGTTCCATTGGACTTACATTCATTTAAATGGTACTTGTATGACACAGTATCTTGGTTTTACATGCACATGCACACACACCTTCTCTGGAAGCCCTGTTTAGTTAGCATATACTCAGTGGATCTGAAGAACCACAGTGGAAGAGTGCTAGCTTTGCATACAGAAGGTTCCAGATTGCATCCTTGGCACCTCCAGGTCTGTTGTTGTGTGCCTTCAAGTCATTTCTGACTTATGGTAACCCTAACATGACCCTATCATGGAGTTTTCTTGGCAAGATGTGTTCAGAGGGGGCTTACCTTTGCTCTTCTCTGAGGCTGAGAGAATGTGACTTGCCCAAGGTTACCCAGTGGGCTTCCATGGCTATGGGGAGATTTGAACCCTGGTCTCCTAGAGTCAGAGTCCAACACTCTAACACTACACTGTGCTGTCTCTCCAGGCAGGGCTGGGAAAATACCTACATGAAAACCCCTAGAGAGCCACTGTTCAGTATGGCTGGCATTTACCTGGCTCAGTTGACCCAAGAGTCTGACTTTCTTTGAGGCAGCTCTCTGTATTCATCTCTGGCTCATTGTCTTCCTCACTACACATTTTAAGCCATGCCAGGAGGCTCTGATGGACAAAGCTTAACTTATTTGTCAGCCTCTCCTTGTTTCTGCCAGCATCCGCCTCCAGGTGAGGCACATAGGTCTCAGTGGAAATCCATCAAGTTTCTTAAATTTAACAGTGAATAAAATTCATTACATCATTCTAATGCACACACATGCAAAGTTACCAACTTTAAAGTCCCACAGGGTGGGAAACAGAGAAGGGGTTCAACCATAGCTTAAACTCTCTTCACTGGCATCAAGGAGATTTGGTGTGATTTAGAAGAGCCAGACTGTGTCCCTTGTTGTTATTGCAATGCAGAAAAAGTAGCCAAACCAAAGAGGAAGAGGTAGCCTCTAGAGCTGGGAAGACATCAAGTCTTGTAAATTTATCAGGAGTAAGGGCAGAACAATTTGTGGAATAGATGGAGAAGTGGGGACAGGAAAATCGACTTCTGTCACTCACCCAGCAACATATCAGAAGGGGGAGAGAACAATGAAATTCTCTCTCTCTCTCCACACACACACACACATTCACACATAGAGAAAATGACTTCAGTGTTCCCCTCCATCACCTTGTGTCTCTTTCCCCCAATCTCTTTCTCCATCCCTCTATTCCTCGCAGTTTTACCCGGGCCCTCTCTCTCTCTCTTCTTCCCTCTCTCTTTTCCGGGGGACTTTGGATGTATGAGGAGAGGCTCGGCTATTCGGAAACTCCTTTCCCCCCCACATCGGCCTCGCCTTCACAGCCTGGATCTACTAGGATACCTCACGTCCACGTTATCGGTAGTAATAACGCTCGTTAATTGCATTATCGTTACGTAAGTCCCTCTCCTCTGGTCCTCTCGCGCAACAGTTGGAGCCGCGAAAAGGGGAGGAGGGGGGCGCGTGATCGATGCCAATTAGAGGCCCCTAATCGCCGGGAGCCCGAGGCCAGAGAGGGGGAGAGGCTGAGAGAGCGAGGCGCTGGCAAGGGGGGGCGGCGCGGACGGCGGCGGGCGAGGGCGGACATTATCACCGGGACGAGCCTCCCTCCCTCCCTCCCGGGCTCCGGCTCCGGCACGCAAGAAAAAAGGAGGAAAGGGGAGGAAAAACGCAGCTTAGAAAGGTCGCATCTGGATTAAACAAAAATAAATGCAAAGTGTCCTGCCTCATGCGATGTTACGCAAGGTGCTAGATGGGGATGCAAATACAGACACCCGGCGCCGAGGAGGAAAAAAGGAAAGGGACCGCAGACGCACCCCCCCCCAGCCGCCCCGCTTGTTTCCCTGAAAGACACCCAAACACGACCCGGCCAGCGATAGATCGGGGAGCTCCCGTAATCCCCCCACTCATAAGGAGCATCGGGGGGGGGGGTCTGATCGTGGAGAAAGGAGAAGAATGGGAAGGAGAGGGATTTTTTTAAAGAAAAAAATGGAGGAGTGAGGATCTCAAACGGGGTAAAAAAGTTCTCCCTTCGGGGTCGAGAACTTGGGAAAGCGCAAAAGGAACGGAGCCGACAGGCGGGGCAGCCGCCGCCCCCCATCCCCTCACCTGAAGCCGCCGGACGTTGGAATTGGCCCCTCTTTGGTTCTGTGGTGGGGCGGGCTGGGGGATCGTGGCTGGGGAAGGGGAGGAGGAGGAGGAAGGCATGCAGACCGGGATACTTACTAGTGGGTACCTGGTGCGTCCGGCTGCATCCCCTGCGCTCCGAGGCAGGTCTGGGCTCTGGGAGGTCCTTGGAAGAAGCAGGAAAGGCGATCCGAGGGGTGTCCCCCGCCCAGAGCCCCTTCCCCTGCCTCGCCCGCCCGGCCCGGGGAGGAGAAGGCGGCGCGACCCGAAGCTCCTTCAGCTCGCCGCCTCCCGCCCCGCGCTTCCGTCTGGCGGCGGCGCCACCACCACCGAGGCAGGCGAGGAGCGCGCGAGGCTCCCCGGGGCGGCCGCAGGGAGGGGGGGTCAGAAGAGGAGCATCCTCCCGAGGGGAGCCGCCGAGGGATCCCGATGGGGGAGGGGGAGGGGGCGCCCCGGGTGGGATCCAACTTAGGTAACCTCAGGAGGCGGGGATGAGGGAGGGAAGAGGGCTCGGTCGTCGAGAATCGCCCTTGGAGAAGGGGCGGGAGGCGGGAGGACGGGCGGACGGCAGAGCCGGGTGCCAGCAAGTGTCTCTCCTTCTCCCGCCGCGACCCTTCATCTCCCGCCCCAGCCACCCATCTCCCCGGGCACGGCGGAGAAGGCGGCTGAGACCTGAGACAGTGCGGCTGCTGCCCCGTAAGGCGCTGCTGGCAGAGGCACCGGGCAACCGTCCTCCCCTCCTCCGCCTCCTCCTCCTCCCCCACGCGCGGCCGCCCGGGCTGCCATCCCCTCCCCTCTAACCCGGCCTGAACCCGCTCGCAACTTGGCGCCTCGGCTCCGGGCCAGTCCCGGGGAGGGGACAGGTGGCTCCGATTAAAGCTGCCTCGCTCGCTCCGTCTGCGTGGGCACCGCTCCCAGTTCCGAGGAGGAAGGGCGGCGGCGGCGGCGGCGGCGGCGGGAGGGGAGCCGGGGCTCGTTGGGTCAGCGGCCCCTTCCCGCCGCTCGCTTGCCCGGCGGAAGGGAGATGCTCTCTCAGCCGCGGGTCTCACCGGCTCCGAGCCCTCTCCCTCCCCAAAATCACCTCGCCAGGGCAGGGGCGCAACTTCGCTTCTGGAAGAGGGAGGATGCCTTCCAAGAAAGCCCAGAATGAGAAAGCCAGCGCAGGGGATCGGGCTGCCCGGATCTTAGGCGCCCTGGAAGGAAGGACGCGGGGTCATGCGCGCAGAGGGGGCAGCGGCGGGCGAAGCACTTGGTCGCCCGCCCCTCCGGTCCAATCAGCCGGCGGGCCAGCCCGGGAGGACCTGAGCCTGATGCCTGCGTCGGTGGGGCTCTCGAGAGAAAGGGCTAGCAGCCAGCGGCGAGGCCGTGCGGGGAGCCCACCCGCCGGAGACGCACAGGGTGGACGTCCGGGGACCCAGCCTTCCAGCCGCCTGTGTCTCCCGACGCCCGGGCCGGCAGGAGCCCTCCTCTGCCCTTCGGCTGCCCCTCCTCTCCCTCCCTGCTTCCCGCTGCCATCTTCGGCTGCTTCCCGCGCCCCCGCTCGCCGCGCTCGTCCCAGCTCCCCATCAAGGGCTTGGCGTCCCACCAAGGTCCCTCTACCGCCGCCTGTCCCTTTAAGACCGCTCGGACCGGGTCCCCTAAGGAGGACGCCGTGGGAGGGGCTTGAGGGGAGGAGGGGCAGCCCCCGCCGCCGCTACGCACAAGGAGGGAGGGGGCACGAACGAGAGGAGCAAAGCCCTCGGCTTCCAGCTGTCGCCCGGACCCAGGCAGGGGCTGAGGTCACGTGAGCAGGCGGCTTCTGATTTGGAAAACTGGAGGGAGGGGGCAATCTGACCTGGGGGAGGAAGAGAAGCCCAAGGGGCGATTCATAGTGAAACCCTTCCCCATTCTCCCCTTGCCAGGAAAGACTGTAGAACCTCAGGAAAGTGGAGATTGAGGATACTTTGTCCTTTGCGAACGCCACTAAAGCTTTGCTTCCATTAAGGCACCAGGGGTTGAAATATGGTATCCCATCGCACCCACACCCCACAAGCCTAGAACTAGGGGCTTGTGGAAGAAGCCTTACTTGGAGAAGCTCAGTCCTGTATTAGCCCATGAATTGTCTTCACTGCTGAAGACACTCCTCTTCAGCCCTGGGGGTCAAGAAACCCAGGTACAGTTGGTGGCTTACTAATTTACTAACTTTGTGAAGACTAAAACAGCCCTGCTTATATGAACAAGCAGATGCCAAGCAACTTTGCTTTAAATCAAACCTCAATGAACAAATTAGCTGCTCCCCATTTAATTCAATTAGGATGCTTAATATTTGTTGTTAACTGCCACCAAGTCGACTTCAACTTATGGTGACTCTATGAATGAGAGAACTCCCAGTCACTGTCATCAGCAGGCTTGTTCTGGTCTTGTGGACTCGGGCAGCCGTCTCTTCCTTGACTGAGTCAGTCCATCTATAATGTGGTTTTCCTCTTACTGCCTTCTACCTTAAAACATTTTAAAATCTCCCTGAATAGCACATGAAACTTGTTCAGCTTTTGAAAGCTGAATTTCGAGTTTTTGTTATGAGGAAAACAAAGAGGAGTGTCTTCTTTTCAGCTGATGATGACGATGACATTCTTATTAGGAGGCACTGGACCACTTGCAGCCACTAATTGGTCCTACTCCAATGTCCTTTGGGAGGCTAAGAATAAATCTAAGAGTCCTACCAGAATCCAATGAAGAATACCAGATCTTCAAACACATCCACTCCTGCTTGCTATTCCATTGAGAGAGAGGCCAAATAATGCAAATTCTATCACTTTCACATTCATAGAAGGGGGAATCATCACAGGACATACTGTGGTGAGCAAAGTCCCTGTTAGAACTTGTTAATACTTCCTGTTCAGCTGTGGCTTCCTCTGTCCTTGCTTACAGACCAAATCCTAAGTGCAAACACAAGACAGGATAATTGGAACTTGCTGGTCATTCCATAAACCTGGAGAACCTTCCATAAGAATGTTTGTACACAGATCACATCACATAACAATAGTTTTGAACCTCCAGACTTTTTTTCCTATTTGTGCACAGTTGTGAACAGTGCTGGAGGTCTGTGGAACCAGTTTTAATTTGAATAAAGATAGACATTCCATACCATGAGCAGTTTATATCTGGATGGTAAGGAACAGAAATAGGGCTAACATTGCCTCTGCCTGAAGAGCTGGTTCCACCAGACTCCTCTCTTCCTCAGGGTCACCCACCAGCAGCCATTCTGTCAGGCCGCAGCAGAGGAAATGATGGGAAGCAGGGACACGCCACTGGATCCTCTGAGAGACCAACTCCTACTGGCCCCTCCTCTTTTTGCACTGTTTCTATTCCTTCTGGTTGTGACGAGAACTTTATAACTGAAAATTAGAGGTTAAATTTGCCTCCCTCCCAACCCCCTATCCTTTTTTATTGTGCCTTCAAGTCATTTCCAACTTATGACAACCCCAAAGTGAACCTATCACAGGGATTTCATGGCAAAATTTATTCAGAGAATGTTTGTCATTTCTTTCCCTGAGAGAGTATGGCTTACCCAGGGACACCTAGTGAGTTTCCATAGCAGAGCAGGAGATTCACATCCTGGCCTGCTGGCCTCCTTATCCAATATTCAAACAACCATGCCATGCTCCATTTTAAACCTAAGGGAAACAGACTTATTCCAGCCCAGAGTCCTTGTTTCAGCTGAAGAGTGCAGTAAAAATGCTTCTGTTAAATAAATGAACACAAAAGCTTCATCTGATGGAAACAGTTTACAGGGAGAAGACCCCATCGGCAGTTGCACTCAGGGGCAACAGGGAAGAGAGACTCACAGCAGGTCCAACCATGATAATCTCCTTCTCTTTGCTCCTCAGAAGGAGCTACAGCATCTGCCAACCCCCAAAATGTCTTTCAAAGGTTGGGAACTGTGCCAGAGCTGAAGGCACTGTTCCACAACGCAACCAATGTGCTGGAATCTGATAACTGTAATCCAAAAAAGAAGAAGATGGCACGAAGAATAGTTTGCACAATTGTTAAGGATAAAGAAGGTTTCACTCTGAGCAGCACATGAGATGGGAGATGATCACAGAATTTATATTGAAATCCTTACAGCAAAAGTGAAGTGAGAGTGCAAATGAGTGAATAAATAAACAGAACCAATTTCATTTGAGAGCAATTGGGCCATGCAAGGAGAATGATTAAGGCTAACCTGACATTCTTGGGAACTCCCATTTTGTGCAGCTGAAAAGTGAGATTAAGTGAGAGCAATACACATTGTAACTCTCTCACCAGGAACTGTGTCACTAGACATTACAGATCACTAGAACTGCTTGTGCAACTACTGTACTGATATTTGCACAGAATCAGGAACTGTTTTGAGTCCTTGTTGTCCAGTCCAGTGGTTGCTCCTACAGTTCCAGGTAGCATAATTTGGCCGCATATCAGCACACAATCCTCATAAAACCAGCTTTGCCGGTACAAAGAGTGGAGTAGTCTAGGTTGGAAAATGCATGTGCTCATCCAGTCTCCATCACCACTTTTCCAGAAGATTCCAAATATAGAGTCCATTGTGTTGGTCTGTATCAATACAGTTGGAGCAGTGATCATCCTTCATAGAAGCAAGTATTTTTTAAAAAAAAAAAAGTAGAGAGTTTTATTTGCCTGCTCAAGATCAAACCATCCCAAACTCAGTTGTGTTACAAGAGACAGCTCACAACCATGCACAGATGCTGGAAAAATCCGTTTCCTCCCTTAGCCCCACCTACTCTGAGGACTGCAACTGAGCTCTAAAAGGAAAAAGGTAAGCCTAGGATGATGGCAGATTGCATCATTGTCCCAGCTAAGCCAAAAGCTCTGGTGCTTTGCTCCTGTGATACCTGCCTCCACCATATCACAAGATATCAACATAATTGCAAGCATCCAAATAATGGCCCCTGAGAAACTGCCAGTAACTTGGGCCTGCTGACTATAAAAGAAAAGCCCTAGAAATAGGCAACTTTCCCCAACTCTCCCCATTTCTTTTATGATGCTAAAGACCCCCTTCTGCATTTCCGTGGGTGTGTGGGACAGAGAGGTGAGTTTGTCAGTGTGAAACTTTAAGCCAGGATGGGCATCATGAACTCCACTTTGTGCTTCAGCCAGGAGTCTGTTACAACTAAACAGCTATATATAACTCAGGAAGCTAAGGGTACCTATCTTTAGCACTGTAGGCCACAACTTCAGACACTGGCATGGTGACAGTGGTCCTCTTGTTGCCAACAGGAAGTGGGATCACTAAGCAACTGATCTGGATCCGCAGTGAGGTGCTGGCAGGTCACAGTGTATACAGACTCATGGATTCCTGACCTTTGCTCAGATTGGAAAGAGCTGATCATTTCTCTAGAATTCAGGAAATTTGAATATGTCTCTCAGCTCAGACCCTGGATACCTCAGGATCAAAAGCATACCATTTATGCAAACTATCTAATATGAGAATCTCTCTACTCATCGGTGTGTAAATTAGAATGTAAAATATTCTGGCAGAGCCTGGGATATTACATTTTAAAGGCAATTCCTTCCCATTACTTGTTGCAGCACACAAAAACATGGTAATTGCTCTTTGCCCAAAAGTAACTTGTTACATTGCTTGTTAGTGACATATTGCAAACACATCACTTTTTTATTTATGTGAAAAAGCCCTAAAAATAAATTAGTCTAAAATCTTGCCAAATTAAAGAAAGTAAGATTTTAGGAACAAACAAGATGTTGATAGCAGTGATTACATTATTTTTCTTCAAGTAACGATGTTACCAGTCATTAGCTTGAAGAAGCAATATGTTGCAGGTGACATTAATATTTTTCATGCTTTACTTTGAAAGCTCTGCATTCCCGTATTTAGCAAGAAGAAACCCAGGTAAGTGAGATGGGCTAAATTTCTGCCAGTTACATACTCTCTTCTGAACTGCAAGATTTTATGTTTCAGTTCCATCTTCAGCCGAAGATTTTGAGTGTTTTCCATGAAGAATGCAGAATGGCCTGGTTATAAAAAACGCAAAACGGATCTGGAGACAAAATCAAGAAAATCCAAAACCCACAGATCTCTCCCAAGGAAAAAGATCTTCTCAACCCCCTTATGTGCAAATCAAGAATGCATGCTAATGAATGGTATCCATCCACACAGAGATTTTGGGGCGTTTCACACTACACAGTTAAGCACTATGGTGCTACCTCAACTGTCACGGCAACATCTGTAGAATCCTGGGATTTGCAGTTTAGAGAGGGATACCTAGAACTCCCCATCCAGAGAGGTCCTCTGGTGCCTCTGATCAAATTACAAACCTCAGGATTTCATAGGATGCAGGGATGGTAGTTAAAGGGGATCACAGTTCTATAATTGTGCAATGTAAAAGGGCCCCCAGAAATTCATACTTTCAGCCATTAAGATGAGGAAGTCTGCAAAGTACCACACTTTGCACACTTGCAAATCAGAAAGTCATTCAGTGGGAGTCCAATGCCTTCCTTGCTCGGCCTAGTCCTCACCACTAGGTGGTTTAACAGAAAGGGGAAATGTTCTGAAACTGAAACTGATGTCATATATTGGTCTATTTACTTTAACCTCTGCTATTCTCAGAAACCCACTGAATGCTGTAAGGTAGGTAACAGTTTACAATATCAGTTCTTTTCCAAGATCTACCCCCCACCCAATTGTCTTCTGTTCCCCAACATTAGACTTCCTACTTCCATTTTATACATCTGAGACCTCAATCAGTGGAAGCATCCATGAGTGCAGCTTGACACTACAAGGACAACAGTATAGCAAATGGAACCTAAAGGTATTGTCACTTAGCAATCTCACATAGTACCTAAAATAACAAAACACTAATGTTTGTACAGTCTCAGGAACATACAAATATTCTGCTCTGGCTAAAACAGATAAACAAAACATATACAGAGACAGACTAAAAAAATGGCTGTTCATGATATTTTCAGGCACCAGAAGAGATTCCTACTGCCATAATAGCCTTGACAAAGCCAGCTGACTATTTATAATCCACACCATTGGCAATTTAATAAGTAGAGACCTTCTACTTAGAACAAATGTCTTGCAATTTGGAGGAGGAGAATGTTACAGGTAGAGAGGTAAAGAACCATTTCGAGATAATTCTGCAGGTATCTGAAATTGTTGTTGTTGCTACTGCTGGGTGCCCTCAACTCATTTCCAACTTATGACAACCCCATCGTGTGTGTGTTTTTTTTTCTTGGCAAGATTTGTTCAGAAGAGTTTTGCCCTTGCCTTCCTCTGAGGCTGAGGAAATGTGACTTGCCCAAGGATGTCCAGTAGGCTTCTTTGGCTAAGCAAGGATTCAAATCCTGATTTCTTGTAGACCTGGTCCAACACTCAAACCATACACCATGCTGTGTCCTTACAGGTAATCTATCCAGCAACAGAGTGAGCTGGTACCACTAACACTCTCTCTCAAATGCCATTCAATGTGTGAGGCAAGTATGAAGTGAAAAAGGGTAAAACCAAGCCACACTTGTAGCTGGATGGCAAGTTTGCTGTCAAAAAACTCCAAAGGCACCTTAAATTAACAGGATGTATATGGCACAAGCTTTCATGGACTACAGCCCACCTTTGGCAGAGGCATGGAGTGTTTCCTCAATTGTCTGTTCATTGATATTTACACACTTGTTTGGGTGAGAGGGAGCTGCGGTAGAAGTGAAATGAAAAAGATGCAAACTTTGATGATTCTCTTAAATGTGGTTGTTTAAAATGGTAAAAATAGAAAAGTTTCAACCACAGAATTCGTGCTAAAACTGCAATGTTGAGTTAGACATGCCATTCTTTGGGAGATGACTGCTCTAGGTTCATTATCAATGTTTCTGTGGGCCTTCTGTGGGCCTTCTGCCAAACTGGAATGGGGAAGAACACAGATCAACCCTTCTGTCCTTATTATCCCAGAAGTGAGTAAATTGCTAAACATGCAAGTGAATACATTACTCTTGTCCCTTTTTTTAACCCTGTTCCAGACGATCATGGCATGGGGTGGAAGAATTATTAAGAATCACTTCTCCAGATATATTTCTATTGACTTGGCCTGAATTTTTAGAAAGGGATTTAGAGGAAATTTATATCTAGTTGCTAGATAAAGTTATATAGTTATTAAGACTGTACATACATAGTGAGGATGACACATTAACACAGATGTGCCTTTGCAAATGATACCAGTTATAGCAGAAATCACTTTATAAAAGATTAAGTTTGCCATTCCATTATATTAATTCCTCTATGGCTCAGGGAACCTTTGTTTCCTATTCTGGAGCTAATTCAACAAGATGTCTGATCCAGAGTTTCCATTGCCTTTTAATGAGGAATACCAAAGATGGCCATTTTCAGGAGCAGGCTTCCTTTGGCAGTTGATTAAAAGCTTGACTCAGCAAATGTTTCTATATCTGTGTATCAGATTTTAGGTTTTATGAGCTAGGTTCTACTTTATAGAGAAATAATGCAAACACAATTACAATATTTAAAGGTTTTTCAAATTTTAATCAGATCCTTTAAAAAACAACAACTCAGCAACAATACAACATATTTCATAATAGAATATGACACATATGCACATTTCCCAAAGTTCCAGGCTCCTCGTAAGGCACCAGTGCATGATTTGTTTGCAGAAACCTTCAAGATCTGCAGACCAATGGTTGTTGAAGGTAAACTATAAAACACTAAATAAAAATATAAGATACAGTAGAGTCCCAGTTATCCGACCTTCCAGATTAACCAATGTCGCGGCTGCCTGGGGGCGTGGCTGTAGGCATTTCCGCGCCCCAAGACACACCCAGACATGCCCGCAGACACGCCCCCAAAATGGTGGCCACCACGGGCCTCCGGCTAATCCGACATTTCAGTTATCCGACCCTCCGCCCGCCCGTTTAGGTCGGATAACCGAGACTCTACTGTAGATAGAAAGACATAGCATACATCCCACTATGAAGAATTTACCCTTCCATTACATCTGACATCAATAAATTAAAATCCTACTACCTAGTTCAAGGTGACAAGTGCCTAATTCTTCTTCTTCTGTGGTAATCATGGGTCTCTTCCTCTCCTTCATGTGGTCTCTCTCTCTCTCTGAGCTGAACCAGTAAGTATAGCCACTTCTTTAAAGTTTCCCACCCAAGCGCTAAACCAATAACTCAATGAAAAAAGTAAGTAGTATACAGCCATTTCTTTTTCTTTCAAGATCCCACCACAGAACTACCTTAAGGTCTCCCAAGTCAGATAGGATTTTGTTGAGGAGTCCAACTAAATGTGCCAAATAGCTTAACCCAGCAAAGGGAAGCTACTGGGTGGTGGCAGCAGAAGCAGCAAGGGGATGAGAGGAAGAAACCAAAAGATTCTGTGCTGGTGTCCAGGAGGAAACGGATCACACACCAAAACAGGACATGTTGATAGTCATGGGTGACTGAAATGCAATAGGAAGAAACAGAGCTTAACCAAACATTGCTGGAAAATTTGGCCTAGGACCAAGAAATGAAGCAAGAGAGTGAAGTATCCACTTTTGTGGACTCAAAAAGTTTGTTTGCTGCAAACACACTCTTCAGGCAACTCAATAGACCAGTGTGTACACGGACATCAGTAGGCCAGTACAGAAATCAAATAGACTACATGACTGGAAGCAGCAGGGGGAGAAACTAAATTCTGTTTGCAAAAACAAGACTAGAAGCAGATTTTGCCACAGACTGTGAACTGCTGCTATCAAAAAATTAGAATATAGCAGTTGCGTAGCGACGGGGCGATTCGAGCAGCAATGTTTTTGGGGCATCCTGGCCTGTAGCCACGCCTCCATGCACTGCAGCCATGTCCCCACACACAGTGGCCACGCCCCTTGTGCCGTAGCGCCCCCCACACACACTCCAAACTCCACCACTTGAATAGAGGCATAATTCTATTAACAAATCATCTAATAAAGAAGCTCTTTTTTACAAAGTCTTTTCACAGGAACCCAACCAGTCTTCTGTCCAGCTGGAAGTTTTTTTCTGGGTGTTTGTTTGTTTGGCAGCATTGGCATTGGCAGGATGGCGAGGGAGGGAAGGAGAAAGACAGACTTCCAGTGTTGGGTTACAGCAGAATGGCCATTTCCACACAGGGTTTTTAAAATGGGGCAGAGCGTCCTCCAGGGATGGCGTCTGCACCTGGGAGTGGACTGGGTCAGACCTACTTAACATATATCCGCACCCCAGACCCCCAAGTGATCATCCAGCATGCTTTTGAAAGACCGCTAAAAACAGGTCTTTCAAAAGCATGGAGCACGCCGCTGCGAGCCTGCTCCCTTATGCAGATTCGGAGGCTCGTATTGGTGTGAGCATGCGATCTGCTGGGGGTGGGCTTTAGGCTGGCGAGCTTCAGTGGTTGGTCGAGACTCTTGACCAACCGGAAGCCACCATTTTCATCCCCGGAGGAGTGCAGGGCGGCGGCCATGCGCTGCTCTGGAGCAGCATGGACTGGACCGGGGAGCCCAAAAGTCCGGTGAGTAGCATCACGGGGTGATTCCCTTGCCCCGTGCGGAAATGGCCAATGTCTGTAATAAACAATGCAAGAAAACCTCAAAACACCCTGTAGTTGTGTGTGCTTGCATACAGCAGGCAAAGTAAACAGCTGCCTACAGAATCATTTACTGTGCACATGTAAAGAAAAGGGAGAAACAGATTAGCCTGACATGTTGAAAAGGCTACCCTGGCATGTTGTAAAAGCATAGATCTATAAGTTTTGGCACCAAAATAGAAATCATAAGAAAAGTGGAGGCTGCTGAAAACAAAAGTTCCTGGATGCATTCTGGAAGAAGACTTCAAATAGTCTCTAGAAGATTCAAACTGGTGTTGTTTACTTATATTAAGGCTTACCTGACTTGGTTGTTTGATTACACATGGGCATATTGTTACTTTTGAATAAAAAGTTTGCTGAAGCACGCTGAGTTGCTCTTCTCTTATGTGATGTTGGAGCCAATCCTTATTCTTTCCATGTTATTTCTACCTTTGGTACCAAAGTTTCTGTTAAAGAAGGAAAGCCCTGGAACACATCAGCTTCATTAACTGAAGTATACCTGTAAAGCCAAGGAATACTAAATCAATCATAGTGCCAAAATACAGTCTAAAGAACATCTCAGCAGAATTTGAAGAGTGTGTGAAGAACACATTCGCATACTATGCCTAACTGTTAGAGAAGCAGAAGAACTCCTCACTGCAGCTGAGGATGTTATCAGAAAAGAATGCAAAAAAGACACAATCTGCAGCCAAAAAGAAGGAAAAGACTCACTGGATGACAGGTGAAAGTAAAAGGGGCACAAATAGAGTCAGAATCCTGAATGCAACCCATTCATCGACTAGTACGGTATGAAGAGAAGTATTATAACAATCCATGCAAAGCCATAGAAGAAGAACACAACAAGAAAAGGCAGAGCAAGAGATCTCTTCTACAAGATCTGAGAAATCACAGTGAAATTTAAACCCAGAACATATGACCAAAAGGGGAGCACATGGTACAATCAGGACAAAATAGAAATAAATAACAAACCCACAATTTTGCCATGCGAAAGGGCCCCTCAAGCATTGCGCGAATGTGAGGAGCGGTCCACATGACACATTCACAATCATACAACGCTCCAGGGTCTGGCAGGCACCGCTCATGCACTTTTTCATTTTTGGCTTTAAGCCGAAAATGGTGTGCAATCAAGCATTGCTCCAGGGCCCTGCGCGCACTTGCCATACGTGCGGAGCTCTTGAGCCACGGCACTTGCGCTTCCTGCTCCAGCACAGCCTGGGAAACTCCCAGGCTGCACTGCAGAAGGAAGAGACGGGGGTCTCGCACGAGCAGCTGCAGAGCTGAAGGAACCAGGACATGAGAGCCTCTCGCTGGAGGCCGCTTGTGTGATCCCTGCACCCCAGTGCCAAGAAAAGGCGAGTTGTGGAAAGGGCCAAAGAAATGGAAGTGGGAGGTGTTCTCAAGGCTCTTGGGAGACATAAACAATCAGGAACGAGTGGCATATCAATAGAGCTGTTTCAAGCTCTAGAGTTGGGATCCATTCAAATTCTCACAGAAATCTGCCAACAAATATGTAAAACAAAACAGTGGCCCACAGACTGGAATTACATTCTACTCTCCAAGAAAGGGGACACCAGGAATTAGAGTAACTTATAGACCATTACATTAATCTCCAGTGTAACCAAAGTGATGCTCAAGATTTTACACCAAATATTTTTAGCATATATAGAGAGAAAAATTCCAGATGTTCAAGCTGAGTTCAGAAAAGGTAGAGGCATTAGAGCTCATACTGCTAACATACATTGACTATTGGAGCACAAAAAAGAATTTCAGAAAAACATCAACTTGTGCTTTGTAGTTTACAGCAAATTGTGTAGGTCATGAAAAACTATTGATCACTCTAAAATGTATGTGCCACAACACTTGACTGTCCTGGTGCATAACCTATACTCTGCACAAGATGTCACTGTCAAGACGCATTATGGAAAACCAGAATGGTTTCTCATTAGCAAGGAGGTCAGGCAAGGTGGCATTTTATCATCCTACCTATTTAACTTATATGTAGACCATATCATATAGAAAGTAGAATTAGATTTGGAGGAAAGAAGCATGAAAATTGGGGAAGGGAACACCAACAATGTAAGATATGCAAATCACATCATAGTATTAGCATAAAACAGCAAAGATTTGGAACAATTATTGATGACAGTTAAGGAAAAAAGTGAAAAAGCAGGGTTATGGCTGAATATTAAAAAGACATACATAATTCACATAACTTAAAAGCAGATGATGCAGACACTGAAATAAGGGTTTTCTATATCTTGGTTCAGTCATAGGTCAAAATGGAGACTTTAGTCAAAAAATCAGAAGACAACTAGGACTTGGGAAAGCATCTATGAAGGAACTAGAAATGATTTAATGATTTAATGTACTGTAGAATCGTAGAGTTGGAAGAGACCACAATGGCCATCAAGTCCAACCCCCACCACACAAAGCACCCCCATCAAATGGCCATCCAGCCTCAAGGAGACTCCATCCTCTAGTGCAAAGATATAACAATAGTCAGAATCATCCCTGCCACAATATTTACAGTTTCTACATGTATTTGTGAAAGCTGGACAGTGAATGGGCCTGTGAGGAAATGAAACCTAGGGCCTTTCCGCACTATACTGTTGTAGTGCTATTATTCCACTTTCAACATCCTGTGAAATTCTGGGATTTGTAGTTTACTAAGGCCAAAGAGCTCTCTTCCCTAAACTGCAAACCCCAGAATTCTATAGGATGTTGAAAATGGAATAATAACACTATAACAGTGTAGTGTGGAAAGACCTCTATACTCTCACTAGAAGCCCAACTGACTAAATGAAGGCTGTGATACTTTGGATATATCATCTAATGATATGACTCATCGGAAAAGACAATAATGCTGGGAAAAGTAGAAGGCAGTAAGAAGAGAGAAAAACCACATTAAAGACAAATTAATTTAATAAAAGAAGCCACAGCCCTGAGTTTGCAAGACCTGAGCAAGTTGGTTGATAACAGGATTTCTTTGAGGTCTTACTTAGGGTAACCATAAGTCACAGCCAGCTTGACAAAAAAATAACAATTCTTTTTCCTTTAGTAAAAAGTAAAGAAGAGCCAGTTCCTGGCATCCTACTCACACCAGACATAAAAGCAGAAGGGAGGAAATGTAAATCCTCCGTAACATATCAGAATTGATAGTGCACAGTACAAGAAATACCTCCTTGAAATCATTTGAGTTGCCAGGACTGTAAGGTTACAGAAAAGAAAAGTTGAGAACTCATTGCTAGGCAGAGAAAGGCAATACCCATGCTTTAAGGTATCAGAGTACTGACAATTGTAGCCATGTTGGCTAGAGGATTCTGGGAGTTATAGTTAAAAAAAAAGGTAATGTGTCCAAGCTCTGCACTAATGGTGTGTATGTGCCTTCAAGTTGCCTTTCAACCCATGAATGGAGTTTTCTCAGACAACAGATAGTCGGAAGCAGTTTTACCAACTGCTTCCTCTGAAAGGTAATCTACTGCACCTGATTATAGCACTAAAATCCTAGCAAAAGCTCTGTCTTGAGGGACTGGATGGGGCTTACCTGCTGTGCATTTTGTGGTCCTAACCCATACTAGGCATGAGGATGGCTTGAGAAAGAAGGGAGGAGCAACCAGGAGCCAGTTCTGTAGCAACATCCTAAACAGCACTTAACATTTATATGACACTTTCAGACAATGAGAATGCTTTGGATGCATTGTGTATTGTGTGCGCATGCACACCTTCCAGTCACTTGTCAGCTAAAGGCAACCCCATGAGTTTCATAGTTTTTTTTTTCAGACAAGGAATACTCAGAGGTGGTTTTGTCGGTCCCTTCCTCTGAAACATAGCTTACACCCACCTAGTATTTATCTTTCTGTAATTTGACCACACGGGAGGGGTGACATTCCAGTCATCCCTCATTCTTGGTTCTGCTAGCTCAGGAGGATGGGAGCTGCAGTCTAATATCATCTGTCCTCCTTCCTGGTGTGATGCTTTTACAACAGCCCTGTCAGGTAGATCAGGATAATTCCCCCCATATTGAAGATGGGTGGGGAGAAGGAAACAGGCAGTATTTTTTTAAAAGCCACATGGTGGCTGCTTGGTAGCTATGAGATTCAAACCGGGGATCCCATTATTCATAGAGGAGTCTTCTAATTACTATACACGAATGCTTCTCTCCAGGAGACTTGGGACTCATCTCCCAGTTCAAAAAGTCATGATGAGCGGACACCTAGTAGACATTCACTCTCATGGGCTGCTCTCCTTGTTGGCCATCTGTTAGAGATAAAAAAAATTCCTAGCAAAGGGTGAATGCATTTAGTTAATAGTTGAAAAGCCTTACAATCGGATGCAAATACATTTAAGTTAGAAGGAGAAAAAATAGCTATTCAGTTGATTCTAATTTCTATTCAAGTTTAAATTAGATGGCTGCACTAAAAGCCTTCCCAGAATGAAACTGGGAAATGCCATCTATGATTTATCCCACCTCTGCCCCATCCATGTTTTGAGCTTCAGAGAGAAGGAAAAGCAACATGAATTTTTGAAAAACCATTTCCCAGCCACTTGTTACCCCAAAACATGGGTGACTCAGGGGTCCACTTGTGATGCCAGTACATCTGTAAAACAGTGGGGAATTATTGGCTCAAAATTGGAGGCCTGCTAGGGGAGGGTAACCTAGTGAGATCTTTTACACCTATGTTTACAGGGAATGCAGGGAATAACCAACCATAGATCCAAAAGTAAGCTTAATTGTGTTTTATTTGGGGAGAGAACCACATACACAAGATCCAAACAGTCATGGAATCATACAAAACTAACTGAAGGAAAAAAGAGGAAAATTTTGGATAGCGAGAGTTCAGGGTGAAATGGTTAATATGTACCAATCCAGAAGAGCAGTGAAGAAGCAGAGACATGGCTTAGACTTGCATCTAAGTACAGTACACAATTGGGACTCTGAGCAGCAGATTGGTGACTAGCAATCAGTGTACTGTGAATTGACTGGCTAAAAACAGATTTTTAAATACCAGATTTCTGTCTGGAAGGCAAGGGTGTTAATGGCTCTCCAGCTGAGTAAACAAGGGAGTTTTCAGAGTGGACAATGAGGTCCAGAATGGGTTAATGGTTTTAGCATTAGGTGACAAAGGGCTAATGGACATCCTGATAGTTCGTTACTTGTTCAACAGGTCTAAGGACAAAGGAGAGGTTTGCTTGGTCAGAGGAAAAGGAGTTAAGACAATCAGCAGTCTTGTGGGAATCTTCCAGACACTAGTGTCTTAAAGGTTGAGTTGTTAAGCCTTGTTTCCTAGAGAGTTTCCTAGTTTCCTAGAGAGCTTCCTAGTGATTTCTTGACTATGACCTGGCTATGCCTGGAGTTCTCCTGACCTAATTCGCAATGGACATGTTTGGCTGGCCTTTTCCTCTTAGCCAGCCTGTTCATTCAGCCATAGGAGGGTATGTTTTATATTTATGTCAATTAATATATTTTGCCAATTAAATCATATTTCACCAATAAGGAGATTATAAGGAGTTGCGGGGAGATGGAAAGCAAGGGAAGGGTCTTCAACAGGGTGTGTTATCAGGCTGTATATCCACACACTTTGATAAACCATATCAAAGTGTGTGGATATACAGCCTGATAACACACCCTATCGAAGACTCTTCTCTTGCTTTCCCTCTCCCTGCAACTCCTTATAATCTCCTTATCCTCTCCACATTTTTTCACTTTCTTTATTTCCACTTGCAACCCAGCAAAGGTTCCAGAGTTAAGAGATTCAAAATTCAGTTTCATGAGACAGATGAAGGGCCTCTGTATTTTGGGGGGTGTAGAATGCAGGACAATGGGGTGCAAAAATGACCACCCTCCCTTTCAAGCTGCCCTTACTACTTGTTGCTTTAAAATCTTGGAATTAGCTAAACTATCACCCTCCATTCCTGAAGGTAAATAAACAAAGATGTCTATAGATATTTGCACTTATTAAAAAGCCAGCTGGGAAACATCAAATTTATTGGTCTCACATTTAATTTAATTCATTAATAACTTAATTCTGGAACTCATGCTGAAAATCCATCTTAAGACAATCAAGTTAAAAATAAATTTAATTAAATTGTCCCTTTTTGTCAGAAAATTTCTAACTTAATTTCTAACATAATTGAGGTTTAATTAGCTCCTATCACTGTTTTCTGCTGTATCTCAAGGAAAAGGAAAAGCCAACCAACCCCCCACCCCCAAAACACAGAAGCAGTGAAGCCAGAACAACAGGTTTAGGCCTGGAAGCACAAGAACATCACAGAAACAAGATCCTCTTCAAGGCATCCACATGCTTCAAACTGTGACAGGCTCTGATCTGGCCACTGTGACAAATGCATTGGTTACATCCCAGGTGGATTACTCTACAGGAGGCTGCCTTTGAAAAGTGCTCACTTTATTTACATTCAGAACTGGAGTAGCATGATTTAGCTAGAAGCTTCAGTTGGGCCAAAGAGCTGTACCCAGACCGTTAACTGGGGCTGGCTACAGGGAGCACACAACTCCCTTGTTGCAACAGCTCCGCTGGCTGTCAGTCTGTTTCTGGGCACAATTCAAAGTGCAAGTGATGACTTACAAACTTTTATACAGCTCAGCTCCAGGCTATCTGAAAGGTCACATCTCTCTACATGAGCCTATTAAGAGCTCTAAGATCTTCAGGAGAGGCCCTTCTCTCGGTCCCACCACCTTTCCAAGTTCATTTGGTGGGAACAAGGAGAGCCTTCTTGGTGGTCACTCCAGACTGTGGGACTTCTTTCATGGAGAAGGTAGGATGGTCAGTTTCTTGCTTTGCTTCAACTGATGAGGAAAAATGTTCCTGTTCTATCAGGTTTTTAGGAATTAACTGCAATGGGCTTTTAGTGGTGTGCTGCTTTATTGGTTTTACATCTTGTCTTTCAATGAATTTGAAATGTTTTTCACTATATAGATTATTTAATGGCTTTAAATAACCCTTATACTTCTTTTTTTTTACTAATATTTCTGGATGTTCTTAATCTGTTCCGGTTTTAATATTCTGCAGGCCACCTTGCATCCCACTATTGGGATACAAGTGAGTATCACCACCACCACATTGTATCTTAGACACATTTCTCTACTGATTCTAACCTATACCATTATACAAGATTATTCTAAGAGTCCACAGGGAAACAAACCTGTTGTAAATAAGTATTTAGAGCAAGGGAAAGGTACCAATTTACTCAGGGAGGCTTTGGGCAATTGACTGCATGTTGAAGAAGGGGCTGGTTATCCTCTAGTGCTGTACCTGGCTTAGCAATTTACTTTTAAATTGTGTTTTAAACTGTACATTTAATTTAATTCCATTTTAACAGTTGGTCGTTTCATGTTTGATTGTATTCTTTTATCTCATATTATTGCCAGCCATCATTTTGGAAGAAAGGTGGCATATAATTTAGGGTAAATACAAGACAGTAGAAGAAAGCAGATCCACCTCTGTAACACCCCTTAAAACAATCAGGATCAAGAAACAAAATGGCAGATAAATAATAAATGAATCAAAACTTGTGTTCTAGACTCTGGAGCAGCAGAAAACAAGCCAGCTCCATCTTCCATGTGACAACCCTTCAGATATTTAAGACAGCTATCATATCACCTTTCAGTCTTCTTTTCTTCATGCTAAATATACCCAGCTCCCTAAGTCATTCCTATGGTTGACCATTGGAGAACACAGAAGAGCTCTGGCTGGATCAGAAGAAGCTCTCTAGCCCAACGTTCTGTTCCTTCAGTGGTCAGCCAAAAATGTTATCCCAAAGCATGGGCGACTCAGGGTTCCACCCATGATGACAGTGCCTCTGTAAAACAGTGGGGAACATTAGCTCAGAGAGGAAGCCTGTGAAAGGGGTGGTAACCTTACAGGATCTTTTACTTCTGTGTATGCTGGTACTGATGCAAGAATACAGGAATGCAGAAATACAGCCAGAGATTCAAAAGTAGGCTTGTTTGTTTTATTGGGGGAATTATCAATCACACACACAAGATCCAAGCAGTCTCACAATCACACAAGTCTAATGGAAAGAAAAGGGAGGAAAAGTTTAGATAGCAATAGTTTAGGGCAATGTGGGTAATATTTACCTATACAGAAGTGAAGAGATGAGGTGATGTAGCTAAGACCAAGGGTACAAATCAGCAGCAGAGCTTGGAGTGCATGGAGGGAGGGCAGGAGAGGGGTGTGTCCATGGCATGTGGGGCCGTGGCTGTGGTGCATGGGGGCATGACCATGGAGCGTGGCTGCAACACACAGGGGCTTGGCTATGAGCCAGGATGCCCCCAAAACATTGCAATCCCTGTGTGACTGGTACGAATGGGAATTGGAGCAGCAGAGTGACAGACAGTGTGCCAAAAATACTACGAGTTATCTGGCTCAGAGCCTGGATTTAAATACTCTTTTCTGCCTTTAGGGGGAAGTCTTAATGGTTCCCTGGCGGAGTAGACAATGGAGTCTGGAATGAGCTAATGGCCTCAGCATTAGGTGGCAAAGGGACTGATGAGAATCACGATAGCTCCTTAATGATGGGACAGGTGAGGGGACAAAAGGAGAGTCTCAGTGGACAAAGGGAGAAGATTGAAAACAATCAGTCATTCCATGGAACAGTTTTTGGTGCCACTATTTCTAAAGGTCAAGTTGTTGAGGGACATCTGCAAGTCCATTATTGCCAGAGCTTCCCTGACTATGACCTAGCCATGCCCTGGAGTCCCATCCTAACCTAGGTTTGCAAAACATATGTGTAGCCAGTTCCTCTTTGCCAGGCCAGCAAGCTTCCTAGTCATAACAGGATATAATTTATATTTCGCACCAATTAAATCATATCATGGAACGGGGGTGTATGGCCTGGTAACAAAAACACCTTAATGGAAAGCCTACAAGCAGGATATAATGGTGGCAGAATACTCCTTCCTGCATCCCTTTGAGGGATGCCTTTGTGGCTGTGCATCTGGTACACCTCATTTAGGTGAATAAAGTCTAGAACCTCCTCCTACTTTGGATTTTGTGCTAATATCCACACGTATATCCACACACATGCACATGCTCACAGACACAGCTATCCCAATTCCCATCCAGCTCATTCTTTTATTCAGGCACAGAAGGCTGCCTGGCTGTATCCATTTCATCCAAGTTCCATTTCAGCCCTGCTGCCAGGCCAGGTGCTCATTCACTGATGCATTAGACATAGCAAATGACTTTGTCATTTTTCCCCTTGAAAACACTATGTTTTATTAAACTCAGGAAGTTACCCCCCCCCATCCCCAGAGAGCCTAGTAGAACTACGTATCCATCAGTCTTATGATGGTGCTGATCACAGCTGCCTGCAGGAGCAGCCGCACAGGGGAGATTCAGGCTGCTCTTGGAGGAACAATTCATTCAGCATCTACCGAGGGATATTTTCCCCAGCCTGGTGAAGGCATTTCTAAACACCTACAAGGGGAAAGTTTGCTGGACCATTGGAAAGAAGATGGTAAGAAGTTATTCTTTTAAGAGACGGGCTCCCCGCAGCATTTACACACTTGTGGCCACTAGCTAGAGCTCACCCAGGTCAATTTGCTACCCAAGACCAACACTAAACAAGTTTTTTATTGGGAAAGCTGTATTAATCACACAGCTCAGAACACATCCATTATTGCCTTATGATTTCTTTTTTTTTTAATTAAATATGTTAAGTAGCATTGATTCATTTTTGCGGCTATCTGTTCTTAAACAGCAAAGTAATAGCAAAATGCCACTTAAAGATATGAATATTGTAGTGTGACCTTCCCATAATGCAAGGAAGATAGATACAGTCACAGACAGATAACAGCAGCTGATAGCATTTATACCAGTAGAGCGACAAATCCAGGCTGGATTTTAATTCAACTTTAAAGAAGCTGCTTGAGGGGCTGGACATATTTTGTGGATAGAGTTCAGCACGTTGAATAGCCTGTAAAGTCTGAATTAAAACCCAGAGGAAATTCATCATCACACTGACACGGAAGCCCCGAAACACGACCACGCATGGATGCACATTTGCTTGGATGGACAGATGGACAAATAAACAGATATGATGGAAATCGGAGACTCTTTTTGTGTTCATTGGTATTTTGAGAAGCCATGGCTAAACTAGGCATGACTACATTTTCTTTAGTAAAAGCTGATAACATGATAGGATAATAGCACTATTCCAATAGCAATGTTATTGTGCATTTTCTTTATAGTAGCATTATAAGGATATGGCAAAAAAAAATTTGAGAAGGTAAATTAGTTCCCGATTATTATTATTGGCCAGTTTGTGATTATATTTTAATATAATGTTGATTATGCTGCCTAAATACTCTAAAGGCACCAGATCCTGGAAGCTAAGCAGGGTGAGCCCTGGTTAGCACTTAGATGTGAGCCCATCAATAAGTACCAGGTGCTGTAAGCTATATCTCAAGGAAGGAGCTGACAAAACCACCCCTGAGTATTCCTTGCCTAAGAAAACCCTATAATACTTATGGGGTTGCCATAAGTCCACAGACAATTTGAAGGCACATACACACATGGCAATGTTAATCATAATATAAATGATATGATGTCTGGAATTCTCTTGCTGGCATACACACACTTAACTTGGTTTTGTGTATGTGTATGTCTACTTTTTGATGTTGTGTGAGGAGCTACTCACCTAGCTCCTCAAGCAACATCTGGCCACCACCTGGTAGCAGTCAGGCCCTTGGGGGCCATGGTTGCATCTGTTTACTGGTCATAAGGGGAGACAAGGGGAGGCATTTACTAGTCTTGGGGAGGAAGGAGATCCAGAAAAATGACTTCATTCCTCTTCCTCTCAACTGCAGCCAGGCGCTGGTAGCCACTTCCTCCTCTTGAGTGGCCAGTAAACAGGTGCAATGGCAACCACCCATGGTTTGACAGCTGCCTGGTAGTGGAGAGTCTCAGAATTACATGGGGGAGCACTACACACCATGTGCCTGGATGCAGAATATCAACGCATATAATATAATAATATCTTAGATGATGTTAATATAATATTGTAAAGATGCAAAGATTTTACAAAATGTGTGCAGAGCTATGGTTGGTTGCCCTGCCTGTCTGCATTAAAACCATACCTCTTAGAAAAGCACCAAAGACACGGGGTCCTGTGCAAACACCCTTTTGTCTTCCTCCCCAAAATTAAACTTCTGGTGAGACAAAAAGATTGAAGAAGGGCTGGGAAAACTTGGGGTTCAGATTGATAAGGGTATTTGGTCCGCCCTATGTAAAATGGCAGTTAGTGATAATTCCATCATAAATTCCCCAACTGCTATTTTTCCCTGTAAGATCTGGGCACAGAAATAGCCTATGGTGACACTTGAAGCCATGGGTGGATGCAGGTTTCTAATGGCCCATTTTGCCATATTTTTTTAATCCCTCTCCTGTCCAGTCACCTCTTGGTTGCGGGGGGAGGTGTCACTAGGCCTTAAAAGATGAATTCCCGCCATCAGATATGGTGAAATGAGTCACAGCACCTTTGACATGAGACGCTTTAGGAGGCAAGATAGCCCATTTTGGAATTAATAAATATGATCAGACCCCTTGTGTCTGGAGCAGGGTCCTGGGTATTTGGGGGGCACAAAAATGGCTGGCAGGGGTGTCATATGCAGTCTGTGAGTTGCATTCTGCCCATCCCAATGTAAACATAATGGGGACAAGGGACCCTGTCACATTACATAGTTACATTACTATGATTGCACTTTAACTTCCATGGTTGCATACCATGGAACCTGGGAAGAGTTGTTTAGAATTCTCAGCCAGGGAGCTCCTCTGACCAAACTACAAACTCCACAGTTCCATAGAATATAAAGCCATGGCAGATGAAGCAGAATCATAGTGCTATAACTGTGTAATGTGAAAAGGCCCAAGGAGTACACATGATTGTGCTAGCTCTGTCCCCCAACTGCCATCATCTTGATCAGTCTCCATGGGTAGCAGCTCTCCCTTTCAAACGGTTAGCCCAGAGCTTTCCAAACTTTTCATATTGGTGACAAACTTTTTAGACATGTATCATTTCACAACACAGTAATTCACTTTTACTAGCAAACCCAAAGTTAAACTAACCCCTTATAAGAGATTTGGGCACATACATAAATTGTAATGACGAAATGTATGGGAATACAATGTATCTCATGAAAACCTTTCAGTTATATTTTTAAAAATATATGATTTATTTATAACATGTAACATACATTTCCAAGGCTCAGGTGAGGGGAACATTCTTGGTCCAGGGAGGTGACACACCTACACCCTTCAGGTGACAGACTAATGTGTCACAACACACCATTTGGAAAGCCCTGGGTTAGCCTGTACACATAACAGGGGGAGTAGAATTAGACTCCTAAACACGCAGAGACAGACAGACTGGAGTGGTGATACTGCAGACAAAATGCATTTGGAAAAAAGAGCACAACAAGGCTGTGGTCTTAGCTGTAAAAGCACTAGGGAGTTTGTTGCTGCTGCTGCTGTGTACCTTCAAGTTGTTTCCAAGTTACGGTGACCATAAGACAAACCTATTATGGGGTTTTCTGGAGCTGAGAGAGTGTGATGCGCCCAAGGTCTCCCAGTGGGTTTCCATGGCTGAGCAGGAAACTGAACCCTGGTTTCCTGGGATGTAAGCCTAGCACTCAAAACACTACACCAAACTGGGTCTCTACTAGGGACTTTACCTGATTGAAATAAAACATTTATTTATTGTCTGTCAATTCACCAGGGCTCCCAAGATGATGTAAAACAGACAAAGCATAGTTTTATGTGTGCAGGGAGTTGTTTGTTTAGAAAGGGAACATTCCAACAAGCAGCTACTCACAGGCAGCCCAGAGAGGTCCAGTCCAGGCTCAGGCTGCATGTAGGAAAAGTCTTGCCATAGACTCCCTAGGGAAAAGCTCTGTTATTTCACTTTTGCCGAATGCATAAAGCAGCTATTTTTTTGCGCACTACCAACATTGATCTGCCCTTGTTCTACCTGCTCACTATTACCATGCAAATTAAATTTGCAATTGCACCTAATCTGCGTTCTCTTTTTGTCTCCTGCCTTGTCTGCTTTGGAGCCATCCCCTACCCTACCGCCCCTTTTCAGCTGGAATGGCCCTGTAAAGTTTTATAAGGGAATCGGTTTCATGAGAGCTTGTAAAGTACCATCCCCACCACTGCTGGTGTAATAAAGGAGAGGCTGGCACTGCTTCACACGGGAGGCAAACATATGCACAAAGAGAAAACTGAGAAGGGCTTTTGCATGTGCAGTTCTGTTGCTCTCTCTGAAAAAAACACCCCAAGGCAGAGGACCTTGAAATGAGAAAGGTCAAATCAAGAAGAAATAATGTAATCATTCTTTTCTCTGTAAAATGGAAATTATGTTTGTATGTAATGGAAATAAGCAATTGCAACTGGAAGATTTAAGCCTGGAAGCACGGGAAGGAAGGTTATTTTCGAGATTAAACCTTCATAAAAATTATTACTTAAAAAAAAAGAAATGAGAAAGGTGAAAGCATCATCCTGTCACTTCTTCTAATCAGCCATTCCTTCTGTGCTGTTACTGCACGGGAGGGTAATGACAATAAAACACCGTTCCTACTCATTCATAAAGGCAAGAGAAGGCAGGTGGCTGAGCAACCATGGGCCAAAGCGTTGGCCTCTCTTTTACTGGTGCACATATAATCCTTGACCAGTTAACTCAATAATGCAGTTACCTTGGATTTTTGCCACTGGACTTTGCCAGCTCGGGAAAACTAACGATGGGTACCACACATCCACCAGGAACTGCTGTTGAAGAAGGAGCCAGAGGGCCATGCACTGAATGTACAGCATACAGTGGCATCTGCACCTTTTACTCATGCATTAAGGCAAAGGTAAGGGATGCGTGGTTCTCCAGATATGACTGGACTGTAATTCCCATCATCTCTAGCCACTATAGTCAGTGGGGAGGGACAATGGGAGTTGCAGTCCAACTGTCCAGAGCATCCTGTTTGCCACCTTTTCTTTAAAGTCAGCCTTCTGTTCTCAGGCCACCATTGTGTGAGCTGAGGAAAATGTTGTCCTATACACAACATTGGCTGCCTAGCATTCATGCCCCTTGCATGTTGAGCTTATTTTGTTAGTTTAAGCGAGTGTGAGCATCAGCAACTGGCATATTTGGGCAGCTGCCATGGTTCCACAGTCCTGGCAGGGGCCAGCACTGAAACTGATACTTCTGTTCAAGACAGCCACGTCTGTAAGCTACCTGCAATTTTAATTACCCATAATACCCTTGACATAACATGGATCCAAGGCATTATGGGTAATTACATTGGTGGCCTCTGTTTTGATTTCCCATAGTGACCTGAAGCAGTGGGAGCATTTCAGGTATTTAATAATGACAGGCAATGCTTTGTGGTTACAATACCAACAACAACCAGAAGATAAGCCTGATGGTGCTGGTGATGGGACTGATATGGTAGACCCACTAGAGAACACTTTGTGAGGGCTCTCCTCAAAGCAAGCCCTGACCTTGCCTAATTTATAGGTTCACAGTAACTATGGGGTAACCCAAGACAATTTGCTACCTGAAGCAAAATGGTACCCCCCTTCATCCCCTCTATGTACTGGATGGGCAGTGGAACCTTACTTCCATTCCACACATTGGATTCTTAGTTCCATTTGCATACACTGGAAGTTGTTTGGATTGGGAGATAACCCTTATCTCAACACTGTGGCAACAGGACAAGTTCCTCTCTACTGTGTCTCAGGACCACAGGATAAAATTCACTGTGTGGCACACCAACCTCCATTTTCCATCAGAAGGATAGGATGTGTTCAGGAGGCCTGTCTGTCCACCATTTTCCTTCCTCTTCCTTTTTCATCTTTTTCCCCTCTTCCTTTTTATCTTTGTATGAAGGCAGAAAGGTATGCCCAGGTAAATGGTGATAAAAGAAGGAAGCAGAAGGGAATAGCTTCCCAGTTCCCTCACCAAATATACAGCCCAAGTACTTAGAGCAGGCACTGTCATGGAGGCAAGTATTCATGTACAGATGGAGGGGGAAGGAATTATGCAGCTTTCCAGACATTGGACTCTACATCCCAGCAGCCCTGGACATGGTGATGGATGCTGGGAGTTAAAGTGCAACTACATATGGAAGTCCACAGGCTTTCCACTCTGATATATAGAAAGGAAAACATCTGCAATGCAACATCTTACTGCAGTCGGCACAAAGCAGTAGAGATGAGATGCACAGGGCAGGCAAATGGCTTAGCTGTCAAAGGACCTGCTTGAGATGTTTATCTGGCCGACCTTCATTAATCATTGCACCTCAGCATCCCATTTATCATCAAAACGCTCTTGTGAGGTAGGGCGCTTGGCTCTCCACACCTTTATCTCCATGCTGCAGATGATGATTTAGGTTAAGCTGAAAAGCAGTCAAGGGGAACTCAGGTTCATACACACAGGTCACTCCTCTTCTATGATTTTATGCAGAGAGGAAATTCTGCTGTTCTGGGGGAAGGGTGGTAGGACTGTTACCAAGTCACTCCATCTAGCAAAGGAACTGCTGCCTGATAGCTGTCAGGTTTGTGCTGGAACCATGAGGCCGTTCATATTGGTTGATGCTAAGAAACCAAATTTCTCTTTTGTTTAGCTTAAGTAACACTAAAAGGTACTTGGTGAGATATCAGCCTTTTACAAAAGTGTATATGTAAACTCAGGATTATGTTCCACTGAAGTGAAGCTCAATTAATGCCAAGTTTATGTGTTTAGGATTGCAGACTTAAGTAACTTCCAGAGGAAGCTGTAGGTGATTCATAAAAGTTGCTCACCACATTAATAACCATGCCTATAAGTAATATTACTCAGTGCAATGGGGTTCAATTCTTAGTTATTCTCAGTAAGCACAATGGACTACACCAGCAGTTTCTTGGTTTGCCTCCACAGTTTTCCAGTCTACTTTGTCAGACTGATGATATGGAGCAACTCGTTAAGGACAAGCAAATCAGAAACAGAAGCAGTGCTAGTTGAGCAACTGCAGGCCTGCCTCTTTGTCTTCTCATCTGCTCAACTCTTATATGTTCAGATATTTAATAAATGCATATTAGTATACACTCCAAATAAACACAAGATCATCATAGGAGCTAAAGATCTATGTATACAATAGGGCAATTTAAAAAGAACATAAAGAATTGATTTGTAGTATCCTCAGTGCTGTATGTTTATCTCATACAGAGACAAGCACAGCGACCAAAAGTCACAGGGAGGTTAAATAAACTGCAGGAAGCTGTATTCCTGTCTTCATGTTTATCAATAATGGAATAAGAGGAAGATATATCCCAATATATGATCCCAATATATGATTCAATGATCCGAATCCTGCTGCTACTCCTACCTAAAGAAGACCTATTGAATTAACTAGATTTACCTATCTGTTGACTTTGTTGTTGTGTGCCTTCAACTTATTTTCGACTTATGGTGACCCTAAGGCAAACCTATTAAGGCTTTTCTTGGCAAGATTTGTTCAGAGAGGGTTTGCCTTTGCCTTCCTCTGAAACTGAGAGAGTGTGACCTGCTCAAGGTCACTCAGTGGGTTTCCATGGCTGAGCAGGGAATTGAACCTAGGCCATTTCCACACTACACTGTTATAGTGCTATTACTCCATTTTCAACATCCTATGGAATCCTGGGGTTTGCAGTTTAGGGAGGGGCCTCAAAGGCCTCTCCCTAAACTGCAAACCCCAGGATTCCACAGGATGTTGAAAATGGAATAATGGCAGTATAACAGTCTAGTGCGGAAATGGCCCTAGTCCTCAAGGTCATAGTCCAATGCTCAGAGTGTTGCAACATGCCACCATTCAACAAATCATTGAATGGTTTACTCTGCTTGAGATTAACCAGCATCATTCTGACCAAATGTTTTTAAAAGATAAATAAAATAAAACCAAGAGTGAAGAAAATGTTTTTCTTTTCATTTTTTTAAAATGAATTTAAATATAATATCCATTAGTACATCAAGGTGTTCACTGGCAGGCAAGTAATAGTTTAGGTAACTTATTATTTTCTCATCATAGATATAGATTGCTATATATATATATATATTAAAAAGACCATTTTTAAAAATGTTACCAGCATATTTGTAATTTAAAAGGAAAGAAACACCACGGTTCTTCAGGACTTGGCATAAGGCACCTGATCTGAGGGGAAACAGCCTTGGAACTTTATATATTCATTGAACTGGAGATGTTAAAATGTCTAATTTAGTTGTTGTCGGTTGGGTTTCCAGCTTAGTTAGTGGGCTGCTCCCCTGTCTTTAACAATATGCCAAACATGCTGAAATTAAGCCAATAATGCTTTTTCCTAGCAGAGAAATAAACACCAGCTTGCTGTCTACAGACCAGCCTGATGCTAAAGACACACTGGAGCAGGGTCACTGACAAAGCTGGCAACCCTAAGGAGAGCCTGGCAAATTTCTCTCTTCGGATTGCAACTCCCAGAATCACCCATCCAGCGTGGGGCACATAGGCTGGGGGATTCTGGGAGCTATAGTCCAAAGGGAACTTGTCCAAGCCTCTGGTAAAGCAAACTACCTCATATTCAAGTCAAATTATTGGTATTTTTGGCTCAGTATGTTTTAATCTGTCTGACTGGCAGTGGTTTGCCACACTCTCCGACCGAAAAAGGCCTTCTCCATCATCTATTACCAGGCCTTTTTGACTGGAGCTGGTGCTATCAGCATGCTGAGCATTTGCTCCACCACGGAATTCTTGCAGGACTAGCTCAAGGAACTCCAGGAAGCAAAGTCAGAAAGGCCTTATTCTGCCGCTGCCCATCCACCCCCCACCTCCAGTTCTCCACACAATGAGAACTGTAGATGAGCAAGTGTTTACCCAGGGATTTGGTTCCCTTGGAATGAGTTACTGAAGCTTATGAGCATTTCTGTGAGATACAATTTATTTACACATACCCACACAAGCTGAGCATAGATAGGGATTTGCAGCATTAGCATCTGAACAGACATATCTCCTCCATTTGGTGTCTAGGGAGGGTTCCTGCTTCCTAGAGATGCCTCTGGAGCTCCAGCTAAGCTCTCTCGCCTCCATTCTGATCATGTCTGGGTCTAACCCTAGCTACAACTCTGTCTGCCTGAAACACTAAAACTTTCTCAAACTATTTCATATCATCCCTGGCAAAGAATGGGAAAACTTAAGTCCTCCCCACCAGAGGAGTGGTCTGCGTGCGAGGTATTCTAAATGCCCCATCCTTAAACTGGAAATCCCAAAATTCCAGCTGAAGTGGAATTGCTGTTATAACTGTGGAGCTTGAACACTTAAGCAGTAGCGTCTCTATTGTCCAAATTCCAAGCCTACAATCAGAGAATCAGAGAGTTGTGACTTCCAACAAAACTGAAAAGTTACTTTAAACATAGTTTCTTTCCATTACAGTCCAAGGCTCAAAAGTAATTAACTGCCATTGTAAATCACATTTTTTCCTAAGATGATCATTCTCCTTTTTGAAAATAATTAAATAGTCATCTTGAGCCGCCTTTAAAAAACCTGAATGCTACAAGTTATTGTCCTGTGGTATAACATACTTTCTCTTCCCATCCAACTCATTGTTTCATCAACATCCATAAGAAACAAAAGGCAGCAGCTTAAGCCAGCCACTGAGCTCTGTGATATTCCTTCTCTGTCCTTTAGTGATGCTCCACCTGCCTAACTATAAAAGTGGCTTCAACACTAATTATTACACCACAAAAGGAGTGAAGTTATCCTTTGTTAATCTGAGGTAATAATATAATGGAATTATACCCTTTGGGGCAAAAAGAATTAATTGAAGGAACTAGTTGTTTGTAGCTCGTTACTTCCAAGCACATATCTTGAGGTTATCTGACTCAGAACCTCATCTCACTACAGTCTAAAAGAGTAGTACATACCTAGGTTGATCATAAGATGGAACTACGCTTCACAGTAACTTTCTGGTTGGTTAGATTATGAAAAACCATAGGATGACCTCAGAAAATATTTAGGACATAAAATCTAACTACACTGGGGGGTTGCTCTTATAGCAATCTGAATCCATTGGAAAGGCCATTTCTGAACTTGAGCAGCCTGTGTGAACTAGAGTGAACCAAGTACATACCTGTTCAGCCATCAAGTGCAGAGACTCTGCTTTGATCCCTGCCTAACATCATGAATCTTATTTATTACTAACACTGAGTTATGTTTTTATCCTCCCTTCCATACAATGAACTCTGGGTGCCATATATTCATGTCCCTCAAAGTGGTAGTCTGTGGACTGGTGGCTGTCTGCAAGTTATTGCCTGCCAGTCCACAAACATTTTCCAGGAAAGAACGTTTAATTGGCACTAAGATGGTAATGGTCCCTGGCACACTGGAAAGAAAACCCGATATGAGATAGCTTAAAAAGCATTGGTGTACGTGACACACCTCCTCCCCTACTACTGAGGTAAGTTAGGCTGAGGCAGATAGTTCCTTGCCCAAGATCATCCAGTTGAGTTTCATGGCTCACTGGGGGAAAAACCCTGATTCTCCCAAGCCCCCATCCCACACTTTTAGGTGTAGGTAACTTTGGGAAACAGAGGGAGGGATACTTTTCAGTCTCAGTTTTTTAACATGTCACCCTAGTCCTGAGAATAAGATAAGTATCTAATTATTTGTAACTAGTTACATCCTCAGATAAAAACTGGGACCCATGCGCCCAAATAACATCAAAGTGTGGTCAAGATAGCAAAGATTTTTAATGAGGAAGAACAGACAAGCCAGGAGAGGCTGCAGCAGTTTTCTTTTGCCTGAGCCAGCTGGGAAAGGTAAGATTTCCCCCCTCCCTTGCCCCCCCCCCCCGGCTGAGTTAACTGAGTACAAACTACTTTTGTATTTTGAACTCAGCTTGCAGCAATTGAAGTAAGTTGAGAAGAATGGGAGAAAAGGGATGAGGAGAGAGAAATGGAGACATTTTAAAAGCAGCTGGAATCAGGACTGTCCCTGCCACATTCAGGACAGTAGGAGGGGATGGCCAACCTTTAAAAAAAAAATTAAAAGTGGTGTCTTCCATTTCCAATTTCATTTTTTAATTTTAGGGGGTGAGGGCCTGCCATTTGCTAAAGCACTAAACTAAAGTTTTTCTGCAAAACAGAACTTCAAGGCAGGGGCATTTGGGAGGTTCAGAGGAATCCACAAGGTGCAACCAACTGACTTTGAGGACCAGATACAGTCAAAAGTATGCAAAAGAGGTATCTCAAGAATGTCATGAAACAACCCAATACTTTGGCAATCAGTCTGTAGATTGACTAATTATGAAACATAAAGAGCCTCACCTGCACTGTGCTTTATGCAGGTCTCGCAATGGTTCCACCAAACAGATGCTGGAGGTGTATAGTTCGTGGTGCTCTGTTCCCCTCCCAGCTTCTTTGGAAACCTCCTGAGAGGCCCTTGTTACACTAAAGTAATTAACACACATGGGAAAAGATACCCCTGACATCTCTAAGAAAACAAAACAAAAAAACCTGGCAGATAAAATATTTTGAGAAGACAACAAACATACAAAATCTAGAGGGAGCACTGAAGTATGTAGTCTCTCGCAGGAAAACAAGGAGATTTACAGAACAAGCGTGACATAAGATTTTGTGGATTACAGAGTCCACTAAAACATATACCAACACAACAAATTTGTTAAATTTTTAAAGGTGCCACAAAACAAGCATATGTGTAAGGCTAACACACAGGCAGAGCATGGGAATGCTAAAGTATTTTATACTACACCACCATGCTGGTGGGGGCAGGGTGGATTTGTGAGAGTTGGAGTCCAACTCTGTGTTACACAGGTAACTTTTCAGGCAGTCCTTCACAAAGGCAAAGTGAGCTTGCATGATACTTTGAGTCAAGGGGCTACAGGAGGACAGAAGCAATTAACTGCTACCAAAAAAAAAAAAAAAAAAAGGCCTCACGTAGATACCTGCTATCATCAGTCAGGCAGTAAGTGCCTGAAAACGGTGGTGCTCCCAAACTGTCACTTATATTACTGTGCTGCTCATCACTGGTGAAAGATTGAGAGAACCACCGTTCCAGGCAATATGCATAGGGAGGAGGAGGAGCTGGCACAGGAAGAACACTTAAAAGAACCAGGCTGGGCAGCATGAAGAAATTCTACTGCCTAGTTGTGGGAAACAGAGAGCCCAGCATGGCGTGGTGTTCTGGGAGACTATGACCCTGGAGACCACAGTGCGAATCCCTGCTTGGCCACGGTAACTTATTGGGTGACCTTGAACAATTCATACCCTCTGCAAGAGAGGCAAAGGCGACTCCCCTTCTGAACAAATCTTGCCAAGAAAACTCCGTGATAATGGGGGTCATCTGACGATTGCCATAAGCTGGAAACAACCTGATGGCACACAACAACAAAGCTATGGGAAACTCAGTTTAGTAACCTGGTTGCTTTCTGGCCCTTTAAGGGAATGTCTGAAACCTCAGCCATTTCCGCACTCTACTATTATAGTGTAATTGTTCCACTTGCAACATCCTATGGAATCCTGGGGTTTATGGAGTTGAGAGAGGGGCATTTAGAATTCTCAGCCAGAGAGCTCTTTGGCCTCAGGAAACTACAAAAGCCCAGAATTCCACAGGATGTTAAAAGTGGAATAACAGCACTGTAACACTGCAGTGCGGAAATGGCCCTACTCCCCTGGGAAAATTATATGCTTGCTTAATAACAAGGGTTGAAAGATGTTGCTGTTTCCTTAAAAAAAAAACACTATTGTCTTGGGCAGGGGGTTGGGATGGGCGGATTTAATAGTAGGATTTTATACTAGCTCAGAATCTGCCATGTGTTAGTCTGCAATTGCTGAGACCTCTTTCAGGACAATCATGTAAATTTAAGTCAAGAATGAGTAGACTTCAGACTTCTTGGGATGGAAATTTTTCTCTTTGCTACATTATTTAGTGTTTAACTAGAAAACCATCACAGGCCTCTGAGAGCCAGCAACGGGAGCCTGATGCAAAAGACAAACATTTTGAATGGACAAATTTGGGGTTCAAGCTCCAAATTGGAGGATGAGAAGTCAGTGCAGCTCACAGTGCGCCCAAAGAGAAATCTGGACCAGTTGGCTCGCACTTTCTTCATTTCAGCCATATGATTCAGGGGAGAGAGGGCAGTTTGGATATCATCACTGTGAAATCATTGAGAGTCAGAAATCTTAAACATCTTCTGCTCATCATCCCAGTCAACCCAGATCTGCCTCCTTCTCATCTGTACTTTAAGCAGAACTTTAAAAAGTTTCAAAACTATTTTAAAAAGTAATTAGTTACAACAGAAAGACCAGTAGTTAGTTATCATGTTATTCTTAGCTTTTTCTTTAAAAAAGTACCTGATTATTTTCTTGTTATTTAAAGGTATTGAAAACAGATGCCTTTACTTTAAAAAAAAAAATCAGATCTCTACCAGAAACTAGCCTGTACTGTAAAACAAACGACTCTTGTAACTGTAAATGTAATTGAAGTCTCAGAGTTACATTGCTATTTTAGCATTACTTAAGAGCACCACCATTGTTACTGTACATTTTATAGCAGTCTGAGACCTCCTCAGCTGCAGGACCACGTGATTTGTCATTTGGTGCGGTACTTCTCTGCTTGAGAGCTTTTGTGAACTTCATCACTCGACTACAGTGCTGGAGTTCTTTAACAGGGAATACTAAGTACTTTGATACTGTTGCTGTGTGCCTTAAGGTCATTCCAACTCATGGTGACTCAAAGGCAAACCTATCACAGGTTTTACTTGGCAAGATATTTGCTCAGAGGCGATTTGCCTTTGCCTGAGGCTTAGAGAGTGTGATACACCCAAAGTCACCCAGTGGGTTTCCATAGCTGAGCAAGGATTCAAACCCTGGTTTCCGGGATGCTAGGCAGTGCTCAAACAACTATGCCATGCTGGCTCTTCTAAGCACCTCAGTAAACTACAAGTTCCAGGATTCCATAAGATGAAGCTAACATATTTTATAGAGACTCTATTGACTGTGCAGTGTATTTGACCCTGTCTTTTGGTTGAAGTAGATTAGTTATATGTAACATGTTCTTTGTAACTAATTAGTCCCCAGCTCTGAGTGTGTAAGCAGAGTGTTCCTCCCCACACACAATTTCTTCTTTCTGAAAAGTGCCACTGGCTACTTAGCTTAGGAGGGCAAGAGGAGCCTGGTGCCCTACTTCACATGTAGACCCTTTCCCCATCATTGGCTTTTCAAAGAGATCCAAGGAGGCACCAGATCCCATCTGATCTTGGAAGCTAAGCAGGGTCAGTTCTGGTGAGTACTTGGCTGGGAGACTGCCAACAAACACCGGGTGCTGTAGGCTATTTCCACCCTTCACTGTTATAGTGCTGTAATTTCACTTCAACATTCTTGGGGTAATTCTGGGGTTTGCAGTTTACTGAGGCCACCAAAGAGCTCTCTGGCTGAGAATTCTAGAGGTTCCTCCCTAAACTGCAAACCCCAGGATTCCACGGGATGTTGAAAGCGGAACCATCGCGCTATAACAGACTTGTGCGGAAATGGCCTAAGAAAACCCTATAAAGAATTTATGGGGTCGCTCTGAATGGGACAGGCGGCCTGGAGCCACCCACCCACACACAGAGAGACACGGCGGGGCTTGCGCAAAAGGCCAGCGTTTGAGCGAAAGGGGGCCTCCGTCGCCATCTGTTCCTCGACTGAAGGGTCATTAAAGGAAGAATCACGCAGCCGACCGGCGAGGACGGCAGAGGCGGCCGCCGGGCACAATGATTCACCGGCGTTAATGTCAGGGGACTTTTGTAAAGCGGGACGTCGCTGCTGCAAGGCGCGGCGTGGAGCAATTGGGGGAAATTTCATCTCGATTCATTTTTACGATTTCATTAAACAAATCACTTTCCCAACGACGCCTCCCTGCTCCCCTCGCCTCTGGCTTCTCCATTAGCCCCTTTCGCACCTGCCGGCCCCGAAAGGGAGGCGAGGGGCGTCCCCTCTCTCTTCCGTCCCACACCAGGGGGGAAAGAACTGGGCAGCCGGGCAGCAGGAGCCCCCAGGGAGCCCGGCGCGCGCCCTGACGCAGCGCGAGAAGCGCCGCAACAAAGCGGGGGAGGCCCGGGCTGCTTCCCCTCAAGCCGCGTGTTGCGCCCGCGCAGAGGAAGGCGCAACGAGAAGCAAGTGGCCCGCGTCGGGGCAGTTGGCGCGTTGGCCCTGCCTGCGCCGCAGCCTCTGCAGGGGGCCAGCCCCGCCCCTGTGCACAGTCAGCCCTCCGCCTTCCCCGGTTCCACTTTTTCGGATTTGATTATTCACGGATTATTTGCGGTCACCTCTGCCGCCTCCCTAGGCCATTCTTAATAGGGACTGAAAGCCTCGTGATCCTGAGAAACCGCCAACGAGGCTTGAAAGTTCCTATCAAAAACGGTGTGGGGCAGCCGTGGAGGTGGCAGTGAGGCCCACCAGTCGCCCACTTCTGCCGCCTGAAGGAACCGTGATGCCTCAAAGGAATCCAGGGGGTGTTGAAGATGGTGATCGTGCTTTTGGTGTGTGTTAAATATGGTTTGGGAGGCCCTAGAGTGTTTCCTTTTTGACAGGGGTCCTGTGCCCCCAACCCTGGTGAATGCGGAGAGGCAACTGTACTTCCTCCTACAGACCTCTCCCTGTGTATTTTGAAAGAACAGGAGGCTGGGCTGGGCTGCCATCAATATTTATTGGGAGAATCAATCTACAGGGGCAGGGCAGAGGCCCCCTCACCATTCACCCCTGTTGTCTCCTCCTGTGTTTTGTAAGGAGTATAGCTAGAAAGGAGTATAGTGTAGTGGTCTGGGCGTTGGACTATGACCCTAGAGACCAGAGTTCGATTTCCTGCTCAGCAATGAAAGCCCAATGGGTGGCCTTGGGGGCATCACGCACACTCAGCCCCAGAACACCCCTTGATAGTTTCACTTTCGCGTGTCCTTAAGTCAGGAAAGACTTGAAGGCTCATAGCAGCAACAATCTAGGAGAACATGAGAACCAGCGCAGTGTAGCGATTTGAATGCTGGATTCAAACTCTGGGAGACCAGAGTTCAAATTCCACTCAGCTGCAGAAATTCACTGGATATTATTAGTGAAAACTGTGGAGAGGGCTCCAGTTCCTTTAAGGGTTGTATAGAAGCAGGAACTTAAGTAGGTGTTGCTTGTGACAGGCCAGATAACAAGCAGAAACATCAATGGAAACAGCAACCATGAAGGGCACAGGGGGACTATTGTGCTGTCCCTGCACACATGTTTTCTGTAATCGTTTGAAAGCCCACGAACAGGGCTTTGCTTTTCTACATGTTTGTTTGCTTGCTTTGCTGCCTATCTCCCAATATAAAAATCTAGGCAGCTTATAGTATAGAATTAAAATGAAATAAGTTATACGGCCATGAAATAAGTTAAAGCAATATATGGTACGAACTTTTAAAAAACATTAAATAGAGCTTCATATTAAATAGACCCTCAAAACAATTCTGTTGTCCTGTAACCAGTGAAACAAAATGTCCACAATTTAGGATCATCCCAAGAATTTCATAGTGTCCCCCATTCCCTGCAAATGGAAAATATAGTTGTGGTCTTTGAGTGAATGAATGGATGTCTAAACTAAGTTCTACTAATGGTGGGAACAGAGTTGGCAACAAACACAGAAATTTACCGCTGCTCAAAATTTAAAAGCAAATTATTACAAACTATTTCATAGATGGTACATGACATGAGAAAAATTAAAGACAATTTATAAGACGGGTACAGGGCAATGTTGGAAATGTCAAGAGAGTTCTGGTACCCTATTTCATATGTGGTGGTCATGTCCCAAAGCAGAAAAATACTGGAAAGAAATACATAAGAAAATATGTTCAATTTTGAAGATTCAATTTGGGATGATACCTGAACTCTACTTGCTAAACATGACACATATATTAGATGGAACGTCAGTGAAGAAATATTGGAGAATAATACTATACATGGTGACGACGGCCCGTATTGAGTATGCACGACTTTGGAAAAATGAAACTATGCCTACTATTGAACAGTGGTGGACAACTTTTATGGAAAATAGAAACGTGGATATCCTCACACAAAGATTAAAAGGGAAATCAGATGAAGACATTAATAAAGAGTGGAGGATTGTTACGGATTTGGGTTGGATATAGACAGAAGGCAATGCATAATTCATGATATCAATTACTGTACACTAATAATCATAGAAATACCATGTAACAAAGTAGAGAAATATAGCAGGAACTAACGAATTAAGTTTGATTATTAATATTTTATCGCGATACGCGGTATAACAAATAGAGGAAATATTAATAATTGTAATCCAGAAAGGAAAGGAAGAAGAAGTAACATTGCATGTAAACATTGCAGAGATAATTGTCTGTTTTATTTGCTGAAACTTTAATAAAATTATATAATAAACTAACTTCTACTAAAAGGTTAGAAGTCAGAGAGTATTTCTTCCTGAATGTGAGGAATGACTAGAATCATTGCTAAATCATGGAAGAAGTGAGTACCACCACAGTGACTTTTCCATTTCTTCATCTCTCTAGTCCCTACGTTCACCTCCTCCCATATATTCATGCTCAGACTCCTTCCTTGAGTGCCACCACCTAGACAGATCTGGCAGGTGGCTGCTAATTGGAGTGTTTTCATTTATATCATTTAACTGCCCTTTTAAAAACTGTTGTAAATTACTGTTTTAATGAGTTTGCTTGTTAAAGGTTTGTACTCTCTGTCTTTTAACTGTATTTTTTTTCATTCAAATTGTGAATTGCCTTGGGTTCCATACTAGAAGAAAGGTGGGATATTTATTTATTTATTTATTTAATTCTAAAATAAAATAAGGGGGCATCCCAGTTGTACAGTTGGAATATCAAGGAGATTGCTAGCAGACAAGGAGGTGCGTTATTTTCTCAGGTGTTTCAGTTAGCCTTAGAGATTACTTTAGTTCTTAGGGAAGTGGCAACGTCCACACATTGACATATTAATGTCTATCTGTGCATGATTACATTGACTTGTTTTTGTTGTAGTGGCTACCTGTTGTCTTTTTATCACTTCCTATTATGTTCTTAAGTATGGGCCCAGGGACCTTTGGTGATAAGTCAGGATAGATATGAGAGAAACAAAGAAGAGCCTGCCCTCTCAGTACTCGATGAATATCAAAGTCTCCCGTCTCATTTTCACTGCTTAATAAAAGCTGCAAGTCAGCACACTATAAACCTAACAATAACAATAAAATCCAAAAGCCCATTAAATTCAAGCATTCAAGCAAAATAAGGAAAGGCAAGATGGCAGTGGTGTGGAAGGTTTTTACATAATCTAAATCTTGTTTCACTTGTGGGATATAAGAGTTTTAACTATACTAGACTCTCTTAATCCCTGTTCTCAGGGCTGTGGCATACTTTAAGAGACAGCTGTCTTTCTCAGATGTGCATCAAAGGTCTGGAAGCCAGAGATGCATGTGTATCCCTGTGCATTTATAGAGAAGGGCTCAGAGCTGGTGAACCATGCTTAGCAATGTGCTAGTCTCCCTGTCAAGCGTTATGGAACTTGCTCTTTGCATGTGGCGTTCATTGGTTCTTAGCCTTTGGTTTTGCACTTCAAGTTCAAGAAGACCCATTCCAGCATGGCCAATGTTCAGGGACTCTGGGAGTTGAAGCCCCAAACATATGGAAAGACAAAGGTTGGGAATCTTTGGTGTAATGAGCAATAAGGAAAGAACACCTGCTATGCAAAGGCTGAAATGCATATTGTGATGATACCTCTATTAGAGAAAGCAAGAAGGGCACAAAATGTGTGCCGTCCATTCAGATTTTTTGTTTAGGCGAAATGATAGAAAAAACAAATGGGATTGGAAAAACGAGAGGGGAAGATTTTTCTTAAAGGCAGGTTGTCTCAAAATGCAGTAAAGAGTTTTCAGACCCTTAAATTGGACTCATCAGGTAATGTGATAGTACTGGGTTTCAGTACTACCCAGGTCCCTTCCTGGGAAAAGGAGAAGCAATAAAGTCAGATGTTCTATTTTGAAAATACAACTCCACACTTGTAAACTCAGAATGATCTCCATCCTATTGTTACTGTAGTTTCTAGCCCAGACTTGTGGGATATTAGATATCATTTTGATATCAATAATTCGACCTTCTTTACCTATTCCGCTCCATGTGTTGCGAGGTCCCCGAACAAGCTCACATACAGGCACGGCTGCTAATCGCTGTAATATTCCACACAAATACAGGCAGGCCAGAAATAGCTGTCCCACCGCTTCAGGAGACCTCAAGACAAGTACCAAATTATGTATGCACACTACTTACAAAGAACTCCCTGCCCCGAGCAGGCAGCTTGATGAGCCGAATACTCAACTGTCAAGCACTCTGCGTTTGCATACTGGCTACTCTATTGACAATTCGGACTTAACTCAATCATGTTAAATTCTGACCTTTCAGAGACTTTGTCTCCAGCCCGAAACTCATTGTTTTCCCCAAGTTCGGACTAGACTACGGCCACATTTTCCCCTATAAGAACCCCTGACTTTGAGAGCTTCCTCGGATCGCTCCCGACTTCCATCCTGCCTTGCTGCCACTTTGCTTGGCGAGCCTTCCCCTCAGTCCCACGTACTGAGAACCTTCATATCCACGAACTCTATCTTCAGACTACCCAGGCTTCAGGACAGGTGTAGTATTACCCATACCAAAAACTTCCTCTAAAAACCCCTCTATCCAACTCCAACCTTTATTTCTCTAGTTATCTGTGTGAGTGTGTTGCATACACTTGTTTGATTGTATTTTAATAAAAATAACAATTATTATTTCACTTCTGTTTGCTCCTTGACTCTGCCTGACCCTGTAGACATTGGGTAAAAGATCTCACTCCATTGCCCTGCCTCTTGCAGTGCTAACTTGTGCTCTTTGCTAATTTCCCCAACTTGTATAATTTGAAGAGCATTTAGGTGTCCCTCACGGGACCCCCAGAAATCAGGATAACACTATGTGAAGCTCATAGGCTGCTTTATCAAAAGAAAGCAGAGATTATCTAGAAATAATCAAAAAAGCCATACTAGGTAGTTTTACCTAGTGGCTGGAGGAGATGCCCATGTACACACACCTGTCAGAGAATGAAGTCCCACTTTTAGGTGACATACAATTTTAATCCTGTAGTGGAGTGTAGTTGCTGAACAATAGGATCCTCCAGCTGATACAAACAGCAGTGGTAGGTATGCTGCTGTCATGAAAATCTACAGTATCCAAGCAGGCTTGGACTGAACACTGAAAAATCAAGCCAGTAAGGAACTTATTCTCTGATTTATAGGAGTTGTCAAAATAAATGTTGCACATGTAGCCATCTCCTGCAGCTTTGCCTGCTAATCTTCATATTTGTGGGAGGATGCCCTAAACAGCTTGATTCAATAGGCTATAGGGGTGTTTTGGCTATTGCTCATTGACCATCTGATAACAGAGTGCTTGACGTAAGCACATTTTTTAAAGGAGCTGTGTGTGTCAAGGCAGGTTGTCTAGGCTTGGGTTCATTAACGCTGCACAAGCAGGATTAGTGAGAATCCCTGCTGTTGCGACCATGAGCACATTTACAGGGGAATGAATTAGACAAATTGCCAAATATGCATGGAGGGAGGAAATGCTAACTTTCATACTTGGTAACACCGGAAGCTACTATATATGAGATCAAATCACTGATTGGTGTAGCTAGGTCAGTTTACTCAGAGCAGCTGTTTCCGAAAGGGGTCATTTGTTAGCCTTACCTAGAGATGCTAGGCACTGGACCGGGAACTTTGTGCAAGCAAGGCATGTGGAGATACGGACTCACCCAACTGTCAGGCCTTGTTTTCTCTCTGGCATGGTCTGTTTGGCAGGTATCACATGAGGCAGGGAGGGAAATGTCAGACAAATGGCAGCAAAGCTTTGTGCGCAGAAGACTGTAGGCAGGCTATTCTGGAGTCAACACACAGTATAGTAGGCATCAGCAGAATAAAGGTAAGGAAGCTTTGACCTTCCTCGTGTTTGATACTACAGCTCCCCAAATGCCTGGGCAGGGCTTCTGTCCAAAATATCTAAAGGACCAAAGACTTCCCTTTCCTGGAGCAGATCCTTCAACAGCAAAGGATGGAGACAGGCTCTCAAGAAAGAAGTCTCTGGAATAAGACTCAGACCTTTGTAACAATCACAGAAAACCAACTCTGTTTTCATCTGTGGAGAAGGCACAGAAGCACTGAAGAAAGACCTTCATGAAGCAGCCTCTCACTAGAAGAGGAGGAAACAAAGTGTTTTGCATCCGGGCATGGATGGAGACAGATTATGGGTGAACCAAAGCTGGGTAGAGGGGGCAATGTTTCTCATCTTCCATTTTGCTATGAAAACAAAGTCCTCAGACGCTCAGATTAATAATCAGAGAGACCAGGCAGACCATGATAAACGGCCATGTGCTTTACCCTTAGTCTGAGTTAAGTAGAGTACACACAGCCCATGAGATCTAGAAGACATCCCTTAATTAGAGGGCTACATATAGTTGAAGGATTTCTTGAAAACATATCTTCATCATCACTTTGGGCTGCAGATTAGTAAAGAGGACAGGGGAGAAGCACATCCAAAAACAGAGTTCACATTCACTTCCCAGGTGGGCTTGCCTAGTAGCTGCTTTAAAAGAAAAAAAAAATCAGGTGTGAGGCATACTATTTAGCATGCTGGACACACAAAAGTGGCACATCCAATACATTAGCCAGAACAAAATCAGGCCAAGCTACAAGCTGACTATGGAAGTCCTACCTGATTGGTATGGGCTACAGTTGCCAGACTGGTTTTGGAATAAAGTGCCCTGTAAATTTAATCCTGTATACATCTTGGAGCAAGACAAAGCTCTATAAAGCTCCGTCAAGTGGGATGAATCTGTCCTTCATCATCTTCCAAGCCTCATCCTTCAGCTACGGACACCCCTTCCCAACACAGCTGCTGCCTTATTGATGGAGGGGGAGTGCAGAAGAGCACCCAGCTTCGTTCTTGGTGTCAGACACACCTGCGAGATAATAGCCATGCTGAAGCTAAAAACTGAGATTTGGAAGCTGAGGAAGGACAGACACCTTTGTCTCACTTAACAGAACTCTACAGTACTGTACTTCATGCTACTCCAAGATCTTTAAGGATCAAAATTACAGGAGCCTCATCCCAGATCCAGTCTGATGCAACTTTCCTTTGTATTAGCATAGCAATTTAGTAGCCTTTGTTAGAAACATTCTTGGTAGTGCAGCAGGTAGGGAAGAGATCCTCTGTGCAGACATTATTAGCAGGTAGCTCCTTGCATAAAGGACAGACAGAATGGTCTCCCCACGCCATCCAACAGCACTTGGGTAACTTCAGCCATTCCCACTCAAAACTCTTTTAGGAGTCATCCCCTTTCTCAGAGGGTACAAGAAGCCGTTTCTGGCTTTATAGCACCACCTAATGGACAGAGCAAACTTGAGAGGAGAAACTTGGCACGGTAAGTTTAGTTTGGCCTTGGAGCTTGGCATAAAGAAGCCCAGGTTTTCAGGCCAAACGGGGTCGCAGCAACTAATGCTGTGGTCGGAGCAGTTCAAAAGCATGATGAACAGGCAGTGCATTTGCATAATCTTAACTAAGGGCCCCTTGTTCGCATAAGGTTAAGCCCTAAAGATTGACTTTTTGTCCTTCGATGCTACTTTGCATTGGGGCATTAATCCCAAAGCTCAAATCAGACTTTAATGTGAATAACTAAGTGGATGCTCCAGCTGCTCCAAAAAAAATCTCTCTCTCCTTCACTGTTCCTCCCCTTCCCTAGTTACTGACAGGGAGAGCTAGCCAAACCAGCATGCCTGCAGGATGTTATTCAGTAGATTGATGCAGTCACACATGGACACATACACACACAGGTGAAGAGAGGGGAAAGTGTCAATTTGTGTACCATTTCTCTCCACCTTAGAACTTTTATGCTGAAGCCTGCAGTGTCTACTAGCAGGACAGCCAGTCTGTTTGGAAAATTCAATAGCTACCAGAAACCCTCTCATTTTCTTTTAAGACCTTGTATGTTCCCTTCTCAGTTCATTCCCTGATACCAGAGAAAGAGGTGTAGCTGGTCTTGAGTTGCTAACCATTGGCTAGGCTGGCTAAGGCTGATGGGAGCTGTAGGGTCACACAAAGCCCCATCTATCTTCAACATAGTCCAGAAGCCTGTCAGCAAAGTGTGCACCCTCCAGTCATCCTACCTGGTATGTTTCTGGTACCATTTTATAGTGATCCCCCCCTCTCTGACAACAGGGTGAACATTGTGTGGGCCTCCAGATATTGCTGATCTGCAACCACCAACATTCCTCTACACTGGCTAGGGTTGCTGGGATATACAGTCCATCAACACCTGAAAGACTGTGTTTCCCACCTAATATGGAAATCCTACCCCACACACACACACACACACCCCTCATAGTAGGACTGCTACTGAAATCAGCTGAGAGGTCACCGAGCAGCAAGAGACAGTCCCCATCCCTGGGGGAGGCAGTGTTTCTAGATGAATGCCATAGCACTTAGCATGCAAAGTGGAAATGTAAACAATGCAGCCTGGAAAGGCGTATGGAATGCCTCAGCGCAGAAAGAGGGCCTAAAACACACGCGCGCACACACGCGCACACACACACACACACACACCATCCTTGCAGGGAAGGGAGATCTTTGGGTGCAGGAAGGGTGAGAGCTGGCAAGGGTGACAATGCCACCAGGACCCTAAAGCCTCCTGGAGCAGGTGACCGCAGATCACTTCCAACACTTCTTAGAACAGGCTGCCAAAACCAGCTTAATCATTTTCCTAAATCCGGAGTTGATGTAATCCCCAGATCAGAGAGAGTAACACCATAAATGCATCATCCCAGTGCTGTAACAGGGGCTCTAGCACACAAGCAGCTGTTCAACAAGCTTTATTGCTTGTTTGCCTGTGCCTCTCCAGCAGTCCTTGCACTTCCCTGCATTTCCTAATGAGACACTGCAAATGAGATTCAGGCACGGGGGTGCACACATGTGCCTTCTCTCTTCTCTCTCTGCAAATGAGACTGGTATAGCAAACTTTGCAATTCAAACTAGAGCCTCCCAGCTGAAAAGATATCCCTCAGATAAACCAACAGGACAGCTAGTGGTTTTAGTACAGAGACACATGCACTCACAGGCAGAAAGGGGCTCAGCTAGAGAACTGGCTTAGAGCCAGTATCATGTAATGGTTTGAGCACTGGATTCTGGGGATGAGGGTCTGAATCCCCACTCAGCCATGGAAACCTATGTGACCTTGGGCAAGTCACACTCTCTCAGCCTCAGAGGAAGGCAATGACAAACCCCCTCTGAATAGACCTTGCCAGGAAAACCTGATATTGGGTTTGCCTTAAGATCACCATATGTTGGAAATTATTTGAAGGCACACAAGAGCATTGGGTACTCTACATTTGAAGAAGTACCAACATTTTATGTTGTGCAAGAGGGGTGCCCCCTGATCTTTTTGGTTGTGCAAGTCTCATTAGTCCTATCCAGTATAGCCAATGATGACAAATGCTGGGAGTTGCAACCCAGTATCTGGAGGTCCACATTTTATCCACCTCTGTTGTAAAAACAACTTCCTTCCACCACTTCCTGCAAAAATAGGGACAGTGCTGTATTTAAACACTTAGAACAGCCACTTGGCTTGTCTCGTTTGGCCCTGAAGAATAGCTACAAGGCTGTTCCATTTTTGCTGAAATAGATAGGAAAGGGGAAAATCTAAGATATGTGTTGCATCAGGAGGCGAGCTAAAATGGGCTCCTGCTTCTGACTGCAGCTGATTATGAGCCCCCATTTAAGATTAAGCCATGTAAGCACATATGACATAAGAGTGAATGCCTTCACACATTTCTCAGCAATCATGTTTGTAATGGATGCCAGGTTGTGGCACCTGTCCTAAAGCAAACAAGAAATGTGTGAACAACTAATTCATGCCATTAAAATGCCTGTGTACTTAAATTAGGGAGACTTGATTGGGCTGTTGCTTCCCGCTGTGTACGTAGAGATTAAGGACATGCATCCGGCATGGACAATGTCTGCGTTTCCTATGGGAAATGCCAATGTGATACAATGTGAATACAGAGACAAAGCTACCGCAAAAAGGGCAGTATTGTTTTTACTAGACAATTCATTCACTGGCTCCTACTCTACCTGAAATATATATCTAGGGCCACTGAAGAGCAGAACTGGTAAAGTTACTTTCTTGTGCTACAATTCCCTGAAGGCTGGGGCCTTCTAGGAGTTCTTGTCCAAACAAGTGTATTTTCCAAGGATTATTGAAAGGATTATGAAAGCTCATGAACCTGTCTTCATTTCATCACCATAGACCCCTACGAGCACAATACATACACTCAGATAACCCTAAAATACAGAACCCAAGAATCCAAGGATAATGCCCATCCAATCTTTCTGCTGTGGTACCTCACAGTCACAAGCTAATTAATCACGCATCTCTGTTACTTTAGCTGCAGCAGTAATCCAACTTCTGTTTGAGTTTCCAACAAGAAAAGACAACCATCTCATATGATTTATTGACAGTGGATGTGTGCTTTAAGTTGGCAAGGCTTGGTCAAGTTCATGAAGAGCAGCCCTGCATTTTCCAGCTCTCAGGGTTGGTATAGTGGTAGGTTATCCAGCTTATGTTAAATCTAAAGCATACATACTAGATCAGAAAAGGGAATCAAGTGTGCTGACCCAGGTTCACAGTCTGTTTGAAAAGGAGCTTTATTTTAAAATGATTATACAATCTGCAATCTGACATCAAAGTTGAGGTGTGGGTGAGGAAGAATAATTGAGTTTCAGGGTGAAGGGGAAAGGTGACTGATGCCCCTGTCCTCATGATTATTCAGTTCAAGCTTAGTTCCTCTCTCAGCTACCATATTTGCCGGAGTATAAGACGCATTTATATGCCAGCAGTACGATTTGCCAATTTATAAGACACAATGGCATATAAGATGCACCCCATTTTCAGACAGTATTTTTTGGGGAAAAAGTGAGTCTTAAACACTAGCAAATACTGTACCTTTTAGTCCCACGTCCAGCGTGTCTGAAGCAGGTTACAAAAAAAAAAAATGTTCAGTACCCCAATGAGTTGTGAAAAGAAAAAAATGGCCAAAAGTCATCAAGATTTTTTGAGCCTTAAAAAGTAGGCGGGTGCATGACTCATGTCCAGAACTTCTTTTCAAATAGTTTGTATAAACATCGTGATGCAGAGATGCAAACTGGACAAAACTTCATACATACACACACACACAGAACAAATGAACTCCCACAGATTCCTGCAGGAACAATGAAGGCACTTAGTCCTGCTTACAAAGCCCCTGAAAATTAACCCCTTTCTATAATTTGCTTAGTGTAATGCTTTACAGGCCCCTGTTTCTGGAATTACTATGGCAAAGGCAGAAGTGAACTGCTGCACCCCAGGTGCTGAGTGGGACAGGACTCATATCAAGAGGAAGCTCCAGATAAATACAAACACTTCCTGCCAAACAAACTATCAGCAAAGAACAAAAAAACAGCCCATAGGCACACAGCAGAAAGGTGGACCAAATGCCAATGTTTGCAGTAGCAGCAAGCTTTTAGCAAAGGCTTATCATTCAAAAACTTGAAATGAATACTGTCATCTCATTACTGGATCACACCTTTTCCTTTTACAGAGCACTGTAGGATGAACGACAGCTACCCCGTCTTCTGAGGTCTGTGCACCTCTGTGAGGTGCAGGGTCAAAGTACAGATTACTCCTGCACCATTCCTGCAGGGCAAACACCCAACTCAGTGACTGATCAATTCCAGCATTTCTCGTGGATCTGTTATCTTCTCTCGAGGCTTCCCAGACAGCTTGCCCTTTGCCACTTCAGCAGCATTGATCTTCTCCCAATCCGAAAAAGATACAGGGCGGACCCCTGTCAATCAAAAAAGAGAAGAGAAGTAAAGATCAAAATCAACCCCCTTCCAATTAATCACACATGCAAACCACAAAAGCCCATATACCCTTCATGCACAGGCTTCTTCAGAATTAAAGGCATGCTTTGCACATCAATTACTAGGCAGACTCAAGAGTGCAGGTCAAACGAGATTAGTTATATCTTGGAAAATTCTTATAATAGCAGCACTCCACCTTGGGGGATGAAATGCCTTTGGTTCACTTAAAAATCCAGAATTGGCTTAGAGGGAACACACTAATTGAAAGCATTTAAAAATAATGACAGTAAAGGACCCAGATGGGCTATAGAACGCATTCCCAAGTACACTGGGGAGGGATCACTACAGAAATTATCCAAATTCAATAGTCTTTGTAGAAACAGAGCCAGTTCATAAGGTTGTTTTCCAGGTTTCATATGTTACTGAGAAATTATCACAGCCTGGTTCCTTTTGGGACAGGGTGGTTGCACTTCTGCCACAGCTACAGTTTTGCAGGTCACCACGTTCTCATAGGTTTACTTATATGGATTACTTTACCCACCATTCATTATTGCTCTGCCACATAGCAAAGCAACCATATACCATCATCTGCTGAGAGTGTTATGGTGGTGGTGTGCTTTCGAGTTGTTTCCAACTTATCATAGTGTTTTCTGGTGCTGAGAGTATGTGACATGCCCAAGGTCACCTAGTGGGTTTCTATGGCTGCGTGTGAAATCAAATCCTGATCTCCAGGGTCGTAGTCCAAAGTTCAAACCACTACACCATGCTGGCTCTTGATGAACGTGTATGTGCCCCCATTTAACGGTACATGTAGTGGGAACTTGCAGTTTCCTGCAACATGGCCAAGTATGATATATAGATGTGCTTGTATCATGTGTTGTATGGCTTAGCTACAGAGAGAGAGAGAGAGAGAGAGAAAGAGAGAGATCTGCTACATGAGACATGATTCTTAGAGCTGCAAGTTACTTCTTGCCTGCTATCTTCCCTTCAATTTGAGACATGTAAACAACAGCACAGCACTCTAACCCAGATATGTTCTGTCCTTCCCAAATGTTGTCTGACACTATGTGGCACAAATCTTCCATAATCCTCTGTCATTCAGAAACAAAAGAGAGCCCTAGGCTATCTATACCAGAAAGTGATGAATGTCGTAGAATATGAGAAACATCTGCACAGAAGCTTAATTTTAGGCTACTAACAAGTTAGGGTAGGCAGAAAAGTTCATGATGGTCAACTGTTTCAGTCGTGTCTGTTTCCATAGGAAAGTTCCAAAATCACTGATCTAAACTGCACCAGAATCTACTCTTGGATGGCCTGCTGGAGACACAGTCCACACACATTTGTGCTTGATATCAGAACAGGAAAGCAAATAGCCTCCAAAGAGACTGCAGACCATGGGCAATCAAGAAAAATAGGCAGACAACGAAGACAGAAGTTAAAAGAGAGATTGCCAGGAGTGGAAAGGACATGGAAAGGAATCCAAGGCAAACTGTAATGCATTACTGCAAGGAAAGAACAAGGGATAGCTAGATGTCTTGGATGCTAGAGTTCCAAGTCTTCACTATGTCCCACTAAACCAAGGATGGGCAAAATGTGGCCACAGGCTGTTTCCATCACCCTTAGTCCTCCAGCTCCCCCAAACATGTCCATTTCTCACAAAAAAAAAAAAAAAAAGTGAGTTGCTTGCCCTAGAAGCATCCAGGAGCACCAACTGACCCTTTTAGCAGGCTTCAGAGGTCTCTAGCACAATTTACCATCAAACACCACAAATTTTTCAATCACAGAAGAGGATCTGTGGCTACTTAAACCAGACTCCCAACTGTTCTGGTACTATGGGGGCAACACACAATTTAATGCTCCCAGAGTTCATCAGCTGACCTTTCAAACTTGACAGTGAGCATGAGAGGAACAGTAAAATTTCATGCATTTATTGCTTAGATGTTGAAGGCACCTGTGAGGGAAGCAGAGGTGGATGGGTTATACCTTTTCACACTACTGCCAAAGAAAGCTTTCTAGATGCAAATTCTGAGTATCTGTACCCCATGAGCTTGATACTCCAGAGATGAAGTACATTATTAAGCAAATGTACTCAGGAGTCACACTTGTTGTATTTAGGGAAGTTTGCGCCCTGCTAAGTGTGTTTAGGATTGCAGATTTAGAAGCTTTGCCAATAACTTTTCTTCAAAAGAGATTCTGATGTTCAAACATAGCTATTTTAGTGCAAGAGCATGAGTGCAGGAAAAGGAGACTGTCAAAAGCACATCTTCTAATGTTAATTAAAGCACACATTGAGAATCAAGGTCGTCCACTGCACCATCCTGAGTGCACTGGATCTCACCCATGTTCACAGGCTAAGCAGGATCAGGACTGCTTAGTGCATGGTAGGGAGAGCACCAGGGATCTGCAGTTAGGGGCAAGGAAAGAAGTTTGCCCGCCCCCCTGGAGAACTGCTACCATATGGTGTTGGCAATACCAGGCTAGGTGGATTAATGGTGTGACCCAGTGTATCTGGTAACTTCCTATGTCCTGTGTTCCATCGTGGTTGACTACAGCATCCTAACATAATTACAGAGAGAGATCACACAGCATCTTTACCTCGCGACTGAAGGATGCTTCTCACCAAGTCAAAGCCTTCCTTGGCACCTGAAGCATCCAAGACACCAGAGTGCAGATCCTCCAGCACAGACTGGGCTGTGTCAAAGCTATCATTCATCGTGGTGATGATTACACCTGTGGGCCCCCTCTTTACCCAGCCACTGCAGTAGAGCCCTGCAAAGTATAACACACACTGTCAGGCAAGCTAACCAATCTGGTCCACGTTCCTCACCTGGAACAGAGCCAGGCAATAGCTACGAACCTGCCATTTTCTCCCTTGGAGTCAGGATTATTGAAGCACTGGCTGAACACCTCCCCTTCCCCCTCAAGGTCATTCAGGGACACATGCAGTTGTCACCAACCTGTTCCAGAAAGGCTCAGTGTTTTTGCAATCAAGCAATTAGACTGAGCTTTTCTAATTAGAAACACATTGGGGACTGAGTTAGAGATGTAAAATTTCCAAAAATATTGAAGCCATAGGGAAAAACAGACCCCTCACTTTTTGAAATGAAAAATGTAAATTTTGTGTAAAAAAAATGAAAAAATATGATACTAGTATCCTTTACAGTTTGAAAAACATTTTGTTATTTTAGCAACATCAAATGAAGTATATACATACCACAATACAAATATATAATTTTGTTTGATGTATGATATATAAATACTCATCATATTTGGTATAGTTTATTCAGAAAAGAGTTACAAGCAGAATTCTTCTTTTAATTTTTAATTCTTTTTTTGTTACGAATTGAACTACAAAGTCCTGAACTGCAAGAAACCTCTGCTTTTGCTATTTATTAGAAGTAGGCAAAAATCAATTAAAAAAAACAGAAGAAATAATCAATGCTACTAAAACAAACAAAAGTATTGCCTCCTCTAGTCTTCAACAGAGTCAAGCAGATACAAAGCTCCTTCCCATAGAAAGAAACCGAGAAAAGGAAAACCAAGACCAAGAATTACAATGACCAGAATGTGTATGTTATGTTACATAAAAGTCTTCCTGTTCCATGGTTTTCAGAAATAATTTGGAGGAGTAAACATCTGCACACCTTCCTTTAAATATGCTATTCATGACTCTTAAATAAATAAAAAAACAGAATTCATTTTTTCCGTTTTTCCATGAAAACAAAGCTTCAGAAAAAAAAAACAGGAAAAAAATTCCCCCTGAATTTTTCTGTCTTTTTTTTTAAAATGCAAGCCTTTGCATCACTGTGCCTTCCACCCTGCTCTTTCATCCTATGGCGCAGCCATTACACAGCTACAGTGTGCCTTCCACCCTGCTCTTTTATCCTATAGCGCAGCCATGACACAGCTACAGTTCTACTGACCTGGTGCCCCAAGCACTCTGCCCAAATTGTTGGGGATAATGCCTTGCTTGGGGTCAAAGGGTACAGCAGGGTCAATCGGAAGACTCTTGTAACCTATGCTGCTGAGAACCAGCCCACACATCATCTCTTCAACTTCTCCAGTGGGAACTGCTTTGGCAGTGTCTCCTGTACCCTGCAGAGTCCAGGAACGGAATGGAAAGGAAAAGGAGAAAGAAGTCAAGGTGAGGGAGAGCATCCTTTAACACCAGCAGTGTCAGCCCAGGCTTCTTGGCCAGTTATAAGAAAGGGTCACCCACTGAAGCTAAGTGGTGGAGATACAGGACAGACAAAATGAAGTACCACTCCAGATAACACACAATTAAGTCACTACCAGAAGAGATAGCTATGGCTGACAATTGAGACAACTTTAAAAGGGGACTCAATAAATTCATGGAGGACGCAACTGTAAATGGCTACTAGTCACAATGGCTACATTATCACCTCCAATATCAGGGGAGGTAGTCTCTGAGTGGGGCCTACATATCCTAATGGCATCAGATCCCATCTGATTTTGGAGGCTATGTGGTTAGTACTTGGATGGGAGACCACCAATGAATACAAGGTGCTGTAGGCTGTATTACAGAGGAAGGAACCAGTAAAACCACCTTTGCGTATTCCTTCCATAAGAAAACCCCATGACATTCCCGGGATTGATATAAGTCAACAGGTGACTTGAAGGCACATACACACACATGCTGGAGAGGATGCGAAAGAGGATCTGGCTGCATTCACATCCTACTGGTGGCCTTCCCAGAAGAACCTGGATGGCCACAATCTGAAAAGAATGTTAGACTAAATAGGGCTTTGGTCTGATCCAACCACGACTCAGCTTATGTTCTTATGTGCAGGAAGCCTTCAGCATAAAAACAATGCTAAATTTAAGCAACTGTGGACCTCACTTGAAGCCCCTACTCAAAAGTGGCCCATGCAAGCCACTGCCTTGTTTCTAAAGGAAAAACAGCTAACAGAGACAGTAGGTCCTTTAACTCAAAAGTAGAAGCAGAAGCTCCACCTTGGTCCAAGGTCCCATCACCTGACTGGCAATCCCATCCCCTGTTGGGATTATCCATCAGCTGCATTATTAGGATGTCCTCCTATCACAGATATCAATACCAAAAAATGGAAAGAAGTAGATCTCCAGAGACAGATAGTGCCAGCTTGCTGAGAAAGTGCAATTTTGGCTTGCGGAGAGCAGGCAGTTGCACTGGTAGTTCTCATTAGACTGGGGCTGAACAAGGTGCCCTGCACATAATGCTGAAAGGCTCCTGGGCCCAGGGAATATCAGAGAAATCTCTAAAACTAAATGGGCGCAGCAGACCTTGGGAGACAGGCTGGAGAGCAAAGTTGAGAGAGAAGAGGTAGAAAAAAATGGGAGAGGCACCAAGGGGAAAAAGGAGCCCATACTTCCAACCTGGTGACAGCCATTCGGATCGCTCTTGCCTGCCTCCCATCAGCCATGGGCAACACCTCTAGCGGGCTGCGCAAGAACTTCAGGCTCCACTCTCTGGAAGCAGAAGCCCAACGACTGGTCACCTCTTCCCCAGGGTCTTCCAAGGCTGTTTTGGCCATCAGCTCAGTCAGCCGTTTCCTAGGTCTGGGAATATCTGAAAATCACAAAAAGATGGCAGGAGCACAGTGGGCCAACCAGGATCAGAGTTCACCATGGAGTTATTTCAGATGGAGATTGAAGGAATACTCAGAAGGAAAGCTGTCTTTGCTTTACGCATATCTGAAAAGCTGACGAATTCCCATGGGATTCCGCACACCATCAGAAGATGAGTTTAAGACTCCATTAACTTCAGCAGCTGGTGCAGGGCTCAGGAACAGAACAGGAAGAAGAGGACAAGAGTACTCTCTCCTCCTCCCCCTCCCCCTCCCCCTCCCAGCCCCTCCTCTCAAGTGGATCCCCTTGAAAAAGAGGAGCTGCAAGTTACAACTATGCGAGGCACCAAGCTGAGGGCTTCTTTCTGATGACTAGCTCTCCTGACAGGGGAAAAAAAGAGGACAGTGCTCTATACAGTGGCTCCTGGCTTTCCAAAACTTACAGTAAATTCACTTTGATGCAGGGATGGGCATCACTGGCAAGTCCCAGGGTATAAGGGAGTATATAGTTTCTGTTTGTTTGCTTGAAATCCTGGGGCCAATTTTCTCTCCCAGAGAACTTCCTACAACTTCACTCAGTGCTAGTAATGCCCCAAAAACAAAAACAAACACCTGGAAGTCCACTTCTGTTTCTGAAACACAATCTTCTGGGTTTTTTGATGTTAAATCATGTAAGGTAGTCCTGGTGACCTCTTTGAGTTGAGGCAACTTACCTGCTGGAAGGGGCAAGAAAAAGGAGGTCTGAAGAGGCTTGAAGGATCAAGGGATGTAAATGCAGCCTTGGATGGAGGAGGAATTGCATAAACTTTGCCCACTCTTGCTTTAATGAGCTCCTATGGATTTCTCTTTGAATTCACCTCTAAGCATCCCTTAAGTCTGGATACAACTCAAATATCTACACAGATTCAGATGAAATCTGAAGGGAAACTAGCGCCCTTTAATGAGGTAGAGGCCGAAGTGAAACCCTAATCAGAAACAGCGCAGCCAGAACAAGGAGCAAACTGTCCCTTGTGACACATTCTTAACTCTCAGCAGTATATAAAGAAATAACTTTTCAAATTCATCCTCTAAGCTGTTTGATGTTCATTAAGTATGCACTATTATGAACAGTTTGAGAGTTTAATTTACAAACGCGATGCTGATATTTGTGAGCCACCTCAAGCACTTTGTTTTGTTGTTGTTTTTTAGTGGAAAGGCAGGATAAAAGTGTAGTAGTAATAAATTAATAATAATAATAACAACAACAACAACAACAACATACATTCCTTTTTCAAAATATATCTCAAGCGAAAGCCAGCATGGTCTGTTGGACTAGGGCTCTGGGAGATCAGAGTTAGAATCCCCGCTCAACCACAGAAACTCACTGGGCGTGACCTTGAGTAAGTCACACACTCTCAGCCTCAGAAGAAGGCAATGACAAACTCTTTCTGAACATGTCTTGCCAAGAAAACCCCATGATAGCGTCACCTTTGAGCCTCTGTAAGCTGGAAACAACTCAAAGGCACACAACAAATCTCAAATGTACTGTAGTTCCATCTTTAGAGACCAAAGTGAACCTGAAGTGGAAAATTTATGACTGGATACTCCTGAAGCCTTTTCTTTTGCTTAAAAATGCAGCTAGGGAAAAAAGCACCCTGACAATTTGGACTAGGGACATGAGACTGAGAAAAGCGTTAATCTGCAAAACTTCTTTCATTTATATTGTCAACTCAAAATTGCTACAAGTTCTTCAAGAGGGAGGGTGTGGAGAAGTCCTGCACAGTATTTTAAGAAGAGGGACAAGGGGGCAGGAGGAGAGGGAGAAAAATTATACTGAAAGGATTGATCACAGGACTCTCATAAGACATTTGCTTTGTCTCTGCCAATTTGGCTAAGCCAACACAATTTTCTTAAGTTACTCAAATTCAAGAAAGAAGGAAACTCCAGGTTTATAAACTTTGCCGTTTTTGAGGTGGCAACACCATTGTGCTTTTAGCCAAGGTTCTTTGGTTTTCCCTGCTTCAGTCTGTAATTAGCCCACTCTTTCAGTGCAAAAAGAAAACCTATTTTGGCTAGCTTAGTGAGGAAACAGAAGATTAAGCACAGTATTTATCTCTTTCTCCTTAATTAATGCTGCCTCTTCTACTCTTCTACATACAAAACAACATTCTAACTAGATTCTCCATGCACCCCTCTTGTTTGTTTTTTTCTTTGAGACTTGGAGAAAAGAGCACACACACATTCCCCAGAGCTACTCCACAGAGGAGCCTCAGGAAATCTCTGGCCTCCAGCCATCTCAAGGTTAGACAGCTGCTGTTGCAGCTCATTGCTCTTTGGAGTGCTTCGGCTCCCAACAGCATGCCCATGTCAGTCAGCTTATTGTTATAAAGAGACACTTTTGCTCAACAGGAAACCAAGTTAAAGGAGAAGATAAACTTAAGCTTGGTAACAGCATGGGAAATCCAACCACCTCAAGTCAAGACAAGGGTGTACTGCAGGTAATACAGGGCTAAGTGGTATAGAGGTTTAAGAGCTGGACTATGACTATAGAGAACAGGATCTAAATCTCTGTGCAGCCACGAAACCCACTGAGTGACCTTGGGCAAGTCACACTCTCAGCCTCAGAGGAAGGCAAAGGCAAACCCCCTCTGAAGAAATTTTGCCGAGAAAAACCCATGATATGTCCACCATAAGATGGAAATGACCTGAAGGCAGGCAACAAGAACAGTCATCATGGCAACTCTTGTAGAAGTCACAGGGAGGGGAATTCCCAGAAAGGGATTTCCCTTGGCCCAGTTCATTTTCACCAGCTTATAATGTATAAAGCCATCTGAAAAGTGCTAGCTGATGAACAAAATTAAGGAAGAAGCAAGACTCCATAATCTGACCAAATGACACTCCCTCAGGCTGTTACTGGTTCAATCAAAGGGTGCCGTCTGGATCAGAAAGGGCAAATAGATATTGTACACCAGGCAGAGGAAACTGTGGCCTTTTAGATCTCAGGTGTGAACTCCCAGAAGCCCCTGCCAGGATGGCCAATGATGAGGCTATGTAGAGACTGCAATACAAATTTCTGAAGAGCCAAAGGCTCTTTACACCTGCTGTACATCTTGGGACATGTTGGCAGCATGACCATGTGTCCTGCACTTTCACCAGAACCTAGCTTTTCCTTGTGGCCTTGCCCTCTTCCCTGGAATTGAGATCCAGGCCTCTCTTGCTCAAGCTCCACATTTAGACCCTTTGGCTGCTGTTGATCATTTCCTGTTTCTAAAAACTGGCTTGGAGTATCTGAAACAGGATCAGGGAAAATACATCTAACCGGCCAAGCCTGCCTCCAAGGCTTCTGGAGACCCAATTTGCCCTAGGGAAGAGACTATGTCCTCCACAGAGTAAGTGGAAGGATGTGACCTGCTGAAATCCAGAGGAGGGGAGAAGAACCAACATGTTTTGCACCACAGAATGCATTCCATGTGTTTAGGTGAGGATTTTAGCCCTGCCACTCACTGAGGCAGATACAATTACAGTTGTGAGGCATAACGTTGCTGCCAATTCGACAGCAGCAATAGCATACTAGAGAGACCACATAGTAACCTGTGGGCTGGCCACCCCAATCTAAAAGCACACTCTGTATTTACATGGAAATGGAATCCTAGAACATATAACATATTTAAAAGAAAACTTTGTGAATATTCTCAGAGCATTCTGCTCAATACTCACTGCACCCTGGGATTAGAAAGAAGGTCTTTAAGGTCAGGAATGGCTCTGATAAAAACTGGAATCCCCAACACCATTCATTACAGAAACAAGCCTCTCTCTGATCCTCACCTTTGATAGCATCTCCAAGGCCTTTGAAGTCTGCAGGATTCAGGAAAGGTCTAGCACTCGGCAGGTTGATCATCTCTCGCAGCTCCTGGGGTTTCCAAATGGACAGAAACAAATTATCGCTCACTACTTTGTATATAGGAATTGCAGAGAAACACATATAATTGCTAGGAGGTAGGCGCATACAGATTTTCAACAGCAAAGAGTGTTCAGTTCAAACATGTATTCATGTATATACATGTAAATACAGTCAGCCTTCCACATTACTAGGGTTAGGGGCACAGGACCCTCAGAAGTAGAAAAATATAAAAATGTGTGTGGGAAGGGGGACAAGGCATGGTGGGAGAACAGGCACCCATGGTCCAAACCAAGTCAGGGAAAGAAGGGAGAAAGAGGGCGGGTCAACATAGGGGCCATGCGAAAGAGGGCCTGGAGCGTCACACAATTGCAAGGAGCAATCTGCATGACGCACTCACAATTGCACGACACTCCAGGGGCCATCAGAGGCCGATTGCACACCTTTTCATTTTCAACTTTCGGGCCCCATGTGCACTTACCTGCGTGAAGAGCTTCTGGAGCCGGGCTGGTTGCACTTCCTGCCCCAGTGCAGCCTGGGAAGGTCCCAGGCTGCACTGCGGAAGGAAGAGGTGGGGCTCTCGTGCGAGCAGGCAGCTCGTGCAGAGCTGAAGCAGCAGGGAAGGGAGAGCCTCTTGGCAGAAGCTGCTTGCGCAATCCCCGCACCCCAACACCGGAACAAGGTAAGGTGCAGAAAGGGCCTGAGAGAGGAATCAAACCCCAGTCCCCTGGAATCCTAATCCAGCACTCAAACCACCATACCGCACCAGCTCTCCAGTCAGTGGCCTACTGTAGTTTTAACACCAAACAGTGTCACGTTCATCCCTCCAAAGAAAATCACCTAGGGCAATTTTTACATGAGAACTAAGTTGAAGTCTTTCCAGTTCAAAAGCAAAAACACCCCCTCAAAAAAAAGAGCGCCTCATTTTACTTCATTTTATTTACCTTTATCGTGAAAGCAACCTGGAGGGGACCCCTCCTCCCTATAAGGCACACCCGCTTCACTTTGCTGCGGGTCAAGGCTGTGAGCGAATCTTCAGTGATGTCAGTTTTCTAGACGAGGGAAACAGATTGGGGATTGGGGGAAAGCAACAAGGAAAGAAAAGAGAGGAGTTCACCCCATAGCCAACCACCTGTGTAAACCAACAGCTCCAATCTCTCTTTAAGGCAAAGCAATTTATACCCTAGGGTCAGCAACTATGGAACACTAGGGGACCACATTAATCCCCCAGGGAACCTTTCAGGGCTGCGGAACTCCCATTGAACCCCACCATCATCAAACATTTTGCATCTCCAAATGTCCCCCAATACCCTCTAGGGAGTGTGGAGGGTTCTTAGCTACATTCTTAGGGTCAGGAGTGGCCTTTTAAAAAAAAAAAGGAAGGTAACAGGAAGTCACTGCTGGTTTACTTCCAGTTTTAAAAAAGGTCTCCCTTGGTCTAAAATGTGCCACTCCTACAAATTTGTACTCAGGAAATTGCTTCTTGAGTACAAAACTGTAAAGCATTAAGTGACTTTCATAAACCATGGAAAAGGCATCCTTACAGATTCTGGAGCTTCCATGCTTTGTGTGACTTCCCCCTCTCTCTCCACATAGGTTCTTGTTCTTTTCCTTCATGTTCCCCATCCTCCCCCACCATCACACACACTTGTCTGCCTTGCTTGACCTCTATTTACTTGTTACACTTATATCCTGCCTTTCTTCCAACGACCTCAAGGTAGCATGCATGGTTTTCCTCCTCTCTACTGTATCTCACAACAACACTGTGAGGTAAATTAGGTTGAGAGACATCCAGTGAGCTTCATAGCTCAATGGAAACTTGAACTTAGAAGTTCCAGGAGCAGGTATAATACTAACTATTCCACTACAATGGTCCTCTTTTGTCAAACAAACCAACAAACAGCCTTGAAGTTTCAAATAGTGCAGGAACAATAAACCAAGCAAAACAAGAATGTGCATGCCAACTATAATGCTCCTTTGGGCACAGCAATATCAACACCGCTTACAGACAACATCAGACAGTTTCCAATGACTTGCATAGTTCTAACAAGAAATTGGAGGAATGGGGTGAGGTACTATACAGAAGAAAAAGAAAAGATCAGCAGTACACACCTAAAAGCAAAATCTGGCACAAAGTAGGAGAGAAGTGAGTAATGCCCAAGAGTCAACTTCCCTGGGACGGTTCTGTGGTTGCTAGAGTGAAAATGAGGGGGCTCCTGTATCTTTAATGGCTGGGTTAATGAGGGAATTTCAGCAGGTGTTGCTTGTTACAAAAATTATCCATCTTGTCAAGGATGGTGCCCATCATAGGACTGGTGGACTTTAGGAGACTGCTTCACATTTCGCAGATACCTCAAGGAAATGTGAGGACAGACTGGTTGCCTCCTGTTTCTCACTCTCCTTGCTGTAGAGTGGTAGCCTATTTTGCAACAGATTTCTGTGATTCCACCAGATCCCTCAAGAGTCTCCTACCTCCTCTGTTTCAAACTTCTAGGTGGCAGATGCAGGATTACAAGCTCCTCGCAGAGCAAGGCAGGACAGCTCTTTATCGGTGAGGCGACAGTCAAACAAGCTGCCAACAGTCAACTTGTAGCTGCTTTTAATTAGACGCTGACCAGCTCTGCCTTGATTTACCTCTCCCTCCATGCAGCCAAAGGGAGATTCCCCCCCAGTAGTTATGACTTTAGACCTTACTACCTTTCACTCTTTTAGCTTTCAACAATACTCTAGTGCTTTATCTCAACTTACCCTGAGAATTTCAAGAGGTGATAAGAGAATCCGTGCAACATCCAGAGCCACGTTCCCGTGTCCCAGAACCACAGCCGTCTCACTGCTCAGATCTGGTTTCAGCTACAGAGGCAGAGAGATTCCTCACAGCAGCCACTTTAACTATTTCTCAGTGTCCTATAATGCAGTGATTCCCAGCACTTGAACCAAGACAATCCACCATTAGAATGACTCCACTGCTTCAAGACCAGCCTGCATGGTTAACCAACAGGCCTTCTTCATTCTTCGTGCCTCTTAATTTGGCAACATCCCCTCGAGAGGGTTCTTGCAAAATCAGCCACCCCAGAAGGGGTGGGAAAGGATTCATAAGACTTCTCACAACTAGACAGCAATAAACACTTAGGACTCAAAGCAATTGCTAAGGTCCATGCCATAAAAAGCTATCTTCCCTATGTGCATGTCAGTTCTGGGTAGGAAAATATCCCACAAGCTATGGCAAGGATGCACATGTAGTCACCCTCCCTCAAAAAACCACTGAAATGCGCATAGCTGCATTTGTTCCATATTACCATTTCCACCCAGTTTTCCTACAAAGTAGTTACATCTGTGGCAAAATCATTTTCTGTCAGGCAGGAACATTATCTGCCCCCAGTGGCCACAGCAACCAGTGTTAGGGCCCACCCTCTCACCTTGGGCTGGACCCACAGCTCCCACAATACACGTAAGTGCTTGTTGCAGTTTAGTATTGTGTTAGTTACACAGACCTCCCATTCTTCCTTTAAAGCCCTTAAAGTAAGTAGTATACACTGTTCTTCCCAATCCTTACAGGCCTTATAGTAGTGTCATGGTAATTCAGTGAGTTTTGTTACTGAGAGGGGACTGGAATCTAGTCCTAGTTCTCTGACCATGACACCATGCTGTTTCGTGTTTTATGAATTCTGGAAAATGTGTTTTAATTTCCCACCCACTACTTTTCCTCTCTTCCTGGTGGCCTTCTGCAAACCTCAATGACAGAGGGGTTGCATACTTGGGGTGTTGGAGAGAATTACATATACTGCATAGAGAAGAAGCATTGAAGGCCAATACAACTAGTAATATCAGAATGTAGTCTCCCATGTTCCAGTTATGCTGTGCTGTAGATAAGCAACCTGCAGCCCAAGATTCTTTTATAATGGCTACTATTACCAGCAGTATTTCAGACATGAAACTTTATTTCTGGACCTGGAGGGGCAAAGCTATATACCCACAGACACACCACCCTGTGCCAAAGTCATTTCAGTGCACATTTTGTGGCTTGAAAACTGCCATACAGGTTTCCCAACAAACGATGGGCCATATACTTTTTACTTCCTGTACTCATGTAGACAGGAAAGCTCTGTGTGAAATGTTCTTGCCTCTTCTCCCTCATCTCAAAGGCAGAAGCATCCCTTCTAGCTTTCCTTATGGCACCTCTGAGACAGGGAGCCAGCTAATCCCTTCTTATGGACGTGCAAATTGTTCACATTTGTAAATCTGAGGGGGATTTAATTTGACATCTGTTAATCTTTTCCAATTTCAGCCAGCCACTAAGCTGAAGCTGGATGGTTGTGTTCAAACATGTGGAAAGCCCAGTGAGGTGTGTGTATGTGTACGCCCATGGATGTGCATCCACGCAAGGGAACCTACATCCTTACATCTCTGTTCTCAGGCAGGCCATTGTACCATCCCACAAATGCTCTGGCTGAATAGACTCCTGCAAGATCCTCCCCAGGAATTCCAAGCCTCCGGCTGTCCTCAGCCCCATAGCTCTGCAGAAAAAGGGAAGGGAAGGAGACAACCACACACATTTTACAGGGGGTGAGTCAAAACCACACATGGCCAATTCCTTCAGATGTGAAAAGAATTCTTTCCTTCCACAGAGAGAAATACCTGCAGCAGAATACATGTTCAAAAGTATTTCCTTGGAGTCCTAAACCCACATAGGTTTGATGTGAACAAAAAGAACCAACACTACTGCTCCATTTTTGCTTCTCTCTCTTTCTTTGTTAAAAACCTCCTGTGGATTTTGAATTCCTCTATCATAATGTTACTTACAGGTACACCTCCACAGGAACTGCTATGGGGAGGAGAGTTCCATTCTGACAGGTTTTCTATCACCAATCCAAGACTGAGCCAAAACACTCAGGGAACACTGTGCTTCTGGCAGAACTTCCACTACTTGGCCAAAACATGCCCAACAATTTATGAATGGTGGTAGCTCTGGGTACCTCTCCATTACAAAGAGGTAAAGTATGCCTGATTACCACCAGCAACAAATAATAGCAGAGTGTCACAGCAAATAGCTGTAAGAAAAGCACTAACCCAACTGCTGTGACAATAGGGCCAACAACAGAGAGATGGAGCAAAACAGTGAACTGTATCATCAACAGATACACTCTCTTTTCTCCCTCTGGCTGAGACCTTCTCTGAGAGTCTTGGTAATGATATACCCTCTGCTGTGACACTCAGTGACAATGTCTCATATTCTGACACCCTGTTCATGGACTGTCCTCCCTTCGGAGGCCTGACTAGCACCCACATTGATTTCTTCTAGGCATCAAGTTAAAATATGGCTTTTTATTAAAACCTTTGGGACCCAATCTTTTTTAAAAAACTTGTTTAGCTTTTTCGGCTGCTTTAACTCCATGATCTATTTAACATGCTTTTATCCTATATAAATTATTTTATTGTTTTTTATCTGGAATTCTTTAAAGAGTTCATGTTGTTTGAATTGCATGCCCCACCTGAGATTTCACAACAGGATGGCAAAATGGAAATATTTTAGTTAATAAATAAAAATAAATACTTTTAACTGGTTTCATCTGCCAGCCAAATCTTTACCAAAATGAATTTTTTCACCCATTCCCTAAGGTACAAACAAGTCTGAATCTAAAACAGAAACCCATTTTACATTCCCTCTTGGATAGGATTTTCACCTAGTTGTTCAGACTTCCATTCTAATACTTCCCTAGCTAAATTGTACGTGTAATTTCTTTCCAGTATTGGGGTTTTGTTTTCGATACACCAGGCAGTCTTGCTGATGCATTTTGCACTAGCTGTAGCTTCTGAACTCTTTTTAAGGATTGCCCCAAGCAGACTAAATTGCAGTAGTCTAATGGAGACTTCGGGTCCTTTCATATTACATTGTTATTCCACTTTCAACATCTTATGGAATCCTGGGGTTTGCAGTTTAGGGAGGGGCATTTAGAATTCTCAGCCAGAGAGAAATTTGCTCTCTGCTCTGTAAACTATAAACCCCAGAATACCAAAGGATGTGGAAAGTGAAATAATAGCATTGTAACAGTGTAGTGCCGAAAGGCCCTTTCTTCTCACGGCCAAATTTAGACGTGAAGGCCTGGAAAAAAATTATTCTTCTTTTAATAAAACCTTTTTTTCTCTCTGATGACTTTTTTTCACAGAAAAAAAAAATGAAAACAATTGGATAATGGAATATTTTCTTCTTGAATAATTAACAAGGTTTAAGACAAAGTGTTTGCATATTTGCTGCCCGAAAATCATTTCTTAAAGCTATCTAAATAGAAGACTTTACATAAGACTATGTGGTGTATCAAACCATGAGAATTCATGGACTTGGTCTGCTTTTCTTAGTTATTTTTTGTGGGAATGATTATGTTATGTCTGCCTGACTCTATGAAAGACTAGTGGAGATAAATATCACCTTCTCTGTTTTATTAATGTTGATGGTTTCTTCTGGCCTGAATAGAGGTGAATTTTTGATTTTTTTGTAAAAAAAAAAACCTTACCTGGGCCAATGATTGTGTGAATATATCCTGATAAATGAGCCTGTTAAGATGCTATGAAAGCATCAGGTTACTTCAATATTCATTATAGCAAGCTACAAGGATAGTTACTATAGATTTCACTCTCAGTGTCACCAAATTGTAATGGATGGCCTGAGCACTCTGAATTTCCATGACTTCAGAAACTTGTTTTTTGATTCAGAGACGATGATATGTAGCTACTCTGTGGTCCTTCCAATCCCCAACAATCAAGATGGCTCAAAGGCAAATCAACATTTAGAAGTAGCTCCCTAGACACATTTTAACTGAGCCCCAGAAGCTAATGAGTGGAATGCAACATCTTCAGGAAGATAGCCATGTTGTGATACTGGCACACCTGGATGAAGGCACGCATCACTCAACCGCTGTGACTATCCCACTCTTAGGACATATTTTTTGAAAAAATCTGATCTGATTTGTCTTTCTCCTCCACCATTCTTTTTCCTTATCTCTCTGCTGCTAAATCTCACAGATAAGCAAACTTACCAAAACCACTGCGTGATACGCCTTCTGCAGCTCCTTTATGGTTATATCCTTCCCCACGGTCACATTCCCAGAATAGGTACAGCGATCAGAGCGTGCCGTCTGCGTGAATGTGTTGATCACATTCTGTTTGGGAGAGAGGTCAAGAGAGGTCTCGGTCTGATAAGTTCTCCAGCCTTCTCCCACAGCACCCAGGCAGGAGAGGGTGGCGCAGCAGGCAGGCAGGATGAAGGTCCTTGATGACCTTGCGCCATCTAAGGCAGCATCTCACTCTGCCATTCAGGCTGCATCTTCTGCGACTCTTATCTGACAACTGGTAAGAATATCTCATTTTTAAAATAACAATGTGATCCTCAGCCTGGCACCAGGCCAGTCAGCACCATTAAAGCAGTGCATCTGTTCTGCTTCCTCTCCCCAAGGGTGTAATCATGGAAGTAGAGGGCAGAGGAGCAAGTTCCACTGCCAGCAGTTGGCATTTTTTAGCAGCTTACAGTGAGACAGTGTAAAGTGGTATATCACATCCATTCATTTAGGATAGGGTTGGGGGAATCATGTGGCTCTCTAGATGCTGCTGCACTGGAACTCCCAACAGCCCTAGCCATCACAGTGAATGGTGAGGAATGCTGGGAGCTGCACTCCTACAATATCTGGAAAGCTGCATGATTCCCACTCGATTTAGGAAGCCTATTTTGTTAGTTCCAAAATAAAGTAGATCCATTGAATCAGTCTACATAGTTTGGGTCCAAGTTACCTGCAAGATCACCTCCTCCCATACAATCCACCCCATACACTCAGGTCCTTTGGAGGCCATTTACTTAAACCAGCCAGGACTAGACTGGCAACAGGATTATCCAGAGGACCTTTTTGTTAGCCACCTCTAGACTGTGGAATGACCTGCTGGCAGAGATTTGACAGCAAAATAAGCTATCTGAATTTTAAAAAGTGCTAAAGACCTATTTCTTCCAGCAGGCCTATCCAGTCAATTTTTAACTATGAATTTTAAATTGATGCATTTAAATGATTTTATGTTTTTTACTGTATTTTAATCTATGATGTCTTTTCAGTTGTAGTTTAACATATATTGTACCCTGCGTTGAGGCTTGGGGAGAGGTGGGTAAGAAATAAAATCATCGTCATCAGTGGAACCTATATAAGTGCTGACTTACCAAGTTTCCATTGATTTAATCAGTCTAACCTAGTTAATACTAACAATAGGATTTAGGCCAGAGTGGTTTTTTAAAAAAATAAAATAAAGTATATAACAGAGGCAAGATAGCAATGACCTTCCATCAATGTTAAGTTTACCCCACCAAAATTTAGTACCTCATATTCCTGCTGGAATTCCTCTTTAAAAATAATGAAAAAAAAAAAACACTAGATGCAAAGAAAAAGATGAAAAAGTATATGAAAACAAAAGTGTAGCATTGGTACCCCTTGCTTAGTCATGTGAAGTCCAAGAAAAAAAGTAAAAAAAATGGAAAATTCGGGGATGGGGATCCCTTTTCTCCATTTTTTTTCAAAGCCTTTTCTCCTGAGAATTTTTTTTAAAAAAAGATTATGGAATATTTTCTTTTAAGAAGATGAATTTCTAAAAACCATGTAAGAGAAAGACCTTTATGTTACACTTTATACAGCATCTGATCACTATAATTCCTGGTCATGGTTTCCTTTTCTCATTTATTTTATGGAAATGAGAGCATTGTTTCTGACAGACGCTATAAAGAACGAGCGGAGACAAAACAATTTTCTCTCATTTACCAGTGTTAATGCTTTGTTCCATTTCTGCTGAGGTTCACTGCCTGCTCCTCAAACTGGCAAAATCAAAGAGGTTTTTTTTAGATTAGATGTTCCTTGAACTTCAGGACCATGTAGCTCCATTTGTAGCAATAACAACAACAAAATTCGATTTGTAACTTGTAATTATGTTCTGAATAAGCTGTACTTTAAACATATCAGGCATGGTAATCTTATGTGAAACAAAGCTGTGCATAATGAATTTTATGTTTTTAACTAACAAAATAACTTTCAGTCTGTAAAAGGGATTTTAATTATTGCATTTTTCAATTTTTCTGAAATTTTCCTATTTTTTTCTAGAAAAACACCTGAGAAAAATCCTCTACCTCAGTGACTTCAAAATTTAGAGAAATTTTACATCTCTAAGGCTGCTTCTCCTGGGGACTAGGGTAGGGGAACTAGGCAAGAAGAAAAATTGCTTATCCATGGCACCAAGCATGAGAGCGACGATGAAATGGCTTAGAAGAATATGGTTTGCCAGTTTTCCATTACATCATGTTCTTCGTAGCCTCACTACATGTCTGTGTTCGGCATTCTCCTACCTCTTCCAGCTATTCTGAAGGGTCCGCATGTATTTCAATAGTATTCACATTTTTTGGAGGAACTTAAAAACAGAATTTTGGCCTCACTGTAATCATGTGAGGCAAGTATAGCTGAGAGATGGTGGCTCAGCCAAGGCTACCCAGTGTACTTCTCAACCAAGGAAGGATTTGAATCTGAGATTTCTCACATCCCCTAAATCTTGCCAGACAGGTTTACCGCCTCAAGCTTCACAGACTCCTGTGTCATTTCTCAACAGAAGAAAAGGGAAAAAAATGCTGTGTCTCCAAGAAAGGCAAATAGTAAATTGGCCAAACCACACAGCTCTTGCAAAGACAAAAAAGGACAGTTCCAGCCTCTGCTCTCCCCACTCCCCCCACTATGCTATACCCTGTCCTAAGCTGCCATGATGGAATAGAAAGTTAACCCGAACCTTGACTTCTGGATGGTCAGGAGCTACTCCAAAACGAACCAAGCCAAAGGGAACTGGCAGCTTCTCATAAATATCCACCTGAGCCTGTTTGTGGTGCTGGGGAATAAGTTGAGATTAATTAGGTTAGACAACAGGTAAATGAAAGCACATAAACAAATCAAACTTGAACTGGTACTGACTAAGGTTATTGTTTTGCTGCTGTCAAAACAGGCCATAACAACAGCTGACATTACAGCAATCTGAGGCTGTACGCACTTCCTTCTTGAACCCGCAGGCCGCTTGTGCACTAATCTCTGCAAACATCAATCACATCAATGTGTCCACAGACTGATTCTGCGGAAGGCGCATAGAAGGTCCTTCGACCAAAACTTCCACTGGACTACAGCTGCATCAGAATGGCTCTATGGAGCAGTCATGGTTTCACATTTAAAATGTGAAACCAACACAATGCTGGAGTCCTGGAGAACCATACGACCACTCAATCTGACCACTAACAAAGGAGGACCCAACACTATTTGCATATATGTGGAAATTAACAACATTATACTTCACACATTGCTTATTCCTGTCACTTTCCAGAGGGCTAGGTTGCCCTACCGCACCCTAAAATATTATCAGATCCATTGTGTGTTGATTCTCATGGACTACCAAGATGACCCACTCTCTAAAATAGGCTTTGGTAAAGGGGAGATCATGAATGCCTGGTTAACACCCCACCTTTTGATGCCCCATTATCTAATCACTCACTTTTTTGATACTTCCAAATTAAGGCCATATTCCATTAATTTGATGGGGGTTTCACTCTTTCACCAGTTCTTCTTGCCTACAGAAGCTCACTTGGAACTGCTTGCACACATGTGCTGCTTGCAAAGTGAGCTGAGGGGGCAAGAAAGGTGCCAAGCCAGCTGGCTTTGCATGCAGCATGCACATAGTCAGTAACAAGTGAGCCCCCACAAGTCCTACATGCTCCCCCAATAATACAGGACATGGGTTCTGCTCTTCAACCCATTCTGTTTTCTGATTGTGCTCCTGTCCCTAACCTGTCAGATAAGTAGGGAAAGCATGTAAGAGATTTCTCTTAGTCTTCCCCACAACTGTCTGATGTAGCTTTGGTGATTTGCAGCTCATGGGCAGCTCCCTTCCCGTTCAAAGAGGCATCCACTGGACCTATGGCAGCCAATCCCAAAGCAATAGAATAATGTTAATCAACCCTGCAGTAAGTTGGGAGTCAGCACAGCCCTGCCATCTAGCCAGGAACACTAAACTGAATGGCAGGAGGATAGGGAGGAAAATACAGAGGGAAGAATTTCCTTATCCTGCCACTCCAATCTCCAACAAAAGTCTGAACCAAACATTTATTCTTCTCAACCAATATGGCCATCTACAGAATCCATTGGGGCCAATGTCCACATTCAAACACACCTCTTTGACCAGTTCTTCTTTAAACACATGTAGGAGCTGTTAATTGATTTTTCTTCACAGAAATAAAAAAATGAACTATTTAAAATAATGCCGAATTAAAACAATCAAACAGCTTAATCAGAACTAAAAAATATTCATCATGCCAACAAGTAAAACAGGCTACAACAGTTAAAAGCCACATACATTTAAAGTTAGTTAAACCCCATACAAAGCCATTTTTTAAAATAAAAATCCATGTCTTGATTTGGTGCTGGAAAGAAATTCACGTTGGCACTAATCAGACCTCTAAGGAGAGGGCATTCCACAACCAGGGTGCTACAGCCAAGACGACCCTCTCTGTGTCCTCCTACACCATAATGTCCCCTCTGGTGGGATACAAAGAAGAATCCCTCCTGCAGACTTCAATCCTCAGGCAGTGAATAACAAAAATACAAAACAGATGTATTTCTTTTGACCATCAAAAATGACTTCTGCAAGTCTTTACTAATGTTCCACAAAGGGAGTCTTCAGCATAGCCAGCCCAAACTAAAGAGCCATGCAGATGCTAAGGAAGTACCATCTAAGGCCCAATTTTTGACTTGAGCCAAGACAGCTATACTCTTGAAATGCTGGAGAAGGGTCGTGACATCCATTTCCTTCCTCAAGTTCAGTCTGCTAGGTGTTTCAGCATTATACTTCACAGTTAAATCTGGCCAATGAGCATCAGCAACCATAATATTGTTTCTTTCATTGACAACCAAGGGAGAACTCTGAAGTTCAAAAAAGATCAGGAAAAGAAAGAGCGAGATCTGAGATCCGCATCTAAAAGCATCAAATCCTTTAGTAAATGCAAGATGGAATGCTTTTCCAGCCAATTACATTATCTTCCCTAGTATTTCACTGAACTGACCTCCTTGCAAGAAGCTTTCCAGTCCTCCAAAAGCCTTTGATGTGCTAATTAACCTGCCCAACCTGTCTACACGCCAACAGAGGCAATCCTTCTCCCCATCATCCATGTTTAATTATCCTTGCATTTTAAAACAGGAAAGTGTGAAAACCACCAAAGCTTTTGCTGTCCAACAACAAGGACCTGGAAAGATTCCAAGTCCATCTCCATCATTCAAGCCCCGAAGCCTTGCAAGGACTAAGACTGTTATCGGCTACAAATGCTGAATAACAATGATGGAAATTCTTCCTACTCTACAGTTTTGATACTGACTTCACCAAGGACAAGACTGTATTTTCTCCTCTAGTTTCACTTTTGTACACAGAGCTCTTGTCTCTCTGCAGAGATTGTGCAATTTGTCCTCAGTATATTAAAAACTGCATTGCAATCTTAGCATGAGTGGATTGCAAGTAAAATGGAGGTGGGCAACTGCAGTTCCGCCTCATGGACTACCAAACAATAAAGCAAAAAAAAATTAAAATAAAATAAAATAAAAAAACCCAAAGGGCTCACAAAGACAGGCCTTTAAAAGAGAAATTAAACATACACGGAGGTCTTGCAAGCTATTTTAAAAGGTACATTGTTCCACCTGGTCTTGAAGGAAAAGCAATTAATTAAAAGAAGAGTGGGGATTCTGGAGATGTCAAGGGCCACCAAAACACATTGGAGGCTGCCTGAGCCGCAAGAGCCACAGTTTGACAGTTTAACAACCTACCCGCAGTAAGACCACCAACCATATAATATTAACAGTGACCAGTTAACCAGCAAAAGCTGGCATCCTGAACATGGACACTTGGGAAGAAGCACTGATGAACTTAATAGAACATCCCTCTTGAGCATGTAGAATTGTGCTGTAAGGAGCAATACTTTCTACAATTTTGTTCAGCTAGAACCACACAAAGTACAAACATAGTTATATTTATATTTCAGAATACAGGAATGGCTAGTCTAGTTTTCTTTTAAAAAGAAATCCTGATACCTGTTACAGGAAGCAAATCTCTGATCTGCTTCCCAGCATCTTCCATACTAACACACACACGCGCGCGCGCAGGCGCGGGTGTTGTGGAGGCAAGGAGAAGACTGCCAATCCCTGTGACATCCCAGGTATTGTCTGACAGGTAGCTGTGGCATCCAGACAAACATCAGTCACAGAAATGTTGATCCTGCTGGTAAAAACTGTATAGAGTCGGGATTTTATTGCCACATTAAAAAAAAAGTAATGAATATAGGTAATAACAACTCTACAGCACCACCTACAGGCCTTTGTCTTTAAACAGGTTTTGATCGCCAAGCCTTAAGAAATGCTAACCTTTTTAAGTTAACTGAAGGAATCTGTCCTCCTTCACCTAACTACTCAGATCCTGCAATCATCTTCAGATGTCCTCCTGTTAGCCCTGGCAAGCAAAAGGCAGCACAGAAAGGGGACTTTTTTAAATGGTTGTCCCCCAGCTGTGTCAAAAGACTTGACTGAAGTCTACCATGCAGTCTTGAATTGAAGACTCCTTGCTTCCCCCAAGTATTTTGACCATTTTTTTAAAACAAATTTTAAAGTTAAAATCTTTTTTTGAAAAAAAAATGTGTTACGGGACAGCCAACAACCATTACATGTCCGTGCTGGATCCCATCAGGCAATTTCTGTGCTTCAGGGTTAAGAGTTGTGATCTCACTTTTACATTCGTAAACATAAAACCTCACTCTCTATCTGGAAACACATCAGTTACCTTCAAGAGATGCTGTGCTGTGTAGAATCCAGCAGGCCCACTGCCTACGATACATATCCGGGGTATGACTTCAGCTGATGCAAGCAGCCTCTTGATGTCTGGGAACCAAAATGGAACAAAATAGAGAAGTCACATGATTAAGATGAGAAGAAGCAACACACTGTCCATCAAGAGTCCACAGCAGTTCATAGTTCCGATGCCCAATCCAGCTGCAGAAATCTGCAAATGACCTGCCAAACAATCAAGGAATACATTATAGCCATAGCCAGCATAGCCAGTGGCAAGGAATGCTGGGAACTGCAGTCCAACAAAACCTGGAGGGCTGGAAAATTTCCACTCCTGTGTTACATCTCCTGTCTCAGGCCTAAATCCCATTTTATTCCTGAATAGAGTAGACCTACTGAATCTACTGAGCTGATCTGCTGCTAACTCACCCGTCAACAATTGACTGAATGGGTCTACTCTAGTTGGGATTACATAACAGAATGCCAGTATGGGTCTGGTAACTGTTAAATCCACTTACCCCCAAGAAATAAAAATGATGGAAAAAACAGTGGGGGAGGGAGAGGACCACTTCATAGCACTGTCTTGGTGGTTAGTACTGGTCTGACCTGCTGCTCAGCACCTTTAGTCTTCCATACTTGTTGTTGTTGTTGTGCATCTTCAAGTCGTTTCTAACTTATGGTGACCCTAAGGCAAACCTATCATAGAGTTTTCTGTGGCTGAGAGCATGTGATGTGCCTAAGGTCACCCAGAAGTTTTCCATGGCTGAGCAGTGAATCAAGCCCTGGTCTCCAGGATTGCAGTCCAAAGCTTAAACCACTATGCTATGCTGGTTCCCATGTTTACACATGCCCAAATGGCAGATCTGCAATATGTGTGGCTCTCCTCATACCCATACACAAGAAAACATTGCAAATGCCTATTTCCTCAAGTGCTATAAGGCACCAGAAAGATGCATGTGAAGTTTACAATTAAACAGCTCAACCATATGCCTTCGTTAAGCAGAAGCTGAGCAAATAACCATTTCCATCATCAAATGAGACTGATCTTATGATTTGCAACAACCAAAAATCGGATACAGATATATTATCTATTTGTATCCTCCTGCTCCAGTCCACATATAGGGTTTGGCTCCTAAAACAGCTTTTCTTCCCCAGGGATCCTGCTGGAAGAAGCAATCTGTTGACCTTTTCCCCGCTTCTAAACCACCACCACCCTCCAATTTTATTAACATGATCAGTAGCATCCTCTATTGGCCTTGCAAAGGGATTGTAGAGATCCCACTTGCTGCTCCAACCAGAACAGCATAACATTCATATGTTAGCTCCATTTTATCAATCATCTTTTGGAACAAAAATTGCTATCTAATATTTGGGTTCAAAGACTCCATCTGGAACAGGCTAATGTTGCTTGTGCTGTTGCATGACTTTCCCCTGTGAGTATATTCACCCAGAACACATGCCCTTGAGAACTTGCTTATCACTGCCAGAAAACACATCCATAATCTCATTCCCTTTTGCTACACTCTGACCCTACCAGTAACGCTGATCTGAAATTTTTCTTTCATGACAGCAACAAAATGTGGAGGCCAAAGATCACTGATAATCTCCTATAACATGCTTGAGTTAATCATAGATGTGAAGGTCTTGAGGCAATAGCTTCTTTTTCCAATACAACAAGACCTTGGCAGTCATTGAGAAACTTTATACTACAATGTACAAAGATAGCCTAATTCCTTAGGAAATCCTGGAGCCAGGACTGGAGAATATGTGGCTCTCCAGATATTGCTGAACTCTGGCTCCCATCATCCCTCACCACTGGCTGTGTGGCTAGGGCTGATGGAAGTTGCAGTCAACAACATCTGAAGGGCCATATTTTCCCTCCAACCTCTTGTTAAAATATTCCTTATATTTTCATCAATTCTGGTTATACCACATTACTTGGTTCAGAACTGTTCAACTTGTGGAGAGAAATGTTCCTGTGACCATCAGTTGTTCCTTACAGACATTTCAGAGAAGAGAAGAAATGGAAGAATTCATCTACAAACATCAACTTTTGCACATTAAATAATTGGGGATACCACCCGCAGAGGAATTTTAGGATTGGGATGCTCTACTCTTTTACATGAGAATAAGCCCCAGTTAATTCAGTGGAACTTACTTTTGAGTCAAGATGGTTAATGAACTCTCTCTTATTTGTCTAACCCTTTTTGTTTGACAGCTGAACCAAGGATGACAGCAATCAGTCTCAACAAACTAAGATTACACAAGAAGCCTCTGTAAACTTGGGACAGCAGCCGGAAGCATGGCAGGCTAACCCAAAATCCTGCAGATGGGCAGAACTCCTGATCCCAAGATTCTCCTCACTTTCATGACATTCCCCATTGCCCTCACCCAAGAGAAACACAGGCAATGTGCTCTCTAATCCCACCCTTTCTGGTATGAAGAGCATCAGAGTCCTAGGCCAAGTTCCTCTCTCTGACCTAATGCAAACCAATGGGAAAGAACAACTGAGGTGTATAACAGGAAAAATGGAAGGTGCTGACTTCAGGAAAGAAAAGGTTACATCTCAAGACCATCTCTTTTCTTACATCTCACAGATGAATCAACTAGGGACGCTAATCTTTTAATAGTTTATATTTAATATTTTTAACACTGCCATTTCAATAAGAAGGAAGGACCTCTCTATTATAATTATTACAAACAATGATAAAATGCAAAACGTAGCATAGTTTATGAAGTTTTTATTCTACCTCTTCCCCAAGGAATTTATGTTGCCACACTCCCTGCTCCGTTTTGTTGTCACAGCCACCAGGTAACGTAAGTTAAGCTGGGAAATGTGTTCTTGCTCAAGCTCACCCAGTGAGTTTCATAAAGCTCTGAATGGAGATTTGGACTCGGGTCCCCCTAGTCATAATCAAGCTCTCCAACCCAGGATCTCTAGATGCTTTTGTCTATAACTTGTGTCATCCCTGACCGCTGTTCACGTCAGTGGGGATGGCAGGAATTGTCAGCCAACAGAATCTGCAAATCCTAGGATGGGAAAGGCTGTTCCAACCTATATACCACAGATTAACACCAATACTAGGGAATTAATGTATCTGCAGGGTTTTTTTTCCCTTGTCTGTTTATGATAGATTGTCTCATGAAGGAACACCAGCAGTCTGAAATGCATTCAGCTTTGTTAATCCAATTTGTCTGTTTTCTTTGTGGTTGTGTGTTTTCAAGTCATTTCCAACTTATGGTGACCCTAAGGTGAACCTATCACAGGGTTTTCTGTGGCTCAGAGTCTGAGATGTGCCCAAAGTCTTCCAACTTAGGTGGTTTCTATGGCAGCCACTACATCATGCTGATACTCCCACCTCTAAATAAATCTGTTCTGGCATTGTTCCTCACACCACCCTTGTATCCTTTCAGTATTTTCCAGAGGGTAACTAAAAAGGAACACAGCATTATTCTTGTGCAATTTCTTTCACTGGGCGTCAGAAGGAGCTATCTATTAAGTATCATTCAAAGTAGTTAACAGGCTTCCACATCCCCAAACCCAACTGATTTGAATATATTTTGACACTGTTCACCATTCACAAGGGAAAGAGTAATTGGGCTGCTCCTGAAGAGCATGGGAACATCAACTATTAGCCAGATTTATGGCTAGTGGCTGTACTTAGTTGATCATATTACCCACCCTGTGTCAACTGCATTGCAGCTTCAGACCTATTTCTCATGACAACCCAAGATAACAGTTCTTCCTCCTGAAGTCCTAACTGGCCTTGAGTCAGGACATCTGAAAGACTTCATCCTACACTATGGGACTGCCTGGAGCTTAAGATCTGCCTTCTGAGCCCTTCTGTGCTTCCCACCAAGAGATGCTAGGCTGGAAGAAACACAGGGCAGAGATCTTTTTGTGGTAGCTCCCTGGCTGTGAAGCTCCCTCTCTAAGCAGGTCAGACTGGCTCCATTTTGGTTTAATTTAAGCAGGCCATTGCTAATTTTCTGCTCTGCTAAGCAACTGAAGGGGTTTAAATGCAATTAACTGCCCTATGTATTTTGATAGATCTCTCCTGTTCTTAAATTTCCTTATAGGATATTGTTTGAAACTATGCAAATTGTATATTGCTTTTTGGGCCATATTCAGGTTTAAAAAAATACCTCAGTGATCATTTCAGAAATAAGTAAAAATTGCTGGGTGTTCAACAGCATCAGAAATGAGCAAACTGCAGCCCACATGTGGTTCCCTGGGTCCTTACTACAGGTTCTGCTAGTGAAATCCTAGTAATTTTGCTGGAAAATGTGGGGCATGGCAACAATGCAGCTTGCTTCATGACATAATTCATCTCAGTTGCCAGAAGCATGATTCTGGTGGGAAACATGGCACACCTCTGCCATGTCTCTCAGCAAAATGATTTGGACTTTGGTGACACAATGAAAATGGGGGTGGCAATTTGTCAGTGATGGCAAGAAAATGTGGCTCCAGGAAGGGAACAGTGCAGTTGCCTACCTAGAGCCAGCTGCCCATCCCTGGCATAATTATCAAACGAGGGGTCGGCAAATATATGGGGGTTAGGGACTTGTTTTCCTCCCAGGTCCCCCTGCAGGTCACTTCCCACTCTACAGTAAGCCCAAATATCTCTGTACCTACAGGCTTTCTTAAAATCATACAATTTTGAAAGCAAACATAACTACGGGAGGTTAGTACAGAATTCCAGGATGCTAATAGGAGTAGGGTGGGGTATTTCTGTGTTTCAGGGAGACAAATTGGGCAAAAATCACACTAAATTAAAAAAAATTGAGGGATTGGGAGTTTTGAGGGGAGTGGCAAACAGTTTCAATGGCCACAAAAGTGGGGTCCTGATGCCATATGCAGCCTGCAGGCCACACTATGCCTACCCCTGGTATATAAACAGCACATTCCAACACCACTCTATAGCCATTCAGATGAACAAGCATTTGTATGACTTTAGTCTGAGCTTGCAACAGGAAATCACTGTTGGCAACCTACTTCCTAAGGCTCAGGTATGATCTATTGAGATAATGTATGTGAACATCCAGGAAGTGACATGAGTGTTTAACTATGATTCTGCTGACCAGAGTTCAAATCCCTGCTCAGCCATGGAAACCCACTGGGTGATTGTGGGCAGACTCAGAGGAAGGCAAGAGCAAACCCCCTCTGAACAAATTCTGCCAAGAAAATCCCATGATAGATTCGCCTTCAGGTCACCATAAGTCAGAAATTACTTGAAGGCACAGAATAACAAAGTTTGCAGGCAATTCAGCACAATCTGAGCTAGGCTAATGCAATGCAATGGCTACTTAGAACAAGAGTGCTTTGGGTTTTTTTCACTCTCTTTTGGAAACAGTTTCCAAAGACTTCTGTGAAAGCCATTCATCACCTATAGTTTATTGTGTTCTATTGGCTAGATGGAGAGTCAAGGTATTCCTTCCCCACAACCACTCAGAAGGAGCCAATTCATGGCCATTCTGCCTCCTTGTTTAATTTTATCTAACTGCAGTATGTGGCATGCTGTCCTTGGACTCTTCCTTCTTCTTTTTCTTCTCTAGATGGTCTTTACTCGTGTTGCACTTCTAGTCCAACAAGGGGCAGATTAAGCACAGTCTATCTACATGTTCATCAAACAGCATTATGAACAACAAGCTGTAGCAATCCTATGCCTGACCTGGAGCCCATTCACACTACACAATCATAGCACAGCAATCCCTCTTCAACTGCCATAGCATTATCCTAACAGATCTGAGCTTATAGTTTGGTCAGAGGCACCAGAGAAGGACCATTCTCGCTGAGAATCTAAATGTTCCTCCCTAAACTGCCAATCCCAGAATTCCATAGGATGGAACCACATCAGTTGAAGTGGAATAATACTGCCATAATTCTCTAGCGCAAATGGGCCTCTAGGTAAAGGCAGCTTTTTTCTGTGCAAGCACACCCACACTCTAAAGATGCGCTTTCAGCAGAGTGACTTCTCATACTTCAGTCTTGTTTCTGGTAAAACGAAAATATAAGAAAAGGAGCATGAGGAAAAATAAAGTGGTTATGTTTCCACCCATGGGGGCTGCATAAGCCCTGTTGCAAGATTAAACAGCACCCAGGACATCACCAAGCTGGAAACACCAGCAAAAGGGCAGCACAGACCAAAACTCAGACTGCCTGCTGGGTCAGATGATAACCAGTGGTGCAGCAGAGTCAGAGTCTGCTGGACAGAAGCACTACGTCTTTTTCTTTAGAAGTGATGTTGTTATGATCCGTCACCCTCTTCGTGCTTCTGTGGCCCACCTGAGCTAAGCTGCTGTCCTCTCTGTAGCTGAAGACCCTGACCGGGTGCAGCAGAGGGCCAGGTGGATTTTCACCCAGCAACAATGAACTGTTTTGCAGTCCGAAGTATGTTGAGGTGGCTTGGCCTTGAATGAGCAATTAAGTTCCATTAGGGTTGCGAAACATCGGCTCCTTGTAGAAAAGAAAACGGCTAAAACTGGTTTGTTGAACACGGATCAAAACAGTACCTCGCTCTCCTTGGGGGCATGGCTAGGGAGACGCTCACGATGAGCGCCCGCACTTCAAAATCTAAAACTGCTCCAGTGCTTGGACCCCACTTTCCTTTGCTCCCCTATCCCCCGCCAACTTCTTCCAGGCCTGCCTTTTCAAGTTCCTCGACGATCTAGTTACTCAATCTTTCTCTTTCCATTGTAGCTGCCTTAAACTTTCTGAAGAATTTCAGTTCTGTTACGTCTTTTTCCGGCCCATCGTCCAGTATTCCCAAATCAGGGCGACTTCCTAACCCACCCAGACAAACGGACCCGCTTTTTCCATCGCACTCAGTGACCCTCTCTCACTCTATAGGTCTCCTGCCCACCCCGGGCTTACTACATCACAAGCAACGACACAAGCCCGGGCTGTCTCCATCTAACATGGGGAAAGAAGAAAAGGAGCCTGCTTACCCGCTATGGAGCCCTTAGGGAGCAAGAACCGAAGCGACGGCACCCGCCGGCAGCCAACGATCCCCCCACTGCAACTCATCCTGAGAGCAGCGTGAGAGCGGCACAACCCGGCCCGCCACTTTAACCCGGCTTTCTTCAGAACGCGACGCAGCCAATCATCGCACGCGAGGTGCTTCTAATTAGCATAGACCCGCCCATACGGCGCCAGAGGACTGTGCTTCCTCCCCGCCCTGAGATCAGCCAAAAGCAAATCACAATAAGCTATTTGGCATAGGAATAGGATCAATCCGGAAGTGAAGCATCGATCATAGAGGAGAAAAGGATGTAACAGAGTGGGCCAACGCTGTTGTCTTCCAGGAGTGCTCTATGGTCAGTCCTCCCGTAAAGTAAAATATAGTAAAGGAGGAGAGTGTTATATTTTCCACCGGTGTACCGGTAGCGGATGAGCAAGAGGCAGTAATAAGAATAATTTTTAAAAGTAGATTCGACGAAATCGTTTTCCACGCGGCTGATGGCTTCCATGTCAGAGGGGCAATGGATCTGTTCAGGGTCTGAATTCAGGTTTCAAAGGAGCCAACCACAGTACCGGGTCTGTTTTGGAAATGGGGTTCAGCCCTTTAGGTGGCTTCTTTAGAGTTCAGACTAAAACCTAAGGCAGAGTCACCGTTCGTCTGCCATTTTAATATGTTGACTTATTAGTGTTTTATCTTTAGTACTAGTTTTTAAAATTTTGTTTTTTGCATTTTTGCAAAACCACTTTGAGTCCCATACTGTGAGAAAAGTGGAATATAAATAAAATGAATACAGGAAGGTGGTAAGGTGGAATGGGTTTCTACCATATGATGCTGCTTCGGAATTGCTGTTCTCCAAAGACAGCCAAGACAGAATAAGGAATCTGACATAATGGTGGTCCCCCTTAAAGTCCTCCGTCTGAGGCCATTTCCGCACTAGACTGTTATAGAGCTATTACTTCATTTTCAACAGCTTATGGAATCCTGGGGTTTGCAGTTTAGGGAGGGGCCCCAAGGCCAAAGTGGCCACAGCTAAAGATTTAGAGGTGACTGAAAAATAATGAGAGAAAGGACCACTGTTGTGTTATTATTAATGAGTGAATAAGCAAATAACTTTGTTTTATGAATGAACATCTTTCCATTCCGCCTCAGCTGCAAGGCCTTGCTCCAAGTTGTATTCTAATGAACCACTAAAATATTACTACTTATGTGTGGTACCTAAATGTTGCTCGGTATAATAAAATCTACTAAGCGGTTTGCTTTCACATGTCAAAAACAGAACCTTAATCCCAGAGCAGCAGCTAATAGGCAGCCTGTGCACTTTGTTCAGCAACAGTTGAAACAGCTCTTTCTTTTAAAACAAATGCTTATTGTACATGGACTTCATGCCAACAAACAGATAACATAAAAAAGAAGCCAGTGGGGGCTGTAGATGTAATGAGAAAAGTGTAAGGTGAGTAAAGGAACAGTATTTTGTCAACTTGCGTGGGCCATGAGAGCCCTGTGACTCTGTTCAAAGTCAAACAAATTATCACAAACTCTTTCACACTACGCATTTACGGCACTCTGATGTGACTTTAACAGCCATGGCTCCCTCCGTTGTAGTCCTGGGAATTCTAATTTGGTGAGGTATATAGAATTCTCAGCCAAAGAGCTCTAGTTTTCTCTCAAACTGCAAATCCCAGGATTACATCGCATGCACACCTGACTGTTAAAGTAGTATCAGATTGCATATTTCTGTTGAGCAAGCCAAGTTCCTCGAGAATGGAAGGTTATGCCAAGATACTTATAAGTAGGCACCTGCTCAATTAAATTATTGTTAATTTGCCATTTATACTTAAGTCTCTTCTTTGTAAATATTACTATTTTGGTCTTATCATAGTTAATTTTCAACAATTCATTATTACAATAATCTCCTAGAGATTTCAACATACGTTTCAAACCGACCTTTGACAATGATAATAAGACTGCATCATCCGCATACAGTAATATTGATATAGGTCTATTTGATAATGTAGGATGATGAGTATTCACTTCTGCTAATGATGATACCAGAGAATTAATATAAAAGTTAAAAGAGTTGGAGCTAGAGCTTCTTACACAGATCATATAGTTAATAGTATTCCATTTGCTCCTGCTAATTATCTGTTTAAATTAACTACGCCTAAACTTAGAAGAGCGTTTACATTAGCTAAATTAAACTGTCTTCCCTCGAAAGTGCTGGAAGGGAAAGATTCAAAAAGATCCCTTACTCAGAACGGTTATGCTCATGTGGATTGGATGAGGTAGAGTCTGTATGTCATGTTCTGTTTTATTGTACATTTTATCGAGATCTCAGAAAAACTTTCATAACTCCTCTTATCCAAAAGTTTCCTGGTAGACATGGTAAATTTTATATAGAGTTTCTCCTTACAGACACTAATACACAGATCACAGTTAAAGTTGCAAGTTTTTTTGCAGCAGCTATGAGCTACCGTAAACTTATGGTTAACCATGTACTTAAGTCAAATTGTTAAATATGTTAACTATGTGCTATAGCCAAATTACTCTAGCCCAATTGTTATTTATGCTTTGTAATTGTTCAATTTTTTATAATTTTTTAATCTTATATTGTATTTTAACTGTATTTGTGTTATAAGGTGACTGTCGATTAATTGCTGGCTATTTGCCGTAATAAACTTGATGTTGATGTTGATGTATCAGATTGCCATAATTATTTAGCATGAGAAAGCTTTTTCTTTAAAAGATGCAAGGACAACATATAGACATGTGTGCACCAACAAAACCCCACTAAAATGCAACCATCCAATAGTGTATTCATCAAGGTTCTCTGTAATATCCAAGTGGATAAATAAAATCAATTTCAGAGAAAAAAAATTTGCAAGGAGGCATTCTGGATTTTTTTTTTAACGTGACAATAATGTGCGGCCTCCTATAAGTGCTATTGGAACTGCAATTCACCTCATCCCTCCCCATTGGTCATGCCAGCCAGGGCTGATTGGCATTGTGTTCGAACAGCATCTAGAAGACCACACATTCACTAGGTTTGAATTTCATCGTTGCTGGGCAGTACTTGAAAATGCATCCCTGCTGATTTTGTAAACATCTTTAATCAGAAGTAAATCTCACTGGATGCAGTGGGAATCACTTCAAAATAAGTGATGAAAAAATTCAGTATACCTTAACAGTCCAGTTCTCTTTCTATCGCAGAGTAAAGCATGTTATGTCCACAGAGATGTCTGTTCTGACCTTCTGCGTATATACTTGGAAGGGAATTCCACAGAAGACTCCAATTTTTCCTGTGGTTAAGTGTTTCCAATTTTGATGTATGGCTGTGAAACCTGGACAGCAAAGAAAGCTGACTGGAAGAGATTCAGCTTATTTAAAATATGGTGCTGGAGGAAAGCTCTATGGATGCCACAAACTGCTAAAAAGACAAATAAATAGACCTGAGAGCAAATCAAGCCTTAACTCCCACTAGAAGCCAAAGCATCTAAACTGAGGCTATCATACCTTGGAAATATCATGAGATAACACAAGTCATTTGAAAAGATAATAATGCTTGGTAAAGTGGAAGACGAAGAGAGGAAGACCACTTTACAGATGGATTGATTCAGTCAAGGAAACCATAGCCCTAAGTCTGCAGGGCTGTTGATGGCAAAGGCTGTTAAAGGACTCCCAGTCACAGCATTGCCATAAGTTAAAGTTGACTTCATGGCACATAGCAACAACAAAGACTGCTGTCTCGATGCAAGTGAACATTCAAGTTGGCACAGCAATCTATAGTCATAGCATACTCACCCCCCACCCACCCACCGCCTTTTCTCACTGCTGCTGAGAGATGGGATTGTTCCTCTGCCTTCAGAATTCTTCCTGGTTTTTTTAGATGAGGCCTTCAGAATTATTTTTTTAAAAGAAAGACCTTCAGGCCAAAATATCTGCTTCCTAAAAGGTCAGCTAGATAAGCCACTCACAGGAAGATAAAGCAAGGCTAGATACTAGAAATAAGTGTCCTTTCATCTTTTCTGGTTGTCTTTGATCTGCAGAATTGTCAATATTCAAGATGTCACCAGGAAAGCTGGAAAACATATCCATCAGAAGGGGTACTGACACGATCACTTATCTCTTTAACAGCTGAGAAAATGGTAAGATGTTTTATTTAAAGAGAAGTGGCTTTATGTTGCAATCCACAAACCAGTTATGCCACAGAACTTTGATTCCAATCAATGATTAATATCTTTTTGATTTACTTGTTTTAATTTCACCCACAATTGTGCACTGCTGAATACTTCATCAGTGTGGCACCTGCCAACTCTCAATAGCTTATTGTAATGAGAGTTCCCATCAAGTTTAGCAGGGGTAAAGCACAAGGGGAAATGATCTCTTACTGTGTGCTCCTCTCTTATTAAATGAGAGAAGGAGCATAAGCAAAGTAATGGTCTCTTCTCCCACCTGCTCCCCAGCTGCTATTTAGCAACAACATTCTGTCAGGCTGCAGCAGAGGAACAGGTGGAAAGCAGACGCATTCAGTCAGGTTTTTTGGCTCCTCCAGTGGTGGAGTTTGGAGTGTGTAGAGGGTGGGTGGGAGTGGGCTGGGGCTGCAACACGAGGGGTGTGGCCACTGTGTGTGGGGGCGTAGCCAGGGCACCTGGGGGCTATGGCTACAGGCCGGGATGCCCCCAAAACATTGCCGCCCAGGGTGAACTGCCCCCTCCGCTCCCCCATCCCTACCTGACTGGGTTCCTGCTCTCTGAACAGTTTCTTTCCATTTTGCCGTTGTATCCACTACTATGTTAAATACGGATGTGTGAATGTGCTGATTTTCCTCTTTGCTCTTCATCACGCTTTCCTTTTATGTTATATCTTTTGGGAAGCAACCTCACAGGCAAGGACTGTTGCTTTAGTTGATCTTATATATATCATTCTGGGAGCCTTTTTGGCAAACAGCAAAGTTTAAATGCTTTAAAACAGAAGTGTCAAACTCAATTTCATCTTGGGCCGCATCAGTATTATGGTTGCCCTCAAAGGACTGGTTGTGTCTGCAAGACTACATAAAGGTATCAACTCTTTTATCATATCATAAATAAATAAATAATCATAAATAATTGCCTCTGCATTTGATTATTATTGGTTTCATTAATAACTAGTTCTGAAGCTAGAAATCTAGGAAAAATAATGGCAAGCAGATATTAAAGTGTACAACTATTGTACAATTTATTGAAATATGAGTTTTGAAAACAGGAAGTTATTTTTTTAATCATCAGACAAATATTACCAAGCACAATTCATGAAAGGAATAAGCCAAAGGATAGAACAAGGAGTTACTTTGCACATACCATGAAGGCATTGCTTCATGGCACGTGTATTGTCCAACTCAGCCTTCCCCACAGGTAGACCACTTGCAGAACTCCAGATGGTGATGGACTGCAATTTCCATCACATTTTTTGGGCTGGGCAGGCCTGATTACTGGGCTTACAGTCCAGCAACATCTGGAGGGCAAAAGCTTGTCCACCCCAACTTATGTTTATTGCATATTACAATTCAGCCTCTTTGGCAGTTTCAGAAGTTGAGCAGTAAGCACATGGTCGATCAGCCAGATAGCTATTTTACTTTATGCTGATCTTTTTTAGCACCTCTTTTGGCCACATCTACAGAACTCATGTTCATGGAGGAAGCTACGCTATGAATTAACTTCAGCTTGTCATTCCTAAGAACTGACCTACCAATCTATTAAAATCTGGAAACATTCTTATCTGTCCCTAAGTGTAAGCTGACCTTGCATTGTCTGATAGAAAAACTGCCACTACTGAAAGCCACGTTGTATAGATGTTGTTCCCCTCAGGCCCACTTGATTAAATGGTAAATGCCCAGTTACTAGCATGTTATGTATCCCTTAAGCATATTAAACATGTGTATAGGATGAATGTAAGACCTATCTACACCCCTTGCCAATTTTTCCAGAAATTCCAAACCCCCACACCATCCTTTTCTGCATTCCTAATGTGTTCCTGATGCATTTAGCATCAGGATAGCTGAAGCAAGTCTACTTTATTCCACAGTCATGATGGTGCTGCAATTTTCAAATACAAATCTGGACATGCTCAAAGTATTTCTTTTTTTCATCAGAGCTGGTAAACATAGCATTTTGATCATAGCTTGGGAGTAGCTAGTTACAGATAATAAGTTACTAGGGATTCATTCCTTTTTTGCCGGAAACACATATTCAAATTTACATCGTGATTATAACACAACAAGTAAGAACTTAACTCTTTTTGAGGTGTAACTGTAACTGATTTGGGTGTATCCGCACTCCACAGTAATAAGAGTTTCATTCTGTTTGAACTGCCTTGGCACCTACAGAATCTTGGGGTTTGTCATTTGGTTAGGTACGTAGACAGCATGTTTCTGAACTTTAACACACGAGATTTCTGGCACAAAAGTCTTGTCCATCTCAGATCCCTGGATTCAATGGGACAGAGACATGACTTTTTAGGTGAGATCATACTGCTATAATTGGGGACTGTGGATACATCCACAGTTACTTTTATAGATACAGGGGTATGTGGCTTCACAGCATTGTGCCAGTGGCATGAAGCATTCTGATACTCTTGTTTTGAGAAGCTAAAAAGCCACTATTTCAGTTACTTTTAAATACTTGGAAGAATTACTTTTAAAATTCTAACTAGAATGGTAATTACAGTTGGCCCTCCACATTTGCTAGGGATAGTGGCACAGGACCCTCATAAAAGTGAAAAATCACAAATATCAAAATGTGTGTATGCATGCCTGTGGGAAGGGAGCTGAGGCATGGGTGGGGACAGCAGGCCAGACCAGGCAAAGGAGAGGGTTGGCGTGGTGGCCCTGTGTTTCCTCTCTCTTGTCCATCTCCTTCTTTTGGATGTGAGGGGACATTGGGAGAGGGTTTGTGCTGCTGAGAAATTGGGCTACAAGCTGTCCTCATCTGGCCAGGCAGCAGCTAGTGGAGGAGGAGGAGGATGGAAGAGTTTTTTAAAGAGCTGAGCAGACTGAGTGGAGAACCCAAGAGGGAGGGTTCCCCAAACAAAAAAAGTGCTTGAGGTGGGGGTGTGTGCAGGGGTTGGCGAAAGTCACAAATAATCAAATCCATGAATGTCAAACCCACAAATGTGGAGGGCTGACTGTCCTGGAGAGCTTGTAGCTTTAATTTAATTTAAAGCTTGTAGCTTTAAAAGTAACTGTGAAGAAAACTCTTAGCAATGGGTCTGACAACTAAAGTACAGGAAGCCCCTACCTTTTGACAGCGCATTATCTGACGACTCGCTCTTTTGATGCTTCTAAATTAAGGACTAGTTCCATTAATTCAGCCACGGGTTCCACTCTTTTATCAGTTTCATTCCTAACCTTTCAGGTAAGTGCAGGAAGCCTGTAGTACATATGGCTGTGTAAAGCCTACACTCGTAAGAATATCCCAGGTCTAAAATGCCCTAGGTTCACCAGGATTGAATGCTGGTTCCCTCTTAACTACCGTTAGTAGTAGCAGTTGATAAAGCTGTCCCTCCCAGATGTGTGTTATCCTTTCTAAAACGCTAGGGGCTATCATCAGATTTTGTGGTAGGGAACTTGGCAAGTTACGTATCACACTATGTGAAGAACCCCTTACTTTGGCCATTTCCACACTAGACTGTTATAGTGCTATTATTCCACTTTAAACATCCTACAGGAGTACATCTCCTTCATTAACAGAGGGACACCTGTATGCTTACCTGACAGCAAGCCCCACTAGCTTCTGTCAGACTTCTTTCTGGATAGACACACACAACAGCAGTGTATGATAATAAGATAAAAGATAATAATCTTTATCCTTTCCCTTTGTTATTGGATTTGTTTTAAATGGTTCTAATTCTTTAGCTTTAACTGCATTTTAATACCTTTATGTATGTTTTTATGTCTTTCTGTTTATATTAAGTTCTGTAAGCTGCCTTGAGTTCCTGTTTGGGGAGGAAAGTAAATAAGTGGGTAAATATGTTGGGCACCAATCTCTTTGTACATGTAGGGAAGTGCATAACATCCAGTTTCCTGATTTGGCAGGTGCAGTCCTGTCTAATTTCTGCACCAGACTGTTATAGCGCTATTATTCCACTTTCAACATCGTATGGAATCCTGGGATTCCATACGATGTTGAAAGTGGAATAATAGCGCTACAGCAGTCTAGGGCAGAAATGGCTCTGGTTAATCCTCTGCCATTCCACTTTTTCAGCTGCTTTTAAATGCCCGTTTCTCTCTTCTGCTCCCACTTTCCCCCTTTGACCTTGGCTTACTTCAGTTGCCACAAACTGAGTTTAAACTCAGCAGGGATAGAATCATGCCATTCCCAGTAGGATCAGGCAAAAGCAACCTGGTGCAGCCTCTCCTAGCTTGTGTGCTCTTCCTCATTCAGAACTTTTGCCATCTTGGTTGCACTCTGATGTTGTTTGGCCACATATGCCCCATTTTTTATCTGTGAAATGTTGAAGGGTGTGGAAGTGAAACATTTGGCCTTCCAGATATTTCAGCCTACAGCCCACTCAGCTTGACTTTTTTAAAAAAAGGACTGTAAGACTTGGAGGGGAAGAAGTTGGGAGAACCACAGATCCTCTCTGCGGTACTGCTACGTCTATCATTCTCAGTAGCAAACTGTGCATTAAAAAAAAATACCTCTGGGCTACCAACAGGGTTTTGCTGGAATAGCAACTTCTCTACATATGTATGCACTGTTTGGTTAAGCTGCACTCTGAACAGGATAAGTGCTTGTCAAACATGATTGTTTCCAAACTGAGCTGTAATTATGTTAGCAGCATGTGGCACTGGGATTAACCTCTTCACACAATCAGAAACGGTATCAAAGTAAAGCTCAGTTAAATCTCCTTCTCCTCCTCCTCCACATGCCACCTCTTTTTGCCTTTGTGCTGTTGGACTGGGAAGCAATGTGGCCTCTGTAAATTACGAAGGAAATTCATCATGATGATTAATCAAGCCTTTAATGAAGAAATAAATAGAGATGGGTAGATGGGAAATTAGACCAACCAAATCCGCTCTGTCAGCCAGTTCAGGATTATTTCCCACACAGTGTTTGTTTCCGGGCTGAAATGATAGAGCCTTAATTTCAGTCAATGACTATTAAAATGAAAGGTTGAAGGAAAGGGTTTGTTTTGAAAGACAGTATACAGCACAGATAGTTTTCCAGAATATTTATACCTTCAGATGAGTGTTCTACTTTGACACGTATTTTTTTCATTTGCCACAGTTCATTTTCTAGTCAGCAGAGATATAAAACTCATGGGGCTCCTTCAGACAGGCCAAATGTGTAGGAAGGGTGTACTATTTGTTGCTATTGTTCTCAGTAGTTTTTTAAATTTTCAGATTACCATTCTTGTTGTCCTAGGTTATATTCTGGAAGTTCCTGGCACCAGTTGCAATATTTTATTCCAACTCTCAAATGGGTTTAATTTGAAGACATATCAGAGTCAAAAAATATCCTTTTCTTTTCCTCCTCTCTTTTTGCTTTAAAGAGCTATACTGCTAGAGTGTATTAGTAAAATTTTTAATTGAACGTTTTTACTATTTACTATTACTATAACTCAAAGATGTTTGTTTAATTTTTTTTTTTTTTTTTGAACTAGGAAAAGAAAAAATTGGCCTACCAAACCATAGGGCCATCTCATCAAACCACACTTCAGTTTTAAAAACCTTTGGAAGAGCGCAAGTGCAGATCCAAGAAGTAATTATAAACAGCCCTCAAAATAGAATGGAAACAAGAAAATAGAGGTGACAACCAGCAAAACTTAAAGAGGTCTATCGCAAGGACTCACACTTCTTTAGATCAATCTGGAAGAGTCCACAGGTTCAAGCCTGACAACACACCAAACTTGGCTTAGATAGTTTGAATCTGCAAATATGGAATGGGTACAGTGTAGTTTAGAACTGGTTGTCCTCTTTCATAACCCAGCCTCTCAACCCTCAGCTTTATAAATTAACTCTTATCTTCACAGAAAAGAAGCCTCAGAAATTCAAATGAAAGCTATAACTGGCTTTTATATTACTCTGTAGTTATGCTTCCTTAATCATATGATTTGCATGGTGTCCGAATTAAGCCAATATACTGGAGTGTCCCTTGTATAAGAAAACCCTATGAAATTCATGGGGTTGCCATAAGTCAACAGGAGATTTTGTTACTGGGCTGTACACTCCACTGTGTGATATGATTTAATTGGCATGAAATATAAATTATACACTGCTATGGCTGCAATGCTATGCTGGCGAAAGAGGACTGGCTCCACACACGCAATGCAAAAGTATGTCAGATGGGGTCTCAGGGCATGGCCAGGTCATAGCCAGAGAAGTCCCAGAGATAATGGAGTTGCAAATGTCCCTCAAAGACTCAACCTTTAGAAACAATAGTGCCCAACACTGCCTGCACAGGGCAATTGATTGTCTTCAACCCTCTTCCTCTGCCTGCTGAAACTCCCCTTTTGTTTCCTCACCTGTCCCACCATTAAGGAGCTATCACAAATCCCATCAGTTCTTTGTCACCTAATGCTAAAGCCATTTACTTGTTCTGGACTCCACTGTCTACTCTGTCAGAGAGTCATTAAGACCTTTCCCCTCAGCAGGGAAACAGGGTATTTAAACCCTGGTTCTGAACCAAATAGCTCTTAGTACTCTAGACATAGGCCGTCACTCTGCTGCTATGATTCCTGTTCTTGTACTACCCTTGGGCCCTTATTTTGAGCCACATTGCTTCATCTTTTCTCTCTGGACAGGTAGATATCACCCATTTTGTCCTAACTTCTCACTATCCAATTTCCCCCCACCTTTTCTTTCAGTTAGCCTTGTGTGATTGTAAGACTGCTGGAATCCCCTCAATAAAACAAAACTTTCTTTTGGATCTTCAGCTGGTGTATACACAGGTGTAAAAGATCCTGCCAGGTTCCCCCCCCCCCCACAGGCCTCCCCTTAGAGTTAACATTCTCCTGTTTCATGGGTATCACAGATGGACCTCTGAGTCACCCATGTTTTGGGGTAACAACTTGAAGGCATGTGCACACACACTGATCACTGCGGATTTGTATTATATGATTTATCTTAGGGGATAATTCTGACCTGCCTTTATCTTGCCTTCTTCTGACTTGTTTATAAATGCCAACACCGACTCTAGTTATAAATTTCATAATACAGAGCTTCAGATTCATTCTATTTGCCCAGTAAGTTCAAATGATGCATATGTTGCAATGAATATTCCATTCACCTCCCACTAAGTCAAAATAATGAGTTAATAAGAGCAACAGGAACTAGCTAGATTGTAATATATACAGCAATGAAAATGAAATTGGCATACCAGTCTGATGGAGATGTAATGCCAATGACTTGTTAACTATGGTTAACACACTCAAGAGTGGGTCAGAGATTCATGTCCTTTCTTCAGAATAACTCCCCCTTCTTTCATTTTCCCTCTCACAGCAGTAAACATTTCATGTTATGTTAACTGAGGTAAACCATGGTTGACACAAAAGATTCTTGCCATATAAAGTATAGATTAAAACTAGAGTTTAGAGGGACCTGACTGGCATTATATGTATAATGTAAAACCACAATTAAGCAAACAGAAATTGAAGGGCAAAAGAGTTGGGGAATGCAAGAGTCAATTTCAAATCTCTTGGCCATGGCTAAGAAATCAGCATTAAGCTTCCACTAGGCCAGTGGTTCTCAACCTGTGGGTCCCCAGATGTTTGTGGACTTCAGCTCCCAGAAGCCCCAGCCACTATGGTCAATGCTCAGGGCTTCTGGGAGCTGAAGTCCACAAACATCTGGGGACTCACAGGTTGAGAACCACTGCACTAGGCTATTCTGTGGGGCCTTATATATGGATTACAGTTTTTTAAAGAAGCTAGTATCACATTTATGACTCCTGTTGTCCATTTCTGTTTCACTTCTGGGACGGAGGCTATCAACAAAATGCACATGATTGCTAGTGCATAGGATATTGCCCTGGCAGTTAAAGTGGAATCATAGTGCTATAACTGTGTAGTATGAAAAGGCTCTGAAGCCTAAAAGAGCCACTGCCAGTCAGTGTAGACAATGCAGAACCAGAACCTAGATGTTAGACTACTGATCCATCTACTTCCTAAGTCCTATGTCCTATTAGCACTGATAGTCCGTCAGCTATTGGACTATCTCCTTAAGAGTCTTCCTGGCACCAAACTGATGGCATTGTGTCTCAAAGTAAGCATGATTTAACTTTCCTAGGTTTTATACTGACTTTAAACTGTGTGGCTAATTGACTCTTAATGACTGAAGATGGATTGAACAGTAAGTAGACTGAATGCTACTGAATGAACATGGTATTATTTTATTTGCTTGTTTTTACTGCTGTATTGCTGGTTGTTAAGTATGTGATGTAAGCTGCCTCAAAAGTATTTCATCAAAAAGTTAAGGTACACTTCTTAAACTGTAGCTGCATGTTGTCCAGCAGAAATGAGCTGCATGTTCAATAGTATGGTGAATCCCAACAACTGAATCACTTTGTACCTTCTGAGACATCTTTTTCTACAGTTTAACTTGTTTGGATTAGGATTGTGTTGAACGCTAAAAAAGTGACTCCTGCACATGCATACACTGCCTTGCACCCCAATTTCTAGTCTCTTGTACAGTTATACTTTTCATCCCTCTCATGTATAGCTTGCTGCACAGACATACCTGTGTCAAGGTGTTCCATTGGTTGCAAAGTGCTTCTGTCTTTCACCTGGTTCTCACATGGGAGAATAGATAAAAAGCAACAGGACAGGCAGGAAACAGCAAAATGTGATAAATCCAACATATGTACACAACACAGAGAGAGAGATTCTAGGACAGGATAGGCCATTATCTGTTTGTCTATTTATCTATCTATATTTTATAGATAAAATTTCAGTATGTGTGTGTAGACAGACAGACAGACGGATAGAGACAGACAGAATGAACGAATGTTGGATAACACTTTGTTGTTTCCTACCTGTTGTGTGTGTGTGTGTGCATATTAAAAATGGGCTGTTCTGTCCTAAAATTTCAGTTAAGATTCAGAGACAGTAGTGGTGGACTGGGTGGCCTATAGTGATGATTACAGAGTAATGCTTCAGTATCTCAATTCCTTCTTCATAGCCTATCTCCCTACTAACTTTACCTTCTTTGGCTACTGTGCCCCTGTCACCTCAGTCCTTGCTAATATTTCACATTCTTTCAAGAACAAACATTCAATGGATAGAAGTATATTTGCACCACTAGTACTATCAGCAACATTTTGGTTCTCCTGTCCTAAAATCTTAGAGCGTGGGACCTATGCTAGGGTTCCTTGTCCCTGCCCTACCAAATTTTGTTAATTTCCACAGCAGCAGTCTTCCTTCTGCATACAGGTTCCTTCTGCATTCCAGTACCCACTGTGAATAGCTGTTCTATGTCCCTGGGCCTTATGTTGTCACTGCTTGCTCAAGTGACATTTTCTTTTTTACAGTAGGAACCTTTGTCTATGAGGAAAGATTTGAGGCTCATGAAGTAGAGAAGTCCCCCTTTCTCAGGGTCCAAGAATGTGAGCTTGACTTAACATGATGAACTAGCTCAGTTTAACATGAAATCCCTGAGTTCTTCCGGACATTGTTGCATAGGGGTTCACCCTGTTCATAGGTTTCTTCCCCCACCCCACCACAATAATAGCCTATACGATAGGAACAGATGTGCATTGTAACACATGAAAGACAGTGTGCTATATTTTACCACTACAGCAGAGGTAGGCAACATCTGGTTCTCCAGACATGGCTGGATGGTACCCACTGGTGATAGATGATGGTAATTGCAGTCCAGCAGCACCTGGAAGGTTTCATGTTGGGCTGGGCAACATGTTTCATGTTGCCCAGCCCTACAATAGGGATCCAGAGATCAGTCAGCATCAGTATGATCTGCTGCTGGCTCTCTGAGCCACCCAGCCAAGATGTGGGGAAAAACTCCTCCACTCAGTTCCTCAGATATTTTGTGGGTGCTACCATACAAGGCCTTTATCATGCAGTTGCCCTGTCCCGCTCACAGAATCCCACAGCTTGGTCCAGATGCTGTTTTCTTTCATTGGTAACTTTCACATATTTTCTTACCACTTTCATCTTTTTTTCTTATCATATAAAATCCAATAAGGAGGGAAAGAGAGAACAGCTAGCTGCATCATTCCTTTTGATTAGTCGTACTCAGAGAGGCCACCTGGAAGCATCTGCATGGTATGCAAATATGTTCCAAACATGGAAATTATCTTTGCCTGAGGGAGCAGGAAATAGCATAGGAAACAGCCCTTACAGTGTTCTCCCTGAGCTGTAAAAAAGCAGAATGGAAAGGTTGCATCAAAGATGGTTGTAAACATTAAACTTAAAATGAAGTATTGGAGGGGGAAATGAAGATATCAACATTTCTCTCTCTGGTTTGATCCTATTGCATTGGGGAAGCTACCGACTTTCTCTTTTAAATCATCGCTGGATGGCTGGTATTTCTTATTCAAAGGTCATTTCTACTTGTCCATATGGAAGACGTTAAAAGACATGCTGGTTTCCTCCTTAATGGCTGGATCAGACCCTAACTTGGGCTCTACATTTCTTGATCCTGGAAAGAATACATTTTGCCTTGTAGCTATAATATCTTGTATCCTAAAGGTGCCATCATTGAATCCCAACAAGTTCAGAGATGGGTGGTGCATGGACCATCAGTTCTTCATATTTGTCCAGGAACAACTTCAGGCGAGACCAATAAGAATCTTCATTATACGGCAATTTCTTCTCTTTCAAATACTGGGAAACAACTGGCTTGATCTAAAAAAAAAGGCAGCAGAGTATTACTGCTAAATTTAATGTAGTTAGGAAAGGATCAAATCCAGATTTGATCCCCATGTGCCAACTGCAAAAAGAGATGTGGACTAGCATTGCCCTTGCTGCAATTGTTTGAGTGCACTTGAGTGGAGAGGTTTGACATTTGGCTTCACTTCCTCACTTGCATAACCATGCCACCCCAGCTCCGTTAAAACTGCTGCTTTAAACCAAAGAGCCAGTGCAGTGTAGTGCATAGAATGCTGCACTGGGACTTGGCAGATCCACTGAGCATTGACTGGATGACCTTGGGCTAGTCTCCCTCCCTCTCAGGCTGACATACCTCATGGGCTTATTGAGCTCATTGGCAGAAATGTGGGGTCAGCATACAGTAGCCTGCAGTAGTACTCAACAATCTCTTCCCTTTCGACTTTTCCACAATATTTGTTATATTTTTATGTTAACCGCCTGGAATTGAAATGGATTTAACTATATATCACTTGATATATACAAGATATGAAAGTGAAAGTGAAAAAAGTGAAAAAGAGATTTCTTGTGGCTGAAAAATTAAGTAAACCAAAACAAACTGGCACTTACAGGTTGTATTCACATGCATACATCTTGTTGTGACACACCTAAAAGTAAGAACTGGTGCAACCCACTGCCGGCAGAGGTCTCACAAGTAGCTGAACGGAGTCAACCTGTGTGCAGTTCCAGTGTCAAATGATCTCAGATTAAATACACTCTTTTTGGAAGGCCCCAGGGTTTGTTGGAGAGCATATCTATACAAGCAGCTTCATGGAGACCAAGGAGGTATTCAAACAGTCTGAGACCAAAGTGTACAAAAGCACCAATCAGGGTTGGGTTATACAAAAGGACCCCAAATTATTAATGTCCCATGAAGCACTGGATAAGAAGTGCATTAGTCAGAGAAACAACCAAGACACCAATGGATGACTCTGAAGCAGCTGGAGAGATCTGCAGTTTAGATGGAAGAAACCATCCATGAGACAACTATCATCCAGACACTCCACAGCACTGGGCATCGTAGAAAAAATAGTAAGGAGAAAGCAATTGCTGAAACAAACCCATATCCAGGCCCCTTGTGAGTTTGCAAAGGAGCATGTGGGAGACACATGAAACATGCAGGAAAAGGTTATCTGTCCAATGAGACAAAAACTGGACTTTTAGGCCTTGCTGCAAAACTGTATGTAGCAAAACACCAACATCATCCTGACAACACCATCCGCAAAGTGAAGCATATTGACAGCATCATGTCATGGCTATGCTTTTCTTCAGCATGGGCTGGGAAACTGGTCAGGAGAGAGGGGAAGATGTGGAGACAAATGCAGGGCAATTCTAGAGGAAAACCTGTTTCAGTCTGCAAGGAACTTCGGACTAGATGGAGTTCCACTTTCCAGCAGAACAATGTTCCTGAACATACAGCCAAAGTAACATTGGAGTAGTTTGAAAACAAGGTCCTGAATATCTTCAAATGGCCCAATCAAAGCCCAAGCCTCAATCCAACTGAGAATTTTGAAACTTTTATATCAGAGGCAGGTTTTTAGTGTACTTTGTTCTTAACTTGACATGAGCCACCCTAGGTTCCATCCCAGGAGAAAAGCAGGATAATAAATGAATAAATCAGAATAGAACAGAAAAGAATAAAATCTGTGGCAAGAGTTGAAAGTTCCTATTCACTAGCACTCTTCTATCCAACCTGACAGAGCTGGAGCAATTTAGCCCCAAAGAATGAATAAAAATTGCAACACAACATACAGACATCTGAGAGACGCTTACCTCTGAGGACTGGCAGCTGTAATTGCTGCCAAGGACAGTTCTATCAAATATGGACACAGGGATATTAATACTTACAGAACCAACAAGTGCCAGTTATTTTTATTTACTTACATTTTGGGAATTTGGATGAAAATCACAATTTAGGGGAAAAAGTGGAATATAGATGATGATGATGATGATGATGACGATGATAAATTTGTGTCACAATAAAAATATTCTGCATTTTCACAGTACTGAGCATCCCATGACAACAATGCTAATTAAATCCTTTTCAGTTCCAAGTTGTGATACAACAAAATATAGAAAAGTTAAAAGGGAACACTTCTACAAGGCACTCTGTGATAAGGAAACAGCAATAGTTTCTCAAGAAAGGTGGCAATACTGACTTTACACAAATTCACATCCTTATTACTCACATTCAGCTGACACTGACTTCTTCCATCCTGATCCTTTCCACAACCCATACCATCTGCCCCATCATGCCATACCTTCAGGCACATATTATCGGAGAGTGTTGGGAAGAGATGGTGCTCCACATGACAGCTGATGAGTGAGTGCCCAAAGGACCAATCCAACAGGGGATTTCGAGGCAAGTTCAGAACTCCAAGAGTCATCATGTGAATCCGTTTTGGCTTCTTATCAACAGAAAACATTGGGAGGCCGATATGCTGCAAGGAAAAACCAGAGAACAGTCCACAGGTGAAACAAGGACATCTCTGGGGGAAACGGTTCAAATGTATTCAATTTATCACGAAAAAATGAGGATGTGGGATTTCCTCCAACGTCCCACTTGTCCCTCTTGGAGAGACATTTTGTGAACACTGGAGGTACACAGATCATATTTATGTACCTCATATTAAATAGATCATATTTAAGAGAAATTGCTTGGAGAAACTAAGAGGTAAAAGCACAGTTCAACAGGGTAAAGCACATTGCAAAAGAACTTTGGATATCCACATACTACTTAAAAATTCAGCCTCTAGATGAACTTGCATTATGATTTTGTAATGTAAGTGAAGACCCTGATAAAAGGAATTTAGGAAAGCTTCTGGTCATTGTGGTTTCATGAAACCAGACTTTCTGGATAGCGCAGCTGGATGTTTAGCTGTGGAAAACAGCATCTGAATAATAGCAGTAACATTATTTTCCACATATTTTACTGTTTATGGCTTCAGCTCTCTCTAGAAAGCAGTAACCCTGCTCAAAGGGAACTGATTAGGACCTGTGAGAAAAATACCAATTATTCACTGTCCATCTTAAAAGCTAGAACAACAATGAATGTGATTAACCCATATGGCCTAATCTATGTTTACGTGGAATATCTCACTGTATATACTATGAATTATGTCTCACCAAGTTTGTTGTATTACATTTCATTAGTAAGAGATCAATGGCGGTTGTTCACAGATAAGTGTAAATATGACTGAAGCCTCAATGCACTACTTTGGAAAAGTCTCTGCCTAACTGAAAACAAGATTTTTAAAATTCTTATTTTAATCTCTTAACAGTAAGAAAGGAGAGAAACTTTATCAAATGTAGAACATACTGGACATATGGAGTCATAGTTCATGGTATGAGTGGAATTTATTTTTAATCAGTTACAGTTCTGAGGACACCTTCTGAAGTAGGTTTTTTTTAATGCAACTACGTTGGTAGCACTATAGATTTCTGCTTCTCAAAAGTGGCATGTGGCAAACACATACACACACACACACACTCCTGCCACTGCATTATTACCTCAACATTCACAACAGAGCATGAGGCATCGCCTAAGCCAGCCCCGGAACCAAGAGATATTCCTTCTTTATCATTTAGTGGTAATGGTTTCAGTGCTGGACTACAACACTGAAGACTAGGGTTTGCATCCCCACTTGGCCATGAAAAACTATTGGATGATCTTGGACAGGTCACACTCTCTCAGCTTCAGAGGAAGTCAAAGGCAAACCCTCTCTCAACAAATCTTGCAAAAAAAAAAGATAGGGTCACCTCAGGGTCACCCTAAGTCAGAAATGACTTGAAGGCACACAACAACACCAATAACAACAGTGTGGGCACACACTATAACCATAAAAATAACCAAGAAGTTACAGTTATATCACAAAAAAGCGTGAAATTCTCCCTCACTGGGTTACAATCACAATGTAACTTAATCATACTTCAATTGCTGGAAAAAGAAATTAATTTTAAATAACTAGTTACTTGTAGCTCATTACATCCAAGCTCTGGACATAGTATCATGCCCAAAGAGACCAGCAAATTCACACAGTTGCTCTTCCTGATATTGTCTAGAATTGGTAACTCTTACCTGGAAGATATTAACATGGATGTAAGGATGGGCAAGAAGAGATCGTGTGATCAGCAAACAGCTGAGAGCAGACCACATTGACCGGAACCCTGAGATATTAAGCAGCAGCCAGTAATGGGAATACAAGCCAACAAACATACAACAGAGAGTTCGGATGGCTGTTTTCCAGTTGACTTCTTTCAGCAAGCCTATGAAGACAACAGTCAGTGAACAGGAAAGCTCTCAAAATTCTCTCCTAGCTGCTACTTCATAGCATAGATAATAGGTTGCCAACATAGGAAACTGTATTTTTCTGAAGTCTGCCAAATGTGGTGCAGATCATAGGAGGACTTCTCCCTTTCAAAATCTAGCAACCTTCTGTAGCAACTGGGTCTACCATGCTACTTTAATAAAACTTCTGCTATGGGTCAAAGTAACATGATTCAGGAGACCAGTGTTCAAATCTCTCAACCTACAGAATATGAATAACGGCCACCTGTTTTGATCAGAACCAGTAGTGCTAGAGGCAGGGGTGGTCAGCCCACTTCTCACAACTGTTTTGCTGATCCCCACCCCTACCCCACCTGGAACCTCATGGGAAGGAAAATATAAGTAGAGATCTGCTCTAACACTTTCCCTTGCTGAGCTAATAGTACTGGGAGGGAAGAGATATTGCAACTTAGATGATGAAAGTGGTGTAAAAGAAAAGGGTTACATGACTCCTTTCCCCCAGTGTTACTGTTCCCATCAAATTTAGACTCTCCAATATCAGTTTCAAACTAACGTTTTTAAAAGCTAGAGTATCTGTGCTGCTCATAAATCTATGAAATCACATGCAATTTGTATAGAGGGTAATATTCATTCACTTACCAACTATTACTAGAACAGTGAAGAAGGAGTCAGTGGGAGACACAAAAAATATTCAGTACCTGAACCTGTAATTATACCTTGTCTCTGGATCTAAATTGCGCACTAAACCCAATCACCAAACTACAAGCAGAAAACAAGGCCTGTCAGGCATTAAAAAATTATTTTTAAATGTTCTTCAGCTGCAAAGTCTATACTTATGGGATTTGATGGACTTTTTAGCAGGGTTACTATTAAAGAAGGGATCATGAGAGCAGTGTTAATAAAAGGCCCAAGATATTATGGGGAAGAGGGAAAAGATTAGTTACATGAGTTGTAGGAGTCTTTCCTCCACCCCAGTCACTTTTCCAAACAGACCATTGCTTACACATTTTGCAATATAGTCCTCCCCCCACATTTGCAGGTTTGACCTTCATGAATTTAGCTATTTGTGAGGCAGCTGTGCGTCTTCCCCCTTCTCCTCCTCCCTCCATTCCCCTACCTTTGACTGGCTGTATGTGCCTTCCTTCTCCATGTTTGGGTAAAAGGCAAGGAAATAGGAGAGGAAGGCATGTATGCCTCCCCCCATCCTCTTGCCTTTTGCCAGGTGCCGAGAAACAGGCAAGTGTGCCCAGGCAAAAGGCAAGGAAAGGGGGAGGGAGGCACGTGCACACCTTCTTTCTCCACACGTGCTGCTCCCTCTCCCATTCCTTGTCTTTTGTCTGGGCACAGAGAACACACGCCAAAGCAAAAGGCAAGGGAATGAGGGAGAATGCACACCTTGCTTCTCCACACATGGTGCTCCCCATTCCCATTCCCTTGCCTTTTGCCCAGGTGCAGAGAAGGAAGGCACGTGTGCCAGGAGAGAAGGCAAGGGAGTAGGAGAGGGCTGCTCCAGAAGGGAATGGGAGAGGGAGTGCAGGGGAGTTATTTGCAGTTTTTCCACTTTTGCAAGGGTTCCTCACCCTGAACTCTCATCAAAGTGGAGCTGCCACTGTAGCCCTTTCTAACTGAGAAGCCTAGAAGCTCATTTTTTTAAAAAAATGATGTCAGAATTTTGCATACTGTAACAGAGACACTTGCTCAGTCGTCTTTATTCTCCTCTAAATTACATACTCTAACTTCCATTGCACAGTTATGGAAAGAGGAATTTGTCTCCAAGGATAATCAAGCCAGATTTTGTGTTGTGAACCTGTCAGAAGGGAGGCCTTGCAATATTTAAGGTCAGGAAGAAATTCTTCTACAGATGAGCTTAGCTGATAGTCCTGGCTGATTTTCTTACTTGCATAAAACATCTGGAGCTCTGTTGTTTAGCAAAGATAAGGAACCAGATGTCAAGACAACAATTCTCTCCATTCGCAACCATTGGCATTGCTGGCTGGGGTTAACAGGAAACGGACTTCACATGTGAATCTCATGATTCCAGGTTCTTCACCTATTCTATAAGCACTTCTCTGGCATATAATAACCAGTGCCGGACAACTGTGGACCGTCTTGGCTCATAGAAGAAAGCCATATTCGCTTATCTTTTCTTCTTTCCATTTCTCTGATTCTAAAGTTAAAAACTACACAGAAAGAGATTTCCATGGCAAAACAGACCTTAACAAACAAATAAATGTAATATCATCCTTAAAGCATTTAGCACCTTAAGATTGCCCAGGATAAGTGTTACTGAATTAGTAATAAGATTCACAAGACAGCAACGTACCAATGGCCACTACAGGGGTGATAATAGGTACAGCAAGAGGTGCAATGAACATGTAAACGTAGCGGTTCAGGAAAGGAAGCTTCCATGTGCTGGAGTCACCCAGACCTATGACATTTGTGTAACCATGGTGGATTTTCACATGGTTGTAGGTCCCCTGTTCTGCTGTGAAAGAGGAGCAAACCTAGGACATAAAGAAACAGTAATTAAAGGAATGTTTAATTTGTTACTACAGTACAGTATGCATTCAGGCACAAACCAAAGCTGCCAGCCTCCGTTTGCCTTGAAATCAGTGAAAAATATGAAGAAGTGGTTTTTAAAACAGTGCTGTTAAATTCAGTAGAGTTCCTTTGATATGAATGCGAGATGAGTTGAGGTGACTAGTTTCACAGGATCCACCTAAAGATGTCCATAACAAAGTGTCACATTACACACAAATGCATATAATTATTGCTTGTCACACCTTATTGAAGTGGAAAAGCCACTTTGGGGAGGCAGAAATAGCAACCAGGAATGGCGAACATGGAAGGATGCTTGACCCTTTCACTGCCTGTCATTTCCTTGCTGCAGACTGCACATACACACCAAGATTTTCATGTGCATTTGTACAAATATGCTCTTAAAATAATGTAGGTTATAAATCTGTGCTCTGTTCAGTCCAGATCAAACTTTTCTACCCTATCACCAGTTTGGAACTGGAAAATAAACAATCAAATAAATATTTTTCACACTCTGAAAAACACAATTGTGTAGTTTTGATTCCGAATATTCTCTCCTGCTCCAAGTTGCCATAGTAGTAGTAGTAGTAGTAATAATAATAATAATGTAGATCTATCAACAGATGAGTTTCTGTAGATGAACCAGAGATTGCATATGAATACAATAATAATGGTTTCTGTAGATGAACCAGAGATTGCATATGAATACAGTAATAATGGGAGATTTCAACTACCCAGATATATGTTGGCAGTCAGACTCTGCAAAGGCGGTAAGGTCCAGCAAGTTTCTTGCTTGTCTTGCAGACAATTTCATGGTCCAGAAGGTGGAAGAGGCCACAAGGGGATCAAATATTCTGGATCTGATCCTGACCAACACGGAAGACCTTGTTAATGACGTAGAACTGGTTGGATCTTTAGGAGAGAGTGACCATGCCCTATTAGAATTTGGCATTCAGTGGGGAAGAGAAGACAAGTGTAGCCAGGCATTTGTCTTAGATTTTAAAAAAGCAGACTTCTGTAAACTGAAGGAGCTGCTGGCTGAAATCCCGTGGTCAAGAACAGTCAATGAGAAAGGAGTTCAGGATGCATGGGACTTCTTTAAAAGGGGGGTACTGAAGGCACAGGCTAAAACTGTGCCATTAAGGTGGAAAAATGGAAGGCATCTGAACAAATCGGAATGGTTGACTAAAGAGCTCTCAGCTGAGCTAAGTATTAAGAAAAACATGTACAGGAAATGGAAGAAGGGGGAAATCACCAAAGAAGATTATAAGCAAGTAGCCAGGAGATGTAGGGAGAAGGTCAGAAAGGCTAAAGCACAGAACGAACTTAGGCTGGCCAGAGACATTAAAAACAATAAAAAGGGCTTTTTTAAATACGTCCACAGCAAAAGGAAAAAGAAGGAGACGATAGGGTCACTGCGCAAGGAAGATGGTGAATTAATAACAGGAGGAAGAAAAAGGTAGAACTCCTCAACACCTTCTTCGCCTCAGTTTTTTCCCAAAAGGATAAAAACACTCAACCTGGCGGTTGGGGAGCAGGTGAGGAAGTGGGGGAAATGCAGCACAGAATAGATAGAGAGGTAGTACAGGAATACCTGGCCACACTGGATGAATTCAAGTCTCCAGGGCCAGATGAATTGCATCCTAGGATTTTACAAGAACTAGCAGAGGTCATTGCGGAACCTCTTGCTATAATCTTTGAAAACTCTTGGCGGACCGGAGAAGTTCCGGCAGACTGGAGGAGGGCAAATGTTGTCCCCATCTTCAAGAAGGGAGAAAAAGAGGACCCAAATAATTATCGCCCAGTCAGCCTGACATCAGTACCTGGAAAGATCCTGGAGCGGATCATCAAACAGTCAGTTTCTAATTACTTAGAAAACAATGCCGTAATTACGAAAAGTCAACATGGATTTCTCAAAAATAAGTCATGCCAGACTAATCTTATCTCTTTTTATGATAGAGTTACTTGCTTGATAGATGAAGGGAATGCTGTGGACATAGTATATCTTGATTTCAGTAAGGCCTTTGACAAAGTTCCCCATGACATTCTTGCAAAGAAGCTAGTAAGATGTGGACTGGACAGGGCTACTGTCAGGTGGATTTGTAACTGGTTGACTGACCGTACCCAAAGGGTGGTCTCCAATGGCAGATTCTCATCCTGGAGAGAGGTGACTAGCGGGGTGCCACAGGGTTCTGTCCTGGGCCCGGTGCTGTTCAATATCTTCATTAATGACTTGGATGAAGGAATAGAGGGCACGCTGATCAAATTTGCAGATGACACCAAATTGGGAGGGGTTGCTAATACGCCTGATGACAGGAACAAAATTCAAAAGGACCTGGACAGATTGGAGAGCTGGGCCAAGGCTAACAAAATGAATTTCAACAGAGAGAAATGTAAGGTCCTACACTTAGGCAGAAAAAATGGTATGCAGAAATATAGGATGGGGGACACGTGGCTGGCTAACAGTACGTGTGAAAGGGATCTAGGAGTCTTAATAGACCACAAGCTGAACACGAGTCAGCAGTGTGATGCGGCAGCCAAGAAGGCCAACGCAATTCTTGGTTGCATCAATAGGAGTATGGTGTCTAGATTGAGGGAGGTATTGGTACCACATTATTCTGCATTGGTTAGACCTCATCTTGAATACTGTGTCCAGTTCTGGGCACCCTAATTCAAGAAGGATATGGATAAGCTGGAGCAGGTCCAGAGGAGGGCAGCCAAAATGGTGAGGGGCCAGGAAGCCATGCCCTATGAGGACAGACTTAGAGAGCTGGGTATGTTTAGTCTGCAGAAGAGAAGGTTGAGAGGGGACATGATAGCCATGTTTAAATATTTGAAGGGATGTCATGTCGAGGAGGGAGTGGGCTTGTTTTCTCCTGCTCTTGAGACCAGGACAAGGAGCAATGGATGCAAGCTGCCGGAGGGGAGATTCCGCCTGAACCTCAGGAGGAATTTCCTGACAGTCAGGGCTGTCCGACAGTGGAATGTGCTGCCACAGAGTGTGGTGGAGTCTCCTTCTTTGGAGGTTTTTAAGCAGAGGCTGGATGGCCACTTGTCGGGAGTGCTTTGAGGGTTTTCCTGCATGGCAGGGGGTTGGACTGGATGGCCCTTGTGGTCTCTTCCAACTCTACATTTCTATGATTCTATGATTATACATTTATCCATCTGTCAATATAGCTAATGCAATTGTCAAAGCATCACTGGCTCATTTCTACAGATTTCACATCTCTTCTGCAAGAAGTACTTTTCATTGGAATGAGAGTGCTGGCCTCTTTCTTCATTCTTCTCACATGAACTTAACTGCGAATACCAGCAAAGCTACAGAGTTGCATAAACACGCTAGCAATTACACTGCCAGCCATCACACCCTCTTTAATTACTCTGATGCAAGAAGACTGGCAAAAGGGTTTGTTTCATAATTTTACAAACACACAGGACCAGTCCTCCTGAAGAACGTGTAAAGGTTGAAACTGGGAACAGGGCTGGGACCATGCACGATGTTCCTAATCCAAACGTTCCTGGACATGCCAGGCTCTGTATCTCTTTGTTCCCTGGTCTGCTTTACTTCAACATAAATAAAGTATTTATTCAGATCTCCCTGTTCAACACAGAGAAGTCACAGTGTATGGTGTCAGCATATGAAGATGTGGAAGATGGACTCCATACCTACCCCTGCTTTTAGCTCTCACACCATGAAAGCTGTAGCTCAGGGACAACTCACAAAGCATGCATAAATTTCCCTTATTATCCAACCCTTGTGCATGTAAAATTAGGTCATCATCAATTGCAACACTCTGATACCACTGTAATTGTTATGGCTTCATCCTATGGGACCTTGGGATTTGTAGTTTGTTGAGGTACTTGGAATTTTATGCCAGAGAGCTCAAGTGCTTAACCAAACTACAAATCCCAGGATTCCATAGGATGAAGTCATGGCAATTAAAGTGGTATGAAAGTGTTATAAGGGTGTAAAGACCCTGGTCATGTCCTCCACCTTCACTACATAACTTGAATGTGGTCAGAGGAAAAAAATGATCCAGTTTTCAGCATGAAGACTGTGACTAGGCCTAAGGCCTCAATCCTCTGGACTGAGAGGTATTACAGCTTTCTAGAACACTAATTCAGACAACCACACCTCTCTGCACTTGTTCTGAATCAGACTCAGTGGCAGTTCTTTATCTGTACAAAGAAAAGAGATGATGGATGTTCTCTGATTTTACATAGCACAACATCAGAAAAGCTAAGTACTGGTCTCTCTGTTTAGAGTTTATGCAATCTACTAAGAGGCAATCATCTTAAGGATAAAATATGAATATTCCCACATTGCCATCTTGTACTACATCACCTTGCAAACCCCGTTAAAAAAGTTTGCTGGTGCACCATATTAAGGCTTGAGAACTAGAGGGTGGGGAATTTTTTTAAAGCAAGAGCAAAATGTCTTCCTAGATCCAGGAGTGCAATTTGTCAGTCTTCCCGTATATGAAGTCTGGCTGAATCTCGCAGAATAAAATTCTTGTCTTGTTTGCTTCCTTTCATAAATCTGAAGCAAGCTGAAAATGCACCTCAATGAAGAATATGGCCCATAGCTTTCCCCACGACTTGGACTCCACCAGAGCATTGTGGCTGGCCAAGTGGCTCCCCTTCACAGCGATCGTGTGATGCACCGTACCCAGGACAACAACACCCAGCAGGAAAGCAAAAAGATTGTCAGAACGCAGAAGCAGGAACCCTGGGAACAGAGAACAAACATTTAGGTCCTTGTTTTCTAAATGCAATGGAAGAGTCCACGGCAATATCACAATCAGGACTTTTGAATTATTTTGGTTCAGAGCAAGAAAGGACATTGGCCAAATGGAAAGAATTAGGACATAAGACCTATCTGCTTTTGGGAGTTTTAAGGTGTATCAGCACTTGGAATTAAGGGCTGCCCAAATGTGCTTCTAAGCATTATGAGTCTTTTTTGAGGCTTCCACTAAGCACCAGATGGAGACCAAGAGCTCTTAGTCTTTAGTGTCTCTTTCTTTCTCTTGCTTATGGAGTTTATGGAACAGTTATTAACACGCCTCATGTGATATTGGGTTGTGCATTTCCCTGTCTCATCTGCAGTTCTTTAGCGTGGATTACACAGTGGAGTGCTATCATATCATGTGTTCTTGTCAGCTGCACATTCCCAGAAAGGGCAGGAGAAGAGGCATAAAGCAACACTGATGGTCCCCTGTCTCTTGTGACATCTAGCCAGAGCCTCAACAGAGCCAGGGCACCTTTGGCCTTCTACATCTTTTGGACTACAGTTTCAATAATCCCTTGCCACTGGTCACGCTACATGAGACTCTGGAGAGCTGAAGTCCAAAACTGCGGGCCAAGTGTGCCCAACCTTGCCCCAAAACATTCAACAAGTGTAAATACAGCTGCAGATGCCTCACACAACCATGGATAAGAAAGTGAACCTCTCCTAGATGTAGCTGGATGCAAGAAGCTCTTTGTCGAATAACATGGCCAATAAAATTGAAATTCGCAAACAGAAAGTTAGTTTCAGTGCTCAGTATGACAACATTGCACTCACTACCTCTGTCTTTTGGCAGACTTTTCTTCAATAAGGACAAGATTTTACCCAGTATCAAGCAAACGCTTGAGGAGCACAATACAATGGCTTTCACGTGAACTGCCTACACACAGAGGATTTCAGATCAGGAAATATGTTGACACCCATGTGCCTTGAGACAAACAAGTCTAGCCACCATCTAGGCCACAGATAAGTGGGATGTGACCTAAAAGCAACGAGTTTACATTCCCAGAGGCAACTGCTCCTTCTAATTTGCCATTGCTTCTTGTTCTGATGCAAGGCAATATCCCAACAACTGCCTCTTTAGAAACATTTGTATACTTGCCAGCATGCTTACGTGGAACAGGATCAGCCCAGTATAACTGGGATAATCCATGAGCAGCTGTCTATAGGGCACCACTTGCAACCACATAAACACCCAGTGGGCAACTCTGGTGCAACCTGGGAATAACTGAAAGGCCAGTGCTCTATGGCATGGCATGATGATACTGGATTTTCAATATAGCAGTCCTTCTCCAAAGATGAGAGCCTGTGGACCAGCATACAAAGCAACAAACATCTACAAGTGAAATGAAACCCCCAAGATACAGGGCCAAGGAGACATTCCTTGATACTCCTTTTTTCCCTCAGGGACTAGAGAAGTAGTCCTAACAACTGTATTTTTCTTTCATTTATCACATTTATACCCTGCTCTCCCTCAAGTTCAATGCAAAGCCCCATTATTATCTTTGCAACAGCCCTGTGATTAGGTTGAGGCTGACAGATAATGCAAAGTCACTCAATGAGTTGCACAGCCAGGACATTGAACTGGGAGTTTTAGTACAAACTTTGCAATTAAATTTTCATTGGGTGATGGCAACAAATACACACCTACACCAGCTTCTTTCCTAACAAAACAGAAATTGCTTTCAGAAGCTGTGTGTAAGAGAAAATGATTTCATATGTCAACATGATATCCAACTTCCATGCCAAACCGAGACTATTTCCGCACTAGCCTGTTATAACGCTGTGATTCCACTTGCAACATCCTATGAAATCCTGGGGTTTGCAATTTAGGGCGGGGCCGCAAGGAATCATAGAGCTATAACAGGCTAGTGCGGAAATGGCCCATGTCTCACAAGTCCCATGTGGCTGCTTGACATATAATGTGCAGCTCACAGAAACAAGCTGGCTGAGCTACTTTTTGCATAACAATTCATATAATAGGTAAATGAAAAAAATTCATCCTTTATAATTATTAAAATGTATACTTAAGAGTCCATTGGAATAAAAATTAAGTTTAATGTTCATGGTGAGCAACTATATATTTACGAATTTAAATCCTAATTTTAATACTAGATTTGAGTCAGGAATTAAGACAAATAAATACTGAGATAAACAGGTATCTTTTAAAAATCTGGTTTTATCCCTTTCATTTTTATTTTTGGCAAAATCGTTTAATGTTAATGAAATGCAAATTTGCATATTTTTCTTAGTTCATTACTATATTAAATATGCTCAATATAGTTAAAACAGTAATCATTCAGGATACTGAAAACATTTGGTATATATGTGTGTACTTTGTGATTATTGAGACTGATGCAAATTAACAGTTTAAAAACTATGTACATAAATAAATAATATATACATGTATTTCTTAATATGTTTTATGTAGTTTTTGTAACAAAATGTGCATGTAAGAATAACGTGTAATACGTTTTCCTGTCTTGCAGCTCTCAAACATCTGAAGTTTACTGCATGTGACTCTTACATAAAGCAGGTTTGGCCACACTTACATATACCAACTTCGATAGGAAAGCCTACCCAGCCTGATGCCCATCAGACGTATTGGACTACAGTTCCCATCACCCTTGGCAGCACGCTGGCCTGGGGGTGTTGGAAGTTATTGTCCATCTCCTTTAGGGAGCACTAGGTTGAGGAAAGATGCCCTGGATTAAGTATAAAATGATAGCTCTTTGGTGATATAATGAGATAAGGTATGCTTTTCCTACGTGTTTAACTGCATTGCTGTCTCATGAGAATTCCAGAAGGGAAAAGGACTGGTGACTGACTGTGGAGGGGCTCTTTTGAAAAGCACTTCCATGCCTTCATGCCCTTCCCTTACCCCGGTAAATGGCCTCGCATTGCCCAGGCACATGGATTCCTATTTCTGAGTTTGCTGCTAGACAGCACTGACTTTATTACAGAGTCCTTAGGCGTATAAGGATGTGCAGCGAAACAGTGGCCCTGAAGAATATGGAATTTAGCCAGCTTGACATCTGGAAAGGGTTATAAAAGCACCTTGAAATGCACCAACCCTGTAAAGGCAATGCAGAATTTAAACAACAATGACAACAATGAAATAAGGTCTGCCTACATTGACTATTCTCATTTGGCAACCACACACCTATTATAGTTGTACTCAGTTGCCCTTGGAAGACCTCTTCAACATTCAGAGCCGTGCTGAATGCCCCCATACCAGCTATGATACCACTGACCTGGTGCTGTACCAGTGGCCCATTTTTTTGCACTGGGAAGACACTGGTTTTTTCTTTTGCACATCAGGGTCATTGTCTATTACTTGCACTTACATTCCACCTTTCCTCCAATGAGCTGGTCACCTCTTCACAGATCTTCTCCTCCCTCCCCCTTCATCCTCACAGCAGCCCTGTGAGGCACCTGAACAGAGGGCGTGTACAACTGGCCCAGTTTCATGGCTCAGTAGGGACTTGAACTTGGATCCCACAAACCCCAGTCCGACATTCTCAAAAACTACACCGCACAGGCTAACGTTCAGGGAACATCTAATCATGCTGCCAAAAGGAAACGGTTTCCAACTGCAGTTTAACGTGGTAACCCAAGAAGGTTGAGAACTGCCCTGCAGGATTCAGATTAAAAATTCCAGTTCATAGCGGGCAGGCAGATGTCCAAAGCAATCAGCGATGTAGGACACACTGCGGATGCCAGATACTGACCAGTCGCCAGGGGATGGCCATCAACCATTTCCTTTGCCAAACGGTAATGCAGTACTTAAATTCAATAACTGATTAAAGCTTTAAATATGAACGGAGTGTGTGTGGATAGGTCAGGAGCCTCCCTTCCCAACCCACATGGGTCCTTGTCCTTACCTACTGGCAGGCTGAGAAAGTTCAGAGCGATAATGGTGTCATCAACGCCATGCCTCTCCCACCAGCTGCTGCTCTTCACCACCTTCTGCACCATCTCAGAGAGCTCCCCCAGCAGGGACTCCTCATACCTCCTCCTCCTCTTCTGGGGGGTCCCCTGGCTGTCCTCCTTTGCTGACCTTTTGGAGAGGACCATCTCTTCTCCTGGAAGAGGGGGTCTTCCATCTTCACCCAGGCCTGAGGAATCTTGGGTAGGGCTTCCCTCTTCCTCCTCTTCTCCCTCTCCCTTCTCCTCAGAGGGCCCTTCTCTTCGGCTACCGTTTGGCATCTGTGGCTTGGCACGGGCACGCTCTGGGCTCCCCGCTGCTCGTCCCTCCCCCTGGCTCAGCGAGGAGACCCCCTTGGGCTCGTCCTCTGGATACCGTCCCTGGGCCTCCCCCTCCTCCCCCTGCTGCTGCTGCTGCTGCTGCCACGACTCCATCGCCCGGGCGGGCAGAGGACACTGCGGAGAGCGAGCCAAGGTCCTCGTGCCTCCGCGGGATCAGAGAGCCAGCGGGGCTGTCCCGGGAAGGGCAGCGACAACGGCGGAGGGAAAAGGTACCGAGGCGGCCGCCTTCTGGGCAGCGGCAGGAGGGCCGGGGCGCGTGGAGCCTCGGAAGACGCGCGCCCGGCGCTCGGCGCTCATACGGCTTCGTTCCCGCTCTGAGCGGCTGGGCCAGGGCCCGCCGCCGCCACAAGGTACGGCCCCTTTTAGCGCCAGCAGCGGCGCCGGCTTTGCCGCGTGCCTCCGTCCCCTTCCTGCTCGCGCCTCCATCCTTCCAGGGGAGCCGCCGCCGCGCCTTTTGGCCCTTGGCGCCTCCCGGCGGGAAGGAAGGGCTTGTTGGGGCAGGAGCCGGGCTGCTTTGCCCTGCTCGCCGCAGCAGCAGCCAAAAAGAGGAGGCAGCAGCAAGAGAGCATGGTGTGGTGGTTTGTGCCTTGCACTGGGACACTGGGAGACCCGGGTTCGAATCCCCGCTCAGCCATGGACACCCACGGGGTGACCTTGGAAAAGTCCACACTCTCTCAGCCTCGGAGCCAAGGCAAAACCCTCTGTGAACAAATACTGCCAAGAAAATCCCGCGATAGGGTCGCTATAGGTCCGAAACAGCTTTGAAGGCACACAACAACAAAGCTGTGGTGTAGCAGATAATAAATTTAGGTCAGTAAGAATGTGGGGTAAGAGAACGAGATAAGAAAAGGAGAGCATCACGAATTAGGGTTACTGTTGCACTATTTTTACTCCATACAGCCAAAGAACCTTCATTAGCCAGACCTGACTGGTGTCTTCTTTCCAAATACAAAACCTGCGAGTCGAGGTAAACAGCTTTTTCATTTATCTTCTTAACATAAGCCCATGCCACAATGGCTCGGAGGTTTTATTTAAAGGGCTACCAGTTCCAAGCATTTCAGATTGTCACGTCCTCGCAAATCATGATTTAAAAAGAAAAAATCTACAAGTGGGAAATAATTTTAGACCTGGATTCCTCCATACAAATGTCTAGTATTAAGGGACATGTCTTCTTTTTCCCCCTTTTGTTGTTTTTTTCTAGAAATCATTTTTATAAAGGTAATATAAAGAAAGAGAATGAGAAAGAATGTGTGTCTGTTGTTCTCTGGTCATACTAACTAATATTTTTGATGTGTTTTCAAGTCTTTCTCTACAACATTATTTTTTATTTCTTTTATAAAGCAACAGTAGTGGATTCCTGAATTGGTCATGATTAAATCCTAAACCTACAAGGCCTCTCAGAAAGCCTTTGACTTGGGAGAATAAATTAGAGATGCTTTGTCATGGAGTTAGCTTTAAAAAATGTCAAAAATCCTGCTTCTGCACCTTTTAATGGTAACTCAGGACCAAAAAAAACAACAACTTAGCAGCTAAAATTACTCCCAGCATGAGCGAGAACAGCTTCATCTGCTAAATTTCTGCCTGTAAGACTGCTGACAAGGGCCATTTCTACCCTACACTGTTGTTATGGAAAGTGTTATTATTCCACTTTCTTTTTTTAATTATTATTATTTTTATTGAAATCAGTCAATATTTACAAGTATCATAACAACTGTCCTATTTGTTTTTTCCATTCCATAAAAAAAAATTGTACATCTAAAAAAACAAATTATAAATTATAAACAATTCTTCTATAATTTGCTTTATATCGGTCTTTTTACCTTAAGGGTTATTTTACTGTCAGCGTTCAGACTATACAAAGATTCTAATTTCTTTAATTTACCCTTATCAGCATTCTAAATATACAAATTCCACTTCCTTCCATCCTCTTGTTTGGTTGATTATCTTGTTTCTTATAGTTTCCTCTTAAATTTTACTACTTCTGTTGGCCTGTCTGCTTTCCTTGAAATATTTCAACTTCCTCAACTTTCTATATCTTTGCTTTCAAATTACCCCTTCTTGTTCCTACTTCGTATTCACCATTCTTTAAATATGTAATGCCCATATTTGTTTCTTGTGGTTTTTAATTGGTACCATTTCACTTTCATTCTTCCCCCACATCTCGCCCCTAAGAGCTATGGTTAAATGATCTAATGTTGTCAATTTATTTAATTTGACCACCCATTCATCTATTTCGGGAATAGCTTTATTCTTCCAATATTTGGCATATATTATTCTTCCCGCCATTACCATGTAGAGTATTACTCTCCAATATTTCATGAATGCCTTATCTATTTCATGCAGTATATTTAGTAAGAAGATCTCAGGGAATAGTGGAATGTTTATGTGCAATATTTCAGTAATTTTCTTATGGATATTTTTCCAGTATTTTTTGGCTTTGGGGCAAGACCACCATATGTAAAAAATATGCTGTCTTCTTCATGGGATTTCCAGGATTTATTTTGTGTCTTGTATATTTTACTCAACTTTGCTGGATCTAAATACCATCTATACGGCATCTTAAGATGGTTTTCTTTCAAATTCTGAGCTAGTGTAAACTTTTGCATATTTTTCCAGCCCTTTTCCCAATATTCCAATTTAATTTCATGCCCTATATCGTGTGCCCATTGAATCACGGATTCTTTAATCGTTTCTGTTTCCAACTCCCTATTTAGTAAAATTCTATATATTTGCGAAGTTAAATGTTCCCAGTTTCTCAAAAATAGCTTTCTCAAATTCATTTGATTGTTTATTTACTTCAAAACCTTCAAGTTTCAAGTCCATTTTAAATCTTTCTTTGAGTTGGAGGTGGAGAAACCGTTGACAGTGGAGACCCTCCTCCTCTAGTTCCTCTGTTGATTTTATTCTTAAGTTTGCTTTTCCTTCTTCCATTATAATATCTTCATATCTAAGCCATCTTTCTTTCGGGTCTTTCCATCTTCCAAAAAGGGCCTCATGTGGTGATACCCATAATGGAATTCTACTATACGTCCTGCATTTGAATTTCTTCCATATTTCCAATAGGTAGTGATTCAGGAAATCTTTATCAACTTTAGCTTTATTATACCATAGGTACCCATGCCATCCAAATCTCAGCTTTGGGCCCTCCAACTTCAGTATTCTTTCATTATTTAGTGTAACCCACTTCTTTATCCAGGTTAGGCCATTTGTGAGATAATAAAGTTTCAAGTCCAGAAGTCCACATCCACCTCTTTCTTTCCTGTCCATTAGTATCTTCCATTTTATTCTTGCTTGCTTTCCTCCCCAAATGAATTTAGACAGGTCTTTCTTCCACTCCCCAAAACATGCATCATTTATAATTATTGGGAGATTCTGAAAGAGAAGATTTATCTTGGGGAGGATATTCATCTTAATTGCTGCCATTCTCCCCATTAGGGATAGTTTCAATTTCGTCCATTTCTGTACTTCTTTTTTAATCTCACTCCACACTTTTTTATAATTATTTTCAAGCAATTCATTATTTTGTTTTGAAATCGTGATGCCCAGGTATTTTATCTTCTTTTCTATCTCAAATCTGGTTGACCGTAATAATTCTTCCGTTTCTTCTTTTCTCATATTTTTTGTTATGATCTTTGTTTTGTTCTTGTTAATTTTAAAACCTGCAATCTCTCCAAACTTTTTGGTTCTCTCCAATAGTTTTTCCACACTCTGCTTAGGATCCTCTAGAAAAATTACCAAGTCGTCTGCATAAGCTCTGAGTTTATATTCTTGTCCTTTTATTCTTGTTCCTCTGATTTCTGTTTTGGATCTTATCACTCTTAATAGGACCTCCAATACCATTATATATAATAATAACAATAATAATGGTGAAAGTGGACATCCTTCTCTGGTGCCCTTCTAAACATCAATGAATTTTGTCTTCTCGCCATTAATTATTATTTGGGCCTTGCAGTTTTTATAAATTTCACCAATCCATGTAGTAAATTTTTGGCCACAGTTCATCTTTTTAAATAATTGCAACATAAATTCATGATTAACATTATGGAATGCTTTTTCAGCATCAACGAAGATCATTGTGAATTTTTTTTCCATTATGCTTTTCATAATATTCTATCATATCTATGACTGTTCTTATGTTATCTCTTATATGTCTTCTAGGTAAAAAGCCACTTTGATCTTCATGAATTATTTTCTGTAACATTTTCTTAAGTCTGTCAGCTAATATGTTGGCAAAGATCTTATAATTAATATTCAACAGTGATATTGGTCAATAATTGTTTGGGTCCTGGGGTCTTTTTCTTCTTTTAGTATTAAAGTTATATTCGCGTCATTCCAGGACTGTGGCTTGCCCAAGTTTGAAATTTCATTAAACATTTTATGCATCAGAATAATTAATTCATCCTGACATGCTTTATAATATAATGATGAAAATCCATCCGGGCCAGGTGATTTTGCGGTTCTTAATTTTTTAATTGCCTTTGTGATCTCCATTACAGTTATATTCAAATTTAGGCTATTTTTTTGCTCCTCAGTTAGTCTAATAATTATTATTCCACTTTCAACATCCTATGGAAGTCTAGGATTTGCACTTTAGGGAGGGGCATTTTGAATTCTCAGCCAGAGAGCTCTTTGGCCTCAGAAAACTACAAACCCCAGAATTCCACAGGATGTTGAAAGTGGAATAATAACACTATAACAGTGTAGTGTGGAAATGGCCAAAGGCATAGGGGCTGGGTCAAGTAAAGAGGTGGAATGCCTTGTTTATATCAGGTAAGCCATAGGGAGAGGGAAAGAAGCGGGGGAAGAAGAAGAGAGAGTAGGAAGTTGAAGGATGAGAAAGGATGACAAAGTAAGAAAGAGCAAGAGGCTGGCAGGAGAAAGAGCAATAGAAGGTGAGGAAATTACTGGGAGAAATACAAGCTTAGGCCAGCCTAGTGGTTCTTAACCTGGGGTCCATGGGAGATCACAAGGCCTTCATAGGGGGTCTGCAAAGCCTTGAAGAAATGTTATGAGATTTTACGGTTAAATCGAATGAATGAAGGAAAGGAAGGAAGAAAAGACAGATGGACAGACAGACAGTTGTACCTTGATCTCAAAGAGCAGGAGTCTTTTCTTGGTGACAGACATCATTTGTACAATTGTCATTACCATATCTCAAACTATTCAAAATCTATGAAATTGTCTGAGAGCAAAAAAATGTACTCAGCACATGCTACTTCTGTGCGCAGTGAGAACACGCAAGTGAATGGCATTGAGTGGCTGAGCAGAAGCACGTGGCATTTCTGGCTACCACACATACAGCCAGAAACAGCCTCGAATTAGTCTTGGTGGTCCACAGCAGCAAAAGATATTTAAAAGGAGTCCACGATAAAGAAAAAGTTAAGAACAACTGAGCTAGCCTATATTGTTGCAGTTTACTGAGATAAGCAGAGTGGTATGCATGTAGGACGGCCACATCCTGAGATGATCAAAAGCTTTTGCAGGGACAGTAGGCAAAAGATGGTGTCAGGGGTATGGTGCTCTGGTTCAAATAGGAAGGAACAATGTGTCAAGCACTACTATCTCTCTTCTAGTATCAAAAAGTTACTTGTTTGAACTACAATTCTCAGACTCCCCCTCCCAACATTGGAGTCATAACTTTTCTGAGCTCTACCTGGTACATTCCATTGTTTTCTAAAGGCAGGCTGGAAAATGAACTTAGTACCTGGTGGTATACCAAATTTTAAAGTAGGTAAGTTTAGAAAATGACTTGATTACACTAAACAATCAGAGATGGTAGAATCTTGGAAATCTGGCATCTGGGATGTAGCAATGAGGAGAGGGAAACAAAAAGAAGGCCTTGCTCTCCCAATAAGAATTCTCTCCCTCCAATGAATATTCTTTTCCCTCCTCAAATTTCTAGAAATTTAGAGACTGAGACACTGAAAATTGTTGACACCTAGAACCCTCAAATTTGCTGGGTTTGCATCCAGTTAGCAACTTTGCCTGCCTCTTTTCTTTGAATACCAAGACTGTGGCCCTTTCCTCATGAGGTGAGTGAATCGCTCCATGCCGTTATTTACCAGTTCTTCTCTCTTTGAAGCAACGTGGACTTTCCCTTAAGCCAGTGGTTCTCAACCTGTGGGTCCCCAGATGTTTGTGGACTTCAGCTCCCAGAAGCCCTGAGCATTGACCATAGTGGCTGGGGCTTCTGGGAGCTGAAGTCCACAAACATCTGGGGACCCACAGGTTGAGAACCACTCCCTTAAGCCCTTCTGCAGGGCTCCTCCATTTGGTCCAGGGCGAATCAGAGCGGGTGCGCGGTCTGTAGATCCGCACTGCTCAGGCTGAAAATGGCGGCTTCCTGTTCTTCATGGGTCCAGACCAACTGCTGATGCTGACCATGCCCACAGCCCACCCTCCGCTCATCGCAGGCTCGCATTGGCGCGAGCCTGCACATCTGCACAAGTGAGCAGGAACACAATGGTGCACTCCAGAAGATTGAAAGACCAGATTTTTCTAGTCTTCACTTAGTGTGCTGGAGAACCACTTGGGGGCGTTTTGGATCAGACTAAGGTGTGGAACTAAGGTAAATAGTCTGAACCTAGTCCGATCCAAGGTGTGGACGACCTCCATGACAGGACGCCTTGGCCCGTTTTAACTTCCTCGTGAGGAAAGGGCCAACATTTCTAAATGCTCCACTGACGTTTTAGGTCACTTAAAGGCTAGAAGTTTGGGGAATGAAGGAAAAATTAACTGAGGGGTAGAATTCTTATTGGGGGCACAAGGCCTTCATTTTGTTCACAGCCTTTGCTAATGGCACTGGTGCCAGAGTTTCCTACCGTTGATCTAGCTCAGAGGAGTTGCCAAGTAGAGCTCCAAGCCCCTCATGGCATCCGAGCAGTGGTAACTTTTGAACTGTGCACACCCCACGTAATGGTCTCCATGGCCACATCTGCAGGGAGAATATAAAAATGCAAACAGTTTGTGTCAACCTCTATCACCAAACCCGTTCTAGCAGTTTTTCTCCCCAGTAGCAGTTTTATAAGGCAAACTGATCTTAATTGCCTGGCCCAAACCAAGAAACTGCAAAATACTTTGAATTACAACAGGGTTAGCTCATAACAACACACTGCTCCCTGGAAAAATCCATTCTTTCACACCTCTGTAAGGACTGGCAGTTCAGCTCAGAAGTGAAAATGAAGCTTCGGGGAGGGAGTATAAAAGGTTGTCATTGACCCTGCTAATTGAAATGTCCTAGTAGGTCAGGTCTGAAACTCCTGCCTTCATTACACTGCTGAGGGCCAGTATGACAGCCTGCCCGTGTGTACCTTGGGCAGGGCCAGCATCATTAACAGGGTGGTGCCAGCCAGCACACATTTTACAAGTGGGCCTGAAACTCTGCTAGTATCACCATACCCAAGCTTCAAATGCACCCACCTGGCCTTTGAAGACCGTGCATGGACAGGTCTATGCCTTGTCCTTAAGATTGTTTCCAACACCCCTCAATATCCCCCCACTAGATATTTTGAACTAAAAATGGCCCCTGCCCCTATAGATTGGGGATAATTTTGCACATTTTTGGTCCTCCCAGTTGTATTAGGTCCAGGAGAGGTGCTTTTTAACCAAAGGAATGCATGATATTACTACCATCATAATCTTCACAACAAACCTCTAAGCAGGCCAGTGTTGCATAGGGTGGTACCCTGAGACTACCAAGGAAGTCCGCAGCACTCTTCAGTCTCCAAGGCAGCAGTCCTATAGATGACTGATTCTCCACCTTTGGCCCACCAGATGGTTTGGACTTCAGCTCCCAAAAACCTCAGCTAGCATGGCCAGTGGTCATGAATTCTAAGAGCTGGAGTCAAAAATATGTGGAAGACCAAAACCTGAAAACCACTACTATAGACACTTGTTGCTGTGTGCCTTCAAGTTATTTCCAATTTATGGCGACCATAAGGCAAACCTATCATGGGTTTTTCTGGGGCTGAGAGTATGTGATGTGCTCAAGGTCACCCAATGGATTTCCACAGCTGAATGGGGAAGCAAACCCTGGTCTCCTGGCTTGCAGTCCAACACTCAAACAACTGCACCTCACTGACTTTGCTATAGACACTTATCTAGAAATAAGTCCTGCTTCTGAGTACACATGCAGCTGTTAACTTTCTGAAGATACCAGACAGGAACTACATTGATGTTAAATGTGCCTTTGCATTTAATATCCAGGATTTGAGAGGTTGGTTTGTTTGTTTGTTTGTTTGTTTGTTTGTTTGTTTGTTTGTTTGTTTGTTTGTTTGAAAAATGGAAGTAGCCTCTGTTGGGAAGAGGACAATAATTGTTACCCTGTTTACTGGGGGTCCTGTGAGGGACTCCAAACGTGCTCAAATATTAAGTGGAGAAAATTAGCTCAGAGCACAAGTTAGCAAAACGAGAGACAGGGCAATGCAGTGGAATCTTCAAACCCAATGTCTACGGGGTCAGGCCAAGTCAAGAAGCACACCAAATATGAAATAATAACAGTGATTTTATTAAATACAGGCAACCAGTGTGTGCAACACAATCACACAAGTAACTATAGAAAATAAAGGTAGTAGTGGTATAGAGGGATTTTTGAGGGGGATTTGTTGAATTGGGTGATACTACACCTGTCCGAAGCCCGGGGTAGATCACAGCAGAGGTCTGTAATTGCGCAGTTTCGGACTGAGACTGAGGGGAAAGCTCGGCGGACGAAGCGGAAGCAAGGCAGGATGGAAGTTCAGAGCGATCCAAGGAAAGTCTCGGAATCAGGGGTTTTTATAGGGAAAATATGACCGTAGGCTAGTCTATACTTTGGGAGAGAACAATAAGGTTTGGGTGCAAGACAATGTCTCCGAAAGGTCAGAATTTAGCATGATTGAATTAAGTCCGAATCGACAATGGAATGGCCAGTATGCAGATGCAGCGTGCTTGACAGTTAAGCATCTAGCTTGTCAAGTTGCCTGCTCGGGGCAGGAAGTTCTTTGTATTAGCGTGCATCTTTAATGAGGCGTTTGTCTAGGGAGGTCTCCTGAAGCGAAGATCTGGCTGAGTCTGGCTTGCCTAGGTGGAGAAAGGAATGTTCAGCAATCATAGCCATGCCTAGCTCTGTGCTTGTTCGGGGGCCTCACAAACACTTGGCTGAGGGTGGCAAAATGGGGCCAAATTGTGATATCAAAACGATATCTAATATCTTCCAAAGTAAGGCTAGTAAACAGTAATAACATAATGACCAACGTCTGAGCAGATGCAGAGGGGTAGAATTTAACCATTTTCTCCTCTGCGGTCATCTGCAGAAATATCCCTCCTCTGAAAATGCTATTTGCATTGGCATTGAGAGATTTCCCTCCCTGAAGCAAATAATATAACCAGTTCCTTTTCCTTGCCTTCACAATTATGAGTTGTTTTCCTCCTCTCCCATTGATGCCGTTTGCATTTTTAAAGCCTTGAATGTTAAATGCAGAGACATATTTAACATCATATTAACGTCTAGTTTGGCCTTCAGAAACTTATAAAATAGAGCTGTTTCTTTTCACACAAATTAAAATCCAGTGCATAATTACTGTGGCTGGGAGTCCACCCACTCTTAGATTAATCAGTTCTGGGAATTTATTATGCAAGCACCTGCTACCTAACCAAACACCTTCAGGCTATTGTTCTAATAAGGTACAGAAGCAGTGATGCTGCAGAATTTCTGGGAAAACCAGTTGGAACTCACTCTCAGCCAAAGCACTTGGCCCAGTGAGTTTTGTAGGTTTCAGGATGGGGTGGGGCAAACCCTGAAAACTGGGTTATTTTGTTTTTGGGGGGATAAGAATTTGGGGAGTGGGACTTACCTTTAAATGTGAAGCAGCCTGAGACGAGGGTCATTATTTGAAAAATGGAGCGTGGAAATATTACTGTCTTTCAACAGTGCAGCCAAATTTCTGGAATAAAATGCTCTGAGGATGACGGTGCACCATGACATAATAGTATTGTTGGGAGGCAGCCAGTTTCACTATCCCAAGATTGCCCCGAAGGAACTCTACATCATCAAGTAGCACCCTTGATAGGGTAATCACCCCTCCCTCATGGAATCACCCTCTGGAAATGATGCTATAACTATCATCATTTGCACAGTATACCAGGTGTTAACTGGCTGGAGTTATGGACCATCAATGATTTGAACTCTATCTGAGAGTTTAGAAATCAGTGAGTTGCCAACAGATAACATGGCATGTTCTAAGCCGTGTTGCTTTTTGTAATTGTGCTACTGTGGTCCTTCCTATGATCCTACCTTTTCATTCAGATGTTTCATCAGTCCATTTGGAATTGGTCCCAGAGCACCAATCACTACTGGAACTACAGTTGTTTTCTTCTCTCAGATGCACTGAATCTCAATTTTTGGTCCTTGATATCTCATAATCCTTGATTCTACTGTCCTCCAAGATAGTCATATCTACAGTCCAAGCTTTTCTTTCCCCAACCACAGTTATGTCTGGCATATTAAGTGTTTGTCAGTTTGATTCTTAAAGTTCCATATGACTTTTACATCACAATTGTCAATAACTTTTTCAGTTTTATGTTCCCACCAGGTCTTTGCAAATAATAAATCATATTTTTTGGATAGAATATATTGTATTATTGCTGCAAGTTTATCATGGCATTTTTCATATTCAGTCTGTATGATATTACTTCATGAACTGATATGGTGATCAATAGTTTCATTTTAGTTTACATAGATTACACCTACTATTTGCAATTTTTTTTAAAGTTTTTATCATAATGCTATTTGTTTGAAACACCTGGTCTTGAGCTGCAAATATAAGTCCTTCTGTTTCTTTTTTTAGTGTCATGTACTGTAACCATTTCCATATCTTCCTTTTCTCAGCTTTTTCTTCTGTACTTTTAATGTACTGACCATCTTTTGGCTTGTTTTGCTAGGCTTCAAGAAGATCTTTCATGATTTTCTTTCTATATACATCATTTGTTTCCTCAGTGTCCTATATATTCTCTCCACATAATCTGCCAACATTTATTTGCTTCCTTTGATGTATTCTCTCATGGATCTTTCTCTTCTTTCACAGTTTGCTTCACTTGTACCAACCTTTGTCACCAATATTACATGGTAGATATATAATCAATGAACAGCACTTTCAGGATGTAAGACATGGTTTGCTGTCATAATTTTCCATTTCTTCTTACAGTAGAGTCTCAGTTATCTGGCCCTCCGGATTAACCGATGCCGCGGCTGCCTGGGGGCGTGGCTGTAGGCATTTCTGCACCCCCAGACACACCCCAACACGCCCCAGGCCCGCCCCGACACGCCCCCGACACGCCCCCAAAATGGCGGCCGCCACGGGCCTCCGTGTAATCCTACCCTTTCGGTTATCCGACCCTCTGCCCACCCGTTTAGGTCGGATAACTGAGACTCTACTGTATCTAGTACATCTAGTTCTGCTTTAGTCCAGCCAACAGTTCCAGAATTATGTCAAATAACTGGTACAGCTCAGTAGTTTATTGCCTGAATTATATTTCTATTATTAAATTTTGATTATAGGATTTTGTGTACAGTTTTTTGTATACTTGATACTAGCAAGGTTTTTTAAAAGACTTTCTCATGTTGGATATCCTCCACATGTAATAGTTCCCAATACTTGTATTTTCCATCATATGTGGATGTGTTACCATGGCATTCTGGTCTGGGTTTTGGTGAACTAAGATATCATTTTGATATCATAATTTGGCCCTTTTCCCCCATCAGCTGAGTGTCTGTTGGGCGCCGCCGGACAAGCATGACGCTACGCATGGGCGATAGTTGTAAAGTACCAGATATAGCCAGTTCTGCTTCAGGGGGTAGCCACCCGAAACAGACACCTTGATTGTAAAACAAAAGAACTCTTTGCCTGTGAAAGCACCCTGGCAAGCCAGGCACTTAATGGCTGAGCTAGCCACATCTGCATACCAGCTATACCATTGTCAATTTGGTTCATAACTCAGTCATGCAAATTCTGACCTCTCGGAGCCTTTGTCCTCAGACCAAAACTTATTGTTCTCTTGCAAAAACCAGACTAGGCTACGGTCGTTCTTTCCCTATAAAAGTTGCCCCACTTTGAGAGCTCTTCGGAACTCTCACTGGACTGAGCTGAATTCACTTAAATTCTTGTTGAAATCACTGGAACTCTCGTTGGACCAAGCTGAGCTGAAATCACTAAGCTGAAATCACTCAAAGCCCCTCTTGGATCTTCGCCCTCGCCTCGCTGCCACTCGGCTCCACAGATTCTCCTCGGTCTCCACACCGGGTTTCCTTCCTTCTCTCCAATTGGTATCTCCAGGACTTCAGACAGGTGGCATATTGCTTATTTCTCTAAAACTCTCTCGTTCTTTCCTCTCTAGTTAGGTGTGTTTGAGTTTTATTATTTTCCTTGCTTAATTAAAACTGTTAATATTTTAAACTGCTTGACTCCTCACTGACCTGAACCAGTATACATAGGATAAAAGGTCTCGCTGCGTTGCCCTGCCTCTCGTTAGCCAAGAGAGTGCTCCAGCTAATTTTCCCCATTTTTGCTTGTTTGGTTTGGTTATTTGGGTGCCCCTCCCGGGACCCCCAGTTTACAAGATAACAGATGTGTGTGCCCTCAGGTCACTTGTCAACTTATGGTGACCTCATGAATTTTGTAAGGTTTTCTTAGGCAAGGAACATTCAGAGGTGGTTTTGACAGTTCCTTCCTTTGAAATATAGCTTACAGTACTTGGCATTTGTCAGCAATCCCCACCATGGCTGAGGCTCATTATGGTGGTGATGATTTTACTTATTTATATCCTTTCTTTTCCTCACCCCTAGGATGCAAGGTGGCTTACGAAGTTGGGTACAGATTTTAAAAAACACATTATCATTAAAGCATGCAAGAGTTAAGATATAATTAAATTATAAATAGAATTGAAAGCAATTTAAGAACATACCCATTTAAAAAATCAAACATAGACAATGTGACACATTATTAAAATCCTTCTCCCTCTCTCCTCAAACAGCTTCCAAACAAAAATGTCTCAGCCTGCCTTCAGAAGGACACCATAAAGATTGCCACTCTAGCCTCCATAGGATGGAGTTGCAGAGCCTGGGAGCAACCACTGAGTCAGGCCTCTCACATGTTCCCAGCAGATGTACCTGTAAGGGTAGTGGGAGAAAGAGAAGGACCTCCTAAGAAGATAGAAAACACAGAGATACATTCTGCATAGATTATGTCCCCCACTGCCCACGTGACAACAGGTGGAGGGGGGACGGTCTTTGCCGCCCTCCCGCGAGAGGAGAACACCAGAGGGAGGAGGCGGAGCTTTAAGGCGCTATTTAGGGCTGCCCCGCCTCCCCCTCGGCCTCTTATCTCCGGATTTTGGCGAGCCACCCTCCCACCCTATGGTTTCAGTGTAAGTTCGCTGGTCACTTCGGGGCCGGGTAGGAATTTTTTCCCCCTGTTCAAGGGGTTTTTCACCTACCCTACACTGCGCCAAGGGATTGGGTAATTGGCTACACAGGGTGGTGTCTTAAATAGGTGCTAAATAGGTATCCACAGCCACACTTGCAGTTACCCTGGCCGGTAAGGGGGGGTCTATGGGTTCTGTGTGTACCTATGGCACACTTTGGTGTAGGATAAAGCCTATCCTTGAGGAGGGCCCGGGACTAGCCCTTACTGGCGTGAGCCTGGGAGGCTCGGTTTGGGGCTCACCTTCCAGACAAAGGCCAGCCAAAGTCTTGATCCACCTTCTGCACTTGGCTTTGGGGCCCGGTATCTCGCCCTACGGGCTAGGGAAGATGGTCGGGAGCCGACTCTTGCCCTAGTCCACCCATGCTGTTGACCGCCCCTTCTCAGGATAGAAGTTCAAGATCAAGTTCATGTTCAGATTCAAGTTCATTTATGTTAATTAGGCATATTAATAAATTGCCCTAGTTCAACCCAAGCCCTGTGTGTGGTCTCCTCATTTCATGGGTTGGGCGGCAAATGTTCTGGCAGGTAATGTCAACAGTTCCATTCATATATAATGCCCAACAGAACACACTTACACACATAAGTAGGATGACACTGATTAGTCAGCTCCATCTTTGCTCTCCCCAAACTGAGGGGAGGACTAGAAAGGGCTTCTATTCACATTCACTTCATGCACATGCCTTCTCCAGGGACACGGCTGCCCCCTCCCATTCACTTGTCTATTGCCCGGGTGTCTGGAGGGCAGCGCACCCAGGTGAAATGCCCTGGAGGGGGAGTGCTTACTTGGCCAGGGCAGGAGTTTTTGTGTTTTTGTTTTTTTTAAATCTTTCATGAGGGTTCTATGCCCAAAACCCTTGCAAAAGTTAGGGGGCCACTGTAATCCCAGGAAATTTAACTTAGCTGCTGATAGCTTACTCCTCTAATTCTTCCCCAGTTCAGACTCAGAAGCACAGAGGAGGAGCTGTAGCTTCAAACTGACACTTCCCTTTCAACTAAATGTCTTTCTTCTTCAAACAGTTAGAATTGTCAATCAAGAAAAGTGAGCAGGGGATCCCACTACATTACCACAAGCAAGAATTTATCATGTATCAGCCTTCTCAATAATACCTACTACAAGCTTCTGTTTTCTTTCTTGGTGGTATTTGTTTGCATATATATAATATATATATATATATAGCCATATTGATGCTGTTCTCAGGATTTATGAGACGTTCCATAGATGAGAAGTTCCAAATCAACTATGTACAGGGCATGATCACTATAGTCCGTAAAACAGAAATGGGCAACCTGTAGCCCATAGCCCTCACCTTTCATCTGTGTGGCCCTCAAAGCCCTTTGTGCTTTATTTTTTTTATTGTATTTGCCAGTGTATAAGACACACCAGCATATAAGATGCATGCCATTTTCAAACAGTATTTTTTGGGGGGAAAAGTGAGTCTTACATGTCAGCAAATAGGGTATTCAATTTATACCCACCTTTCTCCCACCAAGGGACGCAAGGCAGTTTACAAAGTTTTGCCACTGTTGAAAAAGAGCAGCACCACACAGAAGGTGCCAGCAGGAAGTCAGCCACTCAGGCAAACTATGATGTCCTCTCTACATTGCTACCACAACCACACAAAGAAGACAGCCGGGTGCCTATGCAACCTTGGCATGGTCTCCAAATTTCTAGCATTGCAGAGAATGTAACAATGAAAATTGTTCACTCACAACTCTTTTCTGTTTGCATTCTCTTGGTAATTTTGTCTGCCTTTTTTCTTTCTTTTCTGCCCAAACTGTATTTCCAAATATTCAACTGACATTTTAAGTTACTGCAATGCTAGAAATTAGAGGATTGAAGGGAAACCTGACGGAGGGAGCAGGATTCTTATTTGGGGGGGGGCATGCCCTCATTTCACACATACTACATAGCTACATGCCTGTCAAATGGCCCTTGAGAATGATTAAATTTTGAGACAGTTATGCAAACAACTATCTGATTGTTAAACCTTATAGTAAAAATGAGAAAAATGTGGTGGGGGAGGGGGAATCATTATTAATAAGAAAACACCACGATGAATTCATATGCAACTTATGTTATGCCTGTTTAGATGCTGGTTTGTTAAGAGAATAATAAAAAAACTGATGTAAAGAATAAATTACAACTTATCTGAGAGCTCTCAAACACCTTCAGTGAATAGCTCTCAATGTCTTATTTTCTAGTCTTTGTGGCTGTTTTCCTATACATGCAGGCTTGGCTCCACCATGTGGTATCTTCCCTTCCTCGCTGTGGTGACTGGATTTCCCCTCCCATTGCCTGGTATACATGTGTACTCCCTATAAAGCTCAAACTTAGGATCTCCATTTATAATTTTAAGAGCAAGGCGTCCCACCATCTACACAAGACAAACTCCAGAATAATTGATTTTAGCATTCTTGGAGTGCCTGCTAAATTTATTTAAGCAGTCTTCTAGTTCTTTAGAGTGCCAATATTGTGGTGCAAAAAGCTTGTCTCTGTAGATGTATTTTTGGAAATTGAGCTTCTGTTTTAATTATATATTGCTCCAGTTCCTACTACAATTGAATTGTTTCCTTTCTGTGTATCATGGGGGGCATATATACATTAATCAGTAGGATATGTACCATATTATGCTAAGGTCAACTAGACAAGCCATAGCAGTGAGCCCACAGAATGAAATACATTTAAAGGATGAAAACTATAAGCAGGTAGAGCTCCATCGAAAGAAATATACTTGATAAGTTATCGTTGGGAAATACCAACTAGGGAATAACTAATGGATACAGGAAAAGAGAATAAGGGAAGAGTTTTAGGAGGGAATAACTATGTAATCATGTGTTTGAATGTCTTGGAATCATCTAAGAAAAGATATGAGGAGTTAAGCATTAATAGGTGGAAAGGAGAAATTACATATGAAGGTCATAGGAAATTTTTTTAGACGTTTCTTCTATGGACTTTCTAGGTTAAGTTTTCTGTTTTTGTTTTGAATTTGTCTGTTACCTATAGTAGTGTATAGATAATTGTTGTTATTGATGTTGTATTTTTGAATAAAAAGATTTGAACACAAAGGCCCTTTCCGCATGTGGGAAAGGAACCGTGCGAAACGGGACTCACCGGATTTCTTTGGCGTCCGGTTGAGTCCGTCGGACGAGGAGCAGTGCGAGCTCATCGCTCCACACTGCTCCAGCGTCCAAAATGGTGGCTTCCGGTTGGTGGAGGCTCTCCACCAACCAGAGAAGCTCACCAGCCTAAAGCCCACCCCCAGCAGATCTGCAGGCACGCACTTGTGTGCGCCTTCAAATCTGCACCAGAGTGCGGCGACGGAGCAACACAGAGTCGCGCACTCCGTGCTTTTTAAAAACCTCTAAAAAGAGGTTTTTAAAAAACACACTGCGCAACCAGTTCCGCTCGCTCCGGAACGGACTGAGGTGCGGAACTGCAAAAAGTAGTCCGCCCCACTCCGCTCTACGGTGCAGAAGACCTCCGTTGGAGGTCGCTCTGCACCGTTTAAAAAGCCCGGCGCGGAAAGGGCCAAAGTTTCTCAAAAAAAAATGCTTTTAAAGAAGTAGAAATTAAGATAGCTAGACCTGCTTCGAGTCTGCCTTTGTGCTAGTAGTATGATGCTCTCTGCATATCCTAAATTGTCCAATTAAATAGTCTCCAATTTTCACACCTCTTTCCTCTGAGTCTAATCCAACTTTACATATGATACTTCAGTGTACAAGTTAAAGTGATATGGCGATGAAATGCAGGCATGTCTGACCCTCTTGCCAATGTGAAACCATTCCATTTTTCCATATGCTGCTCTGATGGTAGCCTCTTTTTCTTCTCAGCCCTTTGGAGACCAGGACAAAGGGCAGTAAAAGCCAGGCAATAAAATTTCAACTCCATTAGCAACAGAAAAGTAACTTCCCTTGAGATCCAGGCTGCTTCTGTTCTGTGCAAAGCTAACTGCCCCTTTCATAGGCAGGCAACATCACATTTCTCAAGAAGTCTCTGCACTGTTACATCTAGAAAAATGTTTAGGTGCTGTGTAGGGAAAACCTACCACTTTTATTTACTTACTTACTTACTTGCTGTATTTGTAGATTGCCTTTCTCCCAGAATTGGGACCCAAGGCAGCTTCCAACAATAAATACACATTAAAGCATATTTAAAAAATTAAACACATTCAATACATTAAAACATTTAAAACAGTTAAAAACATTAAAAGAATATAAAATGATAAAACACTTAAAAACAAAGTTCAGTTTATGACAAATTAATAAATAAAGCTACCTGGCTTATGTAAATACCTGTTTAAGCAGAAATGTTTTTGCCTGCCAGTGAAAGGAGAGGAGGGAGGGGGCCCGCCTAGTCTCCTGTGGAAGGGCGTTCCACAGGGTGGGAGCAGCCACTGAGAAGGCTCTCTCCCGTGTCCTTACCAGGAGAACCTGGGATGGTGGTGGGACCGAGACAAAGCCTTCCCCAGCAGATCTTAGTGCTCTAGCAGGTTTGTACAGGGAGATACGGTCTTTCAAACAGCCTGGACCTAAGCTGTTATAGGGCTTTATAGGTCATAACCAGCATGTTGAATTGTGCCCGGAAATGAACAGGTAGTCAGTGGAGCTGTTTTAGCAAGGGAGTTATATGCTCGCTATAACTGGCCCCAGTCAGTATTCTGGCTGCTGCATTTTGAACCTGCTGAAGTTTCCGAACAGTTTCCAAAGGCAGCCCCACATAGAGCACATTGCAGTAGTCCAAACGAGATGTAATCAAGGCACACAACACTGAAGCCAGATCTGGCGTTTCAAGGAATGAGTGCAACTGTCACACAGGTTTTAACTGTGCAAATGCACTCCTGGCCACTGCTGAGACCCGGGCATCCAGGCTCAGAGTTGAGTCCAGGAGAATACCAAGGCTGTGAGGCTGAGATTTCAGGGGAAGCGTAACCCCATCCAGCACAGGTAAAGTCCCTATTCCCTGGTCTGCCGTTTGACCAGCGAGGAGCACCTCTGTCTGGTCTGGATTAAGCTTCAGTTTGTTTGCCCTCATCCAGTCCATTACTGACAGCAGACTTTGATTCAGTACAGAGACAGCTTCCTTGGAATCAGATGGAAAGGAGAAGTAGAGTTGGGTGTCATCTGAACCCCAAAACTCTGGATGACCCCTCCCAGTGGTTTCATGTGGATGTTAAACAGCATGGGGGACCAAACAGAACCCTGAGGGAGCCCACAACAGGCTGGTGGTCAGGGAGTCAAACGGGAGTCCCCCAGCACCACCTTCTGAGTTCTCCCCTCCAGGAATGACTGGAGCCACTGCATGATAGTGCCCCCAAGTCCCATCCCAGAGAGTAGGCCCAGACGGATACCACGGTTGATGGTATCGAAGGCCACTGAGAGGTCCAGCAGAACCAACAGGGACACACTCCTCCTATCCAGTTCCCAGTGTAGGTCATCAACTAAGATGACCATAGTTGTTTCTGTCCCATAACCAGGCCTGAAGCCAGACTGAAATGGATCTAGATAATCCGTTTCATCCAGAAACCCTTGGAGCTGGGAGGCCACCACACACTCCAGAACCTTGCTTAAGAAAGAGATATTGGAGACTGGCTGATAATTATTCAGGATGGTGGGATCCAGGGAGGGCTTTTTTAATAGTCACCTTACCACAGCCTCTTTTAAACATCCTGGGAACTTTCCTTGCTGCAGTGAGGCATTCATCACTCCCCTTACCTGGTCAGCCAGTCCCCCTCTGGCTGCTTTCAGAAGCCAGGAGGGCAAGGCTCCAGTACACATGGTGTGGCCCTCACCTCTCCAAGGAACCTGTCCACATTCTCAGGCTGCACAAAGTGAAATGAATCCATTAATACAGGACAAGCATTGTAGTCCAAATAAAAGAGTTTTACCTTTGCTGGAGATAAAAACCAAAAAGAATTAAGTCCCGTCCATTGCTTCCACTTGTTAAAGTTTCTTCTGGTTTTTGCCACAACAGGGAAACTGTGTACAGCTTGTTTCCTAAGGTGGCCTTGATCATTGGGACAAAAATGACTAAATGCCAATATTTTTCTCAGGTGACTATAATTGACTATGAGGTATTTCATGTGTTTTTCGTTTTCATGTGTTTTCTTCACCTGTGAAACACTGTTGGTGCATGTATGTGTGTGAGAGAAAGAGAGAGACTCTTCATGTTATCTGTCAACTTTTGGCAACCCTGTGAATTGCATAGGGTTTTCTTAGACAATAAATATTCAGTGGTGGTTTGCCATTGCATTCCTCTGGGAGACACAGCCTGTGGCCCTGGTATTCCTTGGCAGTGTCCCATCCAAGTACTAACCAGGACTGACCCTGCTTAGCTTCCAGGTGTAACCAGCCTGAATTTTTGAAGCCAAAGCACAGTCAAATTGTGTACGAAGTAGATTTTGTTTACATATCCAAAGGTCCAGGTAAGTTTCTCTTCACTGTAGTATCGTTTTCCTTCTCTTTCTGTCACTGTGTGATCATTCTGTCTTATTCCCACACTAATCAACTGCATAATAGGTCACCCTGACTGTGGAATAGTCTGTGTACACATAACGGCACTGACACAACAGTCTTTTCAACATCAGCCAGGTTCAAATCTTTTTCTTTGCTCAAGCATTTTAAGTGTGGTCTAAGCTAATCTATTATACTAACTCTTTTGAAATTTGTTTTATTTGGCGTATTTCATGATTGTATTTTAATATGATTGTTTGAGTCATGCCCTTTTTATGCCACTTTGATTTCCGTAAGGAGGAAGGAAGTTTAAAACTAATTTTAATAGACCATTCAATAAAATATTACTGTTGCTATGACTGCTACTATCTAATAATTCATCCATAAAGCTAGGTCATGGGCCAGGATTTGTCTTCCCCAGATGAACAGCAGCCTTGAAGGAGAACACCTAGAAACAAGCACACCAAGAACTAATCAGGCAGGGATGAGAACCAGCTGGCTCCAGGCTTCTCAAGAACTCACAGTTTACAGTTATAAGTGGAAAGAAACAAAGCAAAGGATTAAGCAAGTAAGTGGGAGGCTTAACGAGAAACAAGAGCATGGTGATGACTCGGAATGGTTATAAACCAGCCTTGTCCCGTCTGTTACAAATCCTCCCTCAAGAAAACGAGGTCAGACAAAAATAACCCAGTTTTATACGGACAGAAATATGGCAGGTAGCTGGAGGAACAGCAGCTCCCAGATACTAATATCATTCATAAGCCTATTTGTGATAAAAATGAGGTCACAGGAAAGATGTTAGCGCAGCCCAGCTTGATCCAGCTGCAGACTTGTCTTGTGAAGAGCCCAGTAGCTGAGAAATTAACCCTTGTGGAGGATCTAATGCTAAAACAGTTTAGAGTTTCTTCAAATAACGCTAGAACTACAAATGACTCCTGTGTGCTCTCTGAGGGAAAACGAGGAGAGATTATTAGTTGCAAAATGGCTTAGTACTGTTAACTGAGGATGTTGGAAATATAAAAATCTTTTTAGCTGACTGCAATAAAATTATAAGCATTTTGGTAGAAATTTGTAAAACCATTATGATAAAATTAAATAAAGAAGCTATAAGAACAGAAAAGACCTACAGCAGGAAAAACAGATCTACTAACAGACTCATAAAGCTTGCAAGATAAATCAGTGCAGAATGAGGGTGATATCTACAAAGAAAAGTAAAAATTTTAAAAACTTTAGGACAATGCATTATAAAAAAATGAATTTTAGAAAGCTCTTCAATTTACTTGACAAAACCTCAGTTGTGGAGCCCAGGCAGAACTCTGCAAAGTCAACACCCAAGAAGAAAATAGAGCGAGAGCCCTCTCAAACCCTGCCTTGCCACTCAGCTAAGATTTTCTTAAATTACCTCCATCAGATTCTCGGAATCAGGATCCTTGGTCTTATGTTTTGTTAGGAGCCAACACTAGACCAACTAAGAGATAATCTCCTCTATGGGACTTGGAATGGTCTAGCTGAAACAAGCTTGGTTTGTGCGACTATCCCAAGCCACAGGGAATCCTGACACAAAGAGGAGCGTAAAGCCCACCTCTGGATCACCCTAGGGCATCGACTGTTGGTGTCTTGAACATCTCAGACATAGAGCATGTGGAATACCTATGTTTGACGGCATGCCAGGGCAGTAGTTACATTCAGAGAATGGAGTCTGCCAAGATGGTGTTTGAACATAGAGAAGACCTGAAGAAGAGCAGCCTATTAGTCTCAAGATTTTTTGAAAAACATGGCACCTCCAGCGCCATTAATTTCATATGTAGCAACACCCTCGAAAAGCCCTGTAGGTGAGCAGTACACCAGGATTTATTCTGCTTTGAAAATCAAGTGAGAAATTTGAATAAACTAGAGTCTAAGGAACATGTCAGCTGTGAGACTTACAGATCTTTATCCTCAATAACTTTGGAGAATGGTCCTCTTGATAACACTGAAAAGAGCTTACTGCAATCGTTTTATGCTCTACCGCATGAGGCCCAGCTGGAAATAGTGTCTCGTCTTGATCTTTTACGTTCTCCAACTTGTTAGGTATGATGAAGGGGCCGGAGGATCTTCGCGAGCAATGTGTAACATACCAGGCTACAAATGCAGCTCATCAGACTAATCATCATGAGTTGCATCCACAGGACGAGAAGCCAACTGCACAGTCTCATCAGGTTATTGCACAAATGAATCCTTTTTACTATAAGCACGAAACGAAAAGCATTTCTGAGGACTATACCTCTAAACCACCCTCTGTAGAGGCAAGTATGGCCACAACGGCTGCATGGCTTAAATTGAGAGAACTTAAAGAATGGGAAAGAGGTTCCCCCAAAAAGATGACATGGTCTTCTTTATGTAACATCATTAAGCCATTAGTCTCCAATGTAATAGGTTAAATACAGTTCCTATGCCATTGTTTTGGCTGCAGAAAAGTAGACAAGGACTACAGAATGGCCCAAGCAAAATGACCATACTCAAAGACAGTCTAGTGCTTCTGTAAAGAACAAAGGAGACAATCAAGGTGCAAGTGCCCTGAAATCATACTGATAGTAATTTGAATTTGTTTTCTATGGGGCAAGTAGAAGGCATTGTTAGGCAGGACGGCCTTTGAAATTTGTTACATTCTGACTGACTTAAATCAGCTCGTCAGACCTGCCAGGTTGTCTTAGTTGTCATTCTTGTCCTGGAATATTGCAGGCTGGCGTAGCAAAATTGTAGACCATTCCTTTTGTAATTTTATTGGTAGCTATGATATTCTTTTTCTTCAAGAGACATGGGAATGTGAAACAAAGTTTAGAGTTAAACGGTTATGAAACATACCCCTTGAAAACAAGATCCTAGTGTTAGAGGTGGCCGCCCTAAGGGAGGCCTTGCATACGTATTTTCCATGGAGCTTCAGGTTTAAAATCTATGGCATTTATTATCTGCCGAATGTCGCTCTTGCTCTGGTTATTGAACTGCATTTATTCCAGTTGTTGTTAATAAATGTTTATTTTCCTCCTATTACATTTAACACATTGTAACTAAGGATAGGTGGATAAAGCTACAAGAATTTATTAACAAAATGACTGCTATGTATCTAGAAGCACTTGTGATCTTGGCGGGTGATTTTAATGCCAGATCGGGTTTAAATAATGAAACAATTTATAACCATTATGGTGAAGCAGAAGCAGGTCATTTGATACCTGTCAGGTAATTTAAAGATAAAGGTATGAACTTTTCAGGTTTGTGTCTTCTGCAAATGTTGAACAACTTAGATTTAGTAATGCTGAATGGTGGGATTGAAGGAGATAAACCTGTGAATTGCATCTCATATTTGGCACTGGGGCTTCAACAATTCATTATATAATGGTCTAAATAGTTTGTTAAATCTGGTTTCAAGCTTCAAGGTACGTACTGAAAGTGACCATCTCCCTTTAATTTTTGTACTAAATCTTACGTACCTTCACGCCTGAGTTTGAACCCGGGTTAAGTCTCGAGGGCGAATTAAGATTTTCTCGCATCCGATGGAATGTAAATCTAGAGGAAACATCCAGCCAAACTCCTTCAATCAGAAAGCTGTCTTAGATTAGAGACTTGATTTTAACTGCAAGAACACCAGAAGAGGTTTTTGTTTGTACCAGAACCTAATTGTACACTTGCAGAATTGCTTATGATGTAATAACTTACCTAGAAAACATTTTTGCTCCTTTAAATCTAAACCTTGGTTCTACTAGGAATGCCTGGAGATGAAGAAAACTTTACTCAGAAAATATAAAGTGGTGGGCACTGGTGTTAGCCATTCTTTTTACCTGTATTTGACCAGACTGCCTGCATTCCATCTGACTGGGTCTTGCAATAATTATCCCTATCCATAAGAAAGGCAATAGATCAGATCCTGCCCATTATAGACCAATTAGTCTGCTAAGTATTATTAGCAAGTTGTACGCCAGTCATCTTCTAGAGAAATTACAAAGTTGGATGTAAGAAGAAAATTTTCTGGAGGCAGAGCAAGCAGGCTTCAGGTCTGGGTATTCCTCTGTTGACCAGGGGTTAGTATTACAGCATTTATTAGAAAAGTATTCCTTCTCAACTGGGGGGGCACTTTATCAGCCTTAATAGACTTTAAGTCTGCTTTTGACACGATTTCAAGAGACAGACTATGGCGTAAGCTTGAGGCTACCAATGTGGATAGGCGTTTATTGATTCTTATTCAGCTTTATCAGAAAACATATCTGCGAGTAAGATGTAATCAGGAAGGACATTTGTCCAGTTGATATGATATATATTGGAGTAAACAGGGTCATCCTAACTTTATCCTTGTTTATGTTTTATATTCTGGTCAAAATATTATTTGAAACAAATTCCCACCCACCTAAATTGGCAGGGAGACCTGTGAGCATTTTATTGTATGCAGATGACGCCGTACTTCTCTACTGCTCGATGTGAGGTTTGAGACGGCTTCTAAGAGCGTTAGATGCCTATTGTAGTACTGAAGAGTTGGAAATTAATTATGACAAAACCAAAATTTTAGTTTTCACCGGAAACGGTGTAAACACCGTTGGCAACTAAACGGCCATTCAATTGAACAGGTAAATTTTTACAGAAGTATTTGGGAGTAATTTTTCAATCTACCGGCTCTTGGAAAGCCCAAGTGTCTTATGCAATTGCAAATGTACAACGGAGTTATAATTCATTGATTTCATTTTTTTACTCCAAGGGAGGACAGTTTGTACCGGCAGCAATACAGGTGTTCAACAATAAGATCTTACCACAAATGCTTTATGGAGCACAATTGTGCACGTTCAGCAATACTGCGGTTTGAGAATCGGTTCAAACAAAATTTTTAATAACTATTCTCGGTCTCCCTAGCTGTGTCCCAAATGTTTTCACACGGCTATAGATGGGTCAACTTACCAATTACATCCCAGATATGGATTTATAAGTTAAATTATTGGTTAAAATTGTTATTTATGCCCAAAAGGCCTGGCTCCTCTCAGACCGCTGATAATTGACCTTTCGGCACCAAGGTGGAAAAAACAGTTGGAGAGAAAGTGTTAAGGCTAGGATTTTCACAAGGTGTTATTCTTGCCATGGGTTATGCAAAAGCGAAAGAAACTATGTGTCAGTGTATTCGGGATATTGAGTTGCAGGATTATGTAGTCGTAGCCATCTATCCAGTTTTCAAAGATAGAGGGCAGGCCCTCCGCCCTGCTGCTTATTTGAAAAATTTGAGTCAATATACCTAAACATAGGAGAGCCTTTTCCCAGGCTAAGTTTAATGTGCTTCCATCCGCACTATTGAAGGGTAGATATAACAATGTACCATACTGTGATCGTCTCTGCCCTTGCGAGGAGGGGAAGATAGAAACGGTGGGGACATGTCTTATTGTATTGTCCCTTTTATCGAGATCTTCGATGTCGTTTTATTACTCCTATTTTACAAGGTATACCTGGAGATCAGATGCATTTTATATTGATTATCTTTTGGCAGATCATTTGGGAATCACAGCTAAGGTAGCGACCTTTTGTTCGGCAGCCATTACCTGTCGGCGTAGGATGTTGCTGTGATACAAATGGGATTACGGTATTATGTTTTGTTTTTATTACACTAATTTGATTCATATATTTTATATTTAAGATGCAAAAGATTTTACATTCAATGTTTAAAAATTTTTATTCTGGTATTTTTCCAAATCTGTCTTTTACTTTTTATTATGGTATTGTATTTTATTATTGTATTTTGCTTTTAGATTAATTATTAGCTATGTTGGATTAAAATAAATGTACACAGGCATATATGCATATATGCATATGTACATATACAATTCTCTAAATGTTATAAATTTAGAAATTATGTTTCCAATTTCATTTTAGGTTGAAATGTTAAGGTTGTCTTGCCATATTTTATGTCTGATGTCTGAGGAGATTTTAACAAAATTAATTATTGTTCCATTTATATTGTTTTAAATTTTGTTCAAATTTGCTGGCTGTTTGCCGTAATAAAATTTTGATTTGATCCATAAAGCTAGAGAAATTTCTTCTTCAATAGAGAAATACTGGATGTTATCAAAACATGTTTTTCCTGTTGCAGAAGCTATTGATCATATTTACTCATGATGTGTTGATTATGCCAGTGCAGTTAGCAAACAAACAGAATTTTGGCACCCCTAGTGACAGGGCACATGTATTTCAACAAACTGGTAAGAAGAAGGAAAGCATTTGTTCATTCCAATCCCGAGGGGGTGCATTTTGAAACAAAAATAGCTAGTTCAAGAAAACAATTGCAGAAATACTACCAGATATAATCTGTATACATTTAATCTTATGAAATAAAACATTATCTTCTCAAAGAGATATCAGAGTTCAGACCTACACAGAACGTCCTAAAAGTACAGAGACAAGCTAGAGCGTCTTTTGCAACAATAAGGACACTCTGCACATGCTTGGGGTCCTGATTCATATTAAATCACAAGAACATTTTCCCCAGATATATAAGAGCAATCAAATCTCTCATTCTGGGTCACGTTCACAGCTGGGTTCCCAGAATTCCAAATTTCTCTCTCAGGCATCCCAAAAATCCTTTCATGCATATTTATCTGAGATCTTTAGGTGCATATATTCATCCTCCTGGCTCATTACCAACGGCACAGCACTGACTGGCAACAGTTCTCTAGAAGGCCAAGGATGGACAAGGATGGACTTTCTCAGCCCCACCTGCAAATGCTCAGGACCAAACTTGGGATTTTTTTTGCAATGGAAGAATGCATAGGCCTTTACAGTGTGAAGGGAGAATTTCCCCAGACCTCACACACAGAGGAGCCCACATCAACAAAGATAATCAACACTGATAGATAGCTTTTGCTTTACCCTTACCAGCTTCATACTCCCCACGCCAAAATCTCATGAACTTGAGCTCCATAAATCTAATAGGGGAAATAACAAAAGAACTCTGCTATGAGGTGGTAACTTCTAATGCCCTTTTGATAAAATTAAACACTTCAGAAACATGAGCTATGGATACTTGTTAGAGTATCACCACAATGCTTTGAAGTAGAATCAACTCAGCAGCAGCAACAAGAAAAGCATCACACCCTCTCCCTCCCCACTGCTACCTCAGCTGGGAGGATTCAAGTAACCAGGACAGACCATCTGAGAGAGACTGTTCCATATCAGCACTGCCATGGATGCCTTCTGTGTGACTCTGATCCTACTGCCTATGTGTATAGCTTCTGGGAGGCTGCTTCAGAGTGTCTAAAAAGAAGCAATTGAGCCTGGTTCTGGGAGAAAGGAGAGCACTAGCTGAGGCAGGAGCTGGATTGGAGTTCACCTTTATGAAGAGGCATCGCTGTTATTGTTGCATTGGTCCCACTCTGTTTTGTACGTACTTCATTTTCCATACAGTCCTCCCTCTACATTGGTGGGTTTGATCTTCACAAACTTGGTTATTCACAAGGCACATGTTTGCTTCTCCCATTCTCCTCTTCTCATTCCCTTGCATTCCTCGCCACAGGTTTGCCAGGCTTGTGTTTAAAATGGGCTCTTGCTTCTACTTCTCCCCTCTGGGAGGAACCTCAAGATAGCAACCAGAAATAGCTAGAATGCCAGAACTCAGCACTCTGATCTTTTCCATCTGAGGGGAAAATATTGTTAAGCCCTCTACTTGTCTTCCCCCCGCCCCAGGAGCTCTGGGGCCAGAAGCAAGGGAATGGGTAAAGGCAGCTCCAGAGTGGAATGGGAGGGGAATCATGGGCGGGGGGGGGAGTTATTTGCAGTTTTTCTACTTTCACAAGGGTTCTGTGGCCCAAACCCTTGTGAATATGGAGGGGCCACCATACTGTCATTAGCAAGTAATATACCTCTATTCTGATCAGAGCTTGGAAAAGCTACTTTTTAAATGATAGCACCTAGAGTTATGTCACCAGTGGCCATGCCACCAAAAGGCCAGTGAGTGATTCTGGAAGCTGTACTCCAACAATGTAATGTTTGAAAACCAGTATTCCATATAAGCAGGGTCACCACATCATTGACATGTTCTCTACCCTAATTATTTGAAAGCAGTTATTTAAAAAAACCATGGCTGAAACTCACTTGAATAGCCACGAATGCATAACCATTATAGTTATGTAGCTATGCTGTGACTCCTGGCTCAAGGCCCTCATCCCTACTTTCTGGGCAGCAGTTGCTGCAACCTACTGGAGTCTGTTCCTCTGTGGATCAAGAAGCAGCTGACTGATGGTCTCACCCCATCCTGTGAGCAATCTCTGTTGTACCAGGCAGAAGCGGAATCCCTGCCACAATTCCCACTTGCACTAGAGATCGCTCATGTGAAGAAGATGGGACCATCAGTCAGCTGCTTCGCTACTGACGGGAACAGACCCCATCGATCACAGCCGCTGCTGCTTGATAAGTGAGGATTGCAGGACTTTCGTGGGAATACATAGGGATTGAGAATATGAAGTAGCCACAAGTGTGTAACTCTTGCTTACACATTCATTAGTGAATTCTAGCCCAGTTTTTTTTTCCAGAGTACCCAGTGCCACAAAGACTGTAATATTGTTATGGAGAGTTCCTCTGTCCTGACCCCAGAACTTAGATATGGCTTACATTTGAGTAAGTTTGCATAAAGTTAGAATGCAGTCCAGTAATGTATGAAATCTCAAGCTAAAATCCTTTCTGTGGCGTAAACTCAAAAAATAATTAATAGATATAGTCTTTTTCTATATCTCCCTGCTTTTTTCTTCATTCTGCACTATAGGGAAATGTTAATGTACTTCAAAGATCAAGGTGATGAAAAATAACTAAACCTAGTGGGAGATCTACATGAGGTGTAAGGAGGAATGCTGTACCTGTATCTACTCTGCGCTGAACTGGCAGTTGAACTAGAGCAGTACAACTGAAAATGGTGGTCCATGGACCGGTGTTAATCCACAAGTCATCAGCTGCTAGTCCCTGAAGAGCTTCCAGGGAAGAAAGAAACATTGAAGCCAATAGGCACAAAAACAATGCTGGCACCTGATAAACTGAGAGAAAATTGCTGGACCGCCACATCAGATATCGTAAGAAGCACTGAGCTAGAGGACCTTCAAGATGTTTTCCAAACCATTACAAGAAATTTGAAGATGAACTACTTCAACCATGAGTTATGAGGAAAGGGATGGATGCCAGCTCCTTGGGGAAACACTTACATTACAATGATCCATAAAGAAGATACAGATGAGACAGTAACAAAGAATTATACACCTATCTCATTATTAACAATGATTATATTTACCACTATTGTGACATACAGATTGCAAAAATGTATTGCTCAGAATATCCATGAGGATCTGGTTGGATTTGTGCCAGAAAAGACAAGGAGTAATGTAAGAACTGTTCTTAATTCTTTAAGATAGTTTTCAAACCAATCATTCTGTGTGGGTGGTTCTTTATAACATCGAATGATGGCTGCAGTTTCATGAGAGCTTCGGTTGTTCCATTGACACCAAGCGTCTTTTTCAAACAATGCCAGACAAATTAGGGACATGCCACTAGATATCTTCCAGCTCCAAAGTTGTAATGATGCAAAGAACATGCCACATCCACTTGCCGAAATGACACATCCATTCAGGGTTGCTCTTTAGCAGCTGCAATTGCCAAGCATGTTAGAGCTTGCGTGAACATGGGAAGTTGCTGATACAACATGCACATTTGAATGAAGGTTGGTTGGTTGGTTATTGGTTGCTGCTAGTTAATTGAATGGTCATTAAGGACAACTGGTATGCTACTATCCCATTAGGATCTGCTATTGATCCTCTTGAGTCACAACTGGTTTACACATAGTGACAGTGACTCTTTACATGATTCTTTTGACTCTTTACATGGGGCAAATGTATCTAGTAACTCACATGGCCTTAGAATGAAGTTGACAGCTGAGCGAAGCAGGTTATGTAGTTCATTGCACATCAGTTTCCCAGGGAGAAGCAATTAACAAAATTCATTAGGAATAAACATGGTAAGTACCTAATGAAGTGACTGACCATTAAGTAGCAAAGACACATAAGATGAAAATCACAATGGGAGAAGTGGTATCAAGCAGACTAAAAGAAAATATCATGGCTTCAGCTAAATTCACTCAGTGTGGACAAATCAAGAGTGTTAGATAATGCTAAAATAATACAGTCAATCCTCCACATTTGCGGGTTTCACTTTTGCGGATTTGATTATTCACGGATTATTTGCTGTCATCTCTGCTGGCTCCCTATGCCAGTTTTAATAGGGACTGCAAGCCTCGTGAGACTGAGAAACTGCAAATGAGGCTTGTAAGTCCCTATTAAAAATGGTGTGGGGCAGCAGTGGAGGTGACAATGTGACCCACTATCCACCCACTTCAACCTTGTGATGCCTCAAAGGAATCCATGGTGGGTTGGATATGGTGATTGCACTTATTGTGTGTTAAATATGGTTTGGGAGGGCCTATTCATGGTTTTTCACTTTCACGGGGGTCCTGTGCCTCTAACCCTAGCAAATGTGGAGGGGTGACTGTGGTCAAATTACTCTTCCACCAAGGCCTTTGGGGATGACTGAACAACTCAGGCCTAGCTTTTAGCACTAGGATAATAGAAGCAGCATGTGTAGGTTCCTGTGTTGACAGAATCAAGCATTTTAACTGGAAGATCTTATTTCACCTTTTATATACAAAAAAATTAAGACAGAGTACCATGAGTTCTTTATCTGTTATATAGCCTGCCATCCCTCCATTAGGCTCATGGTGACATCCATGATTCCTCATCCTATTAACAACTGCACACATCCTAAATTGGCTACTTATTTCAAAATGCATAACTAAGTACTGTCTCCTGGCCTGACCTCCGAAGCCCACCTTAACAGCCAGCAGCTACATGGAGCAAAGGAAGTATGTTCAGTTGTTGAGGGGGGCAAAGGAGAAGGATGTTTCCAGCCCCCTCCCACCAGCAAGCCAGGCTGTGGCAAAGGACTGCAACAGGGTCTTGCATCTGATTGTAGCAGTCTAACCCACTGGTGGAAGCTGGCTGGATGTGTCGTTTTCCTTGAGTCTTGAAAAGCTGAACAGACCACCTTCACTCCATGTGGCTGCCAGCTCTTAAGATGAGCTTGTAGGGCATTTGCAATTGTAGCAGTAGTCCCATGATCATGACTACCAATACAGAGCAGTTACGGATCTGTAACTCCAGGTTACAAATCTATAACTGCAATACAGAATGCCAACCTGTGTAATTATTTTCAAAACAATAATTTCACAATGCTTTCTTGAAAGGACCATTCTGGGACTAGGGCCAAAATAAGATGAATTAATATGTTTTGACTCACCAAAATTAATACACTGGTGAGTAAGAACAATGTGTTACCAATACACAGCATGCTCTTCCGGTGTGTATGAACAACATAAATTATTTTTTCAGCTGCAAATGGAAAAGTACAGGTAAAACATAACCATCCATGAAAAAGTAACCTCTGAATTGGGTCTGAGCTATAAGTACATGTTGTAGAAATATGATGCGTGGGCATTTGATGACACAGAATATTTATGAAGAGTTCCAATAATGTATCACACATGTGCACATGAGTGCATGAACACACACACATGCAGACACACAAAAAATAATGTTTCATGGATCTTATTGCACAAAAGTGCACAAATGAACCAGTCAGAAGCAACTGCCATGTCTTCTGCTGTATCACTGCTCTGGCTCCAATTTTAATCAGGATTTCCTTCTCAAACACTGGTACGGTTTTCATTTGGTACTTCCTGATCGTGTCAGTGATAACACTCTTCATTGCAGCTTTGCTTTATTTTACATGATAGAGCCAAAAGTAATTTCTAAGTGGTTGTTCAGGCTGGATCTTCTGCACCCTACAATGCTTTCCTATGACTTGCGCTTCAGATCAATACATTACAACAACCCTCCCCAAAACAGAAGAACTAACTGCTGGGCCATATTCCCATGAATGACTCTGAGCAATGGGAATGATAACTACCTGATGTCATCACTCATGCTCTGTTATGGACAAGGATTGCAGATGATCAGCTGTTTCAGGAGTGACAGTGCAAGCCACAGGGACAGGCAGGTAGATTGAAAACTGCATCAAAAGCCAGAAGAGGCACCCAACTCCACGGCTTGCCTCATGCCTTAGAGATTAGGTCAGGCCAGGCCAGCGAGGGAGTGGTTGTTCTTGTATATACCATCAGCCCTGCCCCCATGATTTACTAGCAGAAGATAACAAAAAGTAATAAAAGGTTTAAAAAAATTCTGTGTATAGGCCACTGAAAACTCAGCTAGCATTAGATGCCTTTAAATCATCTGGGATGAATAAATCAAAGTTAGCAAAGGGAGTGGGCAGAGAATGTCAGATAAATTTTATAGATACCGTGTGTCTCATCTGTTCCACCGACAAATAGGCCCATTTGATCAAGATTTACTATTAATGTTGGCAGTCATGATAGAAAGAAAGTGTTTGTGGAGCTACGACATAAGGAAATAGAGAATGTCCATTCTGCAGGAGATTAGAAGCCAAGCCATCAGAGCACTTTAGGGGCCTAGTTCATACTGCCTAGTGCTTATACATGTTTCGCTTTCCCCTCCCTAAAGCTATACAGGGTACTAGAAAATTGTTCTTTGCAGCAGAACAGAGACATTTTCGTGTTGAATCAGATTAAATGACCTTGTCTTCTAGAATTTTCTCTTTGGATGCAACATTCACAACCCAGGTCTGACAGTGATCTCTGCCCTAATCTGTAAATTCCCAAAGCCTTAACACTATAATTTCACACATTATCCACATGAAAGATCACGTTGCTGCTCCATTCCAGGGACATCTGCATGTTGGCATCTTGTGCCTACAAAGAGGAAGCTGGTAATTAGCTCTGTGTCCAGATGTTTCCATATATTCTGAATTCAGTTAAGTTTTCTCTTGTCCTCCATGTTCTTCTGCACATGTTCTCCATGTTGTCCTGTCCCAGGGATGAACAGGTCCACAGGCTACAGGCAGCTCCCTGTGCAGCCTCCTGCTGTTGAAGGAAGTAGCAGTACTGCTTCTGTGCCACCAGCAAAGGGATGGAAACAGCAACACTGATCTGGGCTGTTGGGAAGGGAGGAGTCTAAAGCAAGAAGCAACCGTGGTAACTTATTTCATGGCACTCTAGTTAGTATAGAAGCAAAAATCCAGACTGAATTTATCCTTTTAGCCTTTCTCACACATAACAACCCTTAAGCAGCCTCCCTGCCCCACCCTCTGGTGTTCCTGGCCCTCCCCCCATCTATGTGTATGAATGCATGCGTATTTACGACCCCATCACACTTGCCAATACCCATTCTGATCCTTGGGGCCATAAAGGCTGTATGACACCACTGTGAGAATTTGTAGCATGGTGGTCGGCAGAGAAATACTGCCCCTGCGATGCTGAGGACACCCAGTTCTGCTTCTTCTTGTCACCTGCACTATAGATGAGGTGTGGGAGCCCTGAACTGGTGCCTGGATTTAATAAAGAGCTAGATTAAGACCAATACATTAAAGCCAACAAAACTGGGGGATGAAGTACCTATGAATGAGGATACTACACCTGTTTTTGTACACGCAGCTCTTTATAGAGACGGAATGAAAACTTAGCACATTTTGGAATAGGCACCACACCAGAATTTTCAGATGAAGACTCAGAAGTTATGGAACCTTAATATTTTTCATCTTTGTCTCATGCATATTGCTGAGTTTCAGCAAACATACCTCATCTTCCCTCCTGTATATTCATCACAGCAAACACCCATGTACTAATAGAAGGTACGATTGCCCCATGAAATATGAATGAGTCCTTATTTTTAGAGTATCTTTAAATTTTTAATGCCTTTCGTGAAGTTTTGGTCCTTGATTGACTATTGCTGTCAATGATAGACATCATAGACCTAAATGTAGGCCTAAAGATGTGGTCCTCTTGTCTACAGTAAGTGAAGAAAAAGTATCACCGACTGGTAATCAGTAATGTCATTCCTCACCTCACCCACTGGTGATTAGTTGGTGATAGAGAAACATTTTACTTCTTTGAATTCAAATACTATGGGGAAGATTGAGAGTATTAATCTTCAAAGGATCCTTGCACCTTTGCAATCATGTTTGGTTCAGGCAGGGAATGCTGGCAGTGTCATAGTCTCTGCAGCCCACTGAAAGAATAAAATACAGCAAGACACTGACATGCTGTGAGAGAAAGAGTAGTAACATTACTGATCAGCAGTAGAAGTTTATAGAGCATGGGGGGATCCATACTTTAGGAAGTCCAGGACTTTCTTATCAATAGTGATCAAATGGAAGTGACAGCTTTGCTGAGGTGAGGCTAATCTTCCTATAAAAGCTTTGCTGAACCATTAAACCTCACCTACCTCTTCTCAGGTCATTCTCTCCAGCTAAGAAACTGGATAAAAACTGGGTGAAGACAAAACTGGGAATGAATCCCACTCCTTAGATGTGAGAATCATTTGTTAATATTAGTCAGTGTTGGCTGGGCAAAGTTCAGCACCTTGGATAGTCCTTCAGACTAAAACCTTGACTGGACTTACCAACCTACTGACATGGAAGCTGCACACTCACCCATGACCTCTACTTGGAAATAGCTGGATAGATTCATGCAAAACTTGGTAGTGTAGGAAAGATCAGTCTGAAGGCAGCTCATGCTGATTGTGAGGTGGAAAGAATAAGAAACTGTTTATTCAAAGGACTTCAGAGTTTAGTGAGTGACCTCCAGCAATTGACAGGTATTTTCTGACACAGGAGCCACAACCTGTCACGAATATTAATATGCCTTTTACAAGCTTCTTATCCATCCTTTTCTAATACTGGTTGCCAAGTCACACATGAGATGCTGAGATAAATGCAATAGTTTTCTCACATCTCTGTATTTACGCATTTCCGGAGTAACATCTGAAGATGGGAACTCCACTTGTGGGCTTCCCACAGGCATCTGGTTGACCACTGTGGGAAACAGGATGCTTGACTAAAGGTTCCTTTGGCCTGATATGACAAGCCTGTCTATTATCTTCCCATCAGCCATCTGTCTAGAGGAAAATATGCATGTATTCCTCTTTGCACATTACATTGAATGGATCGCAAAGAAAAGAGCTACAAGTCATTTACATATGTACTTCCTGTAAGTGCACCTCATCTTTACCCTCCTGACTTACTCTTTCCCCAATCACATTATATGCACATTTAAATGAGTGCATTTTTGAAATGTTGTTGCTTTAAGGTTGCTACTTCAATGGGAAAAACCCCTCCATGAAGAATGGGAGTTGTAAAGTCATGGTAGTCACAAAGGGTATCAACTCAGTGATGTGAACTTCTACCATAGCTGCCAATGGGGGCCATAATCCTGCTTACAGTGATGCTGTTCAATGGCGGAGTGTAGATTCCTCTACATAAGCTCACCTTTCCCTTTATTCTCCTTTTTGTACAGCAGTCAACCCTCTTAGGATCATCATGGTCACTGTCATCTGAATGGGACTTGGTAACTACCACTTTGCTCTTCCTCTCCCCAAATTATCTCTCCCTATAACCCTTTCACCTGGCAATTGTGATAATAATTATGTGATATTGTATTGAGTAGTCCTTGAATTTGCTTGTTTTCCTCTTCTCTCTCCACCCATGTTTCCTTTTGTGTCATGACTACTGAACAGTATCTTACTATTTTAAATTGTAGGCAAACTTGAGTGCATTTGTCTGAAAAATTATTTATAAATCAGTTACACACCGGTGTAAGTAAAATTTGTACTTAATATTAGGCTACTGAAAAAATAAAACTGTGTCTAAGCCTCTGCCACATAGGAATACACAACTAAAGCTCTCCTGACAGAGGGCCACCCAACTTCTCTTTACAGAGCTCCAAAGAAGAAGAGGCTAGTACCCTCCAAGACAGAACAACAAAGTAAGTTCTTTGTAAAGTTTCAGTAGATATTTTTCATGTAATTTGAATCTCTTGGTTTGTGTCCTGGTCTCAAATATTTAAAGATGACTATCACATCAACTATCCATTTTCTCTTCTCCAGGCTAAACATAACCCAACTCCTTAAGACATTCCTCATAGGGTTTACTTTCCAGACTTTTCCCATCTTGGTCACCTTCTTCTTTCAGCTTGTCAATATCCTTCTTGAACTGTTGAGTCCAGAACTGGATGCAGTATTCCATGTGAGTTCTGACCAAAGCAGAATAAAGTGCAACTATTTCTTCCCTTGGCCTGGATACTATAGTTCTGTTGGCGCAGCCCAGAATTATATTGGCTTTTTTGTCAATCAAATCATACTATTCACTCATGTTTATTTTGTAGTCTAGTAAAACCCCTAGATCCTTTTCTCACGTACTCCTTTCAAGCCAGGTGTTGCTCATGCTGTATTTGTGGATTTTATTTTTCCTGCCTAGATTATAGTACATTACAATTATCCCTGTTGAAATTCATTTTGTTAGTTTTGGCCTAGCTTTCCAATCTATTAAGGTCATTTTGAATTCTGGTCCTGTCCGGTCAAGCCATAAGATTAAACTGGGGTCAACTGACAGCATTTGGGGATGGTAGATAGGTGGCTTAGGATAGAGGGTGGCACACAGGCAAGTGGTTGTGTGTCATTGCTTCACTATCTGAAGATATTGACAACTCAGCCGGAGGCACTGTGCCATCACTAAACTGCCGGAAGCAGAGTGGGCAGCGGTGTGGTAACTGTGTAGGCTGAGTTGCAAGTTTGAAGTATGGGAGATGCTAACACAATATCTATTACACACCACAAGATAAACGTGATCTAGAAACGTGGTCTAGAAGTCCAATATGCTTTCAGGGCACCTGTAGCCATTCCAAAGGAAAACAGGATGAGAACACAGCACTTCCAACTATCTACCAAAAAGGCAAAATACCTCCCGATTTAAACTTCAATGTTAATGCCAAAAATAGGGAAGGGGGAATGTTATACACTCACTAGCGTATTTACCTGGCGTTGGCCAGGGTTTTTATTTTCCTCTTAGGAACTCATCAAACTGTTTTCTCCATTTTCTGTAACTTTGGTCCGTATTTCCGAATGCAATCTGTATTCAGAGTTATTTACATACGCAGTTTGGGTTCCTGAGGGAGTACACTGTCCTCCTCCTTGCTGCTAGCCATCATCTCCATAGCAACCAGCCTATTCCAGTACCTGTAACTTTTCCCCATAGTCCCCAATCCAATCTGTATTGTCTGGTGACACCGATGCACTGGCTTTTGCTTTTTTTTTGCTTTCTGTTGAATTTTTGCAATGGCTTTATGTTTTTCTGGAAGCATTTTTTGTTTTGAATTTCAACTTTAAGATTCCTCACGTATGGGACCCATACAATCTACTGTGTAAGGCAAGAAGACCTTGTAACTATGTTGTGTATGTCACTTTAATTTTTCTCACATATGCCTCCCAAATGTTTTCTGGCATCCTTATTGATGGTAGGCCTCGTCTCCATAGCAACTGGCCTGAGGCCCAAGAGCTCTCTGGCTGAGAATTCTAAAGGCCCCTCCCTGAGATGCCAGCCCCAGGATTCCATGGAATCTTCACAGCCAGCCAATCATATGAGGTCTTCTCACCTCACTCAGCCAATCGTATGCTGACGCAGACAGACAACGCGCACTTTTATATAGCAGATTACCCACAAAAACAGTACACTGCAGATAATACTGTTAATCATAATGCATTGTGTACAAACTCTTGAAGAATCCTAATATATGAGATCCTGGAAGCCTTGAAGCTGTCCACCAATGATTACTGGGCAACAGATTACAACCAGAATCCTATGCAGCTTGCCCTAGATTCACCACTGTAAGTATTTTACAGAGAATGCAGAAGGAGGCATCTTGTACCTCTTTGTGCAATGTTATTATTCGATATGCAGAAGAGAAGCCAGAGATTTCTTGGTGTGGCCCCTAGCCAACAACTGCCTGTGGGGTTAGGCTGGGGGCCATTCAACTGTCCTTGCACATCCAGAAATGAAGAAGCAGATGGCACCTTTGTCTGCAGGAAGTGGCTGGTTCTTCTCCTCCCTTGAATGTACAAGGACAGCTCGATGGCTCCCAGCACCCCCCTACAGCTAAGCAGAGGCCAGGAGGGTGGAGCTGCACCAGGGAACCTCCAACTGTCCCTTTGTACCCAGGGGGCGAGAGAAAGCTATGCTGGCAAGATTTTGGAATTTCAACATCAGCTAAAATTCTCTCTTCTGCGCAACCACTCAGGGTATAAAGGTACAGGAGCCCTGTCCCTTATTTCAATCTGCCAGCATAACCATTGGATCCGGATCCAAGCAGACACACCCGATGGCAGATTTCCCCAGAGGTATTGTATTTCTCTTTAAACTACAGCATTTTTCAAACTTGCATCTATACAAATAAATAATAATATGCAATTTTTACATGATGTGTCTACTTCCTTGCCCTATTTTTTGTTATTCTTTTTGAATTTTCTCTCTTTTTTTGGTGGTATGCAACAGGCCACTCTAATGCTAGTTTTAGGTAAAAAGAAAATACAAACTTCAAAAACAGAGATACCCCTTTCTTGCCTGATTTAATTCTAAGTTAATCTACATGGAAGGAATTAAATTCCATCTTGTGTATAAAAAGAAATACCTCTTAGAAGATCTAATGCACAAACAAGCTAGTCAAATTGATTGCCTCTCTGTTTTGGGTTCACTAGAGTCAGAAAACCAATAGGAAAAAAAAAGTAAAATAGCATTTTTGTTGACTTTTCTGTTGGATTTCAACAGTTCTTAATATGGCATCAATGCAACCAGTTGTACAAAACATTAAATACACTGGGGAGGGGTAGCTAAGCCATTGATTGATTGATTGATTGATTGATTGATTGAAGGTTTTTTAGTTGGTTTTTGGCATAACAGAAACAAATTGATTGTCAGCCCCAGTGCTCCCAAACTGTCTGCTTTCTCTGCAATGACCCCACCAAAAAAAAATAAAAAAAAATGAATCTGTTGGTCTTTTAAGGTACCAAAAGATTCTGTTGTTTAATCTGATACGTGTTGCCCTGGGAAATCTTTCAAAAAAGAAAATGTGACTATATGTATTCTAGTCTGATGGGAGCAATGCAACAATATATTATATAGGTACCAGTTTTGGATAGATAAGGCTCATTGTTTATTATTCATAGAATCCATGCCAAAAAGTTCATGTTAATGTTCTGACCCAAGTGGCCATTATTTTTACCTGCTTGTTCTAGCATTTATAGGATATTTTTTTCCATAGAGGTAATGAGATGAGGTTTTAAAAAAATGCTTGACGGTATGATTCCCAAGGGTGTATTTTATCATTTTATCTGCTGGGCTGTACAAACTAACAACCACCACTGCATATGTCAAACTGAAAGACAAGTATATTCACCACTTCTTGCAAATTCACATCATACTAAGCAGAAGTTCTCAGACTTTTCCACAATAGCAAAGAAGAGTATGCTGGATCAGAGAAATGTGTTTACCAGAATAACATTGTCTATTAGGTGAGAGGCAAAAGCTGTATTCCATACTTACCACAAACTGTAAAGTGTTGTAAAATAAATTCACTTATCTTTTCTGGTTTCTACTAAGCACAGACACAGGCCATTTCCGCACTAGCCTGTTATAGCGCGATGATTCCACTTTCAACATCCTCTGGAATCCTGGGGTTTGCAGTTTTGGAAGGGGCTGGCCGGCTGCTCCCAAAACTGCAAACCCCAGGATTCTAGAGGATGTTGAAACTGGAATCATCGCGCTATAACAGGCTAGTGCGGAAATGGCCACAGTCTCTTGTGAAGGCATTTTTTTTTTGTTGTTGTTTTTTAAGGAAAAACTTGTATAAAACACAAAACACAGCCTTGAACTTCTAAATATAATCAGCTGTATTAACAGTAAAACAAAGATTCTTCTCCTTGGGCTGTCTGTGGGAGGCAGAAGACCTTTCCTATGCATATGAACTCTTCACTCACCACAGTATAGTTGCACACATTCTTCTACATGAAGAAAATTTTATGGGGCCATCCACAAGTATGAGTAGATCAGAGATGGCCTCCTTTTTAGCCCTGTATGGGGCACTCATTGTTGGGTCTGCTCCATAGATTGGGCATTAGCTTATGCAACAGAGATGCCCTGATCAGTGAAACAACAAATGATTTAAAGAATATGTGGGTGCAGTCCCATTAGCCAGCATACCTGTAGCAGTATAGGTGGAGTAAGCATAGGTGGTGGCACTTTAGCAGGTGTAAAATGGTCACAGATGCCACAGTGATAGTGGGGTGGGACAGGAAGTTGGTTCTGTCAAGGGAGAAAGCATCTCTGAAAAGAGCTGGCAGGACAGCTTTCTCTGGAGACAGAGACAGCTTTCTTTTTTGTACCTGCACTACCACTGTGAATCCCATCACAAAGGGCTTTGGCAGCATAAGTCACCATGAGCTTTGTGGCCTATGACAGAAGTCCCAGAAAATGAAATTAAATGCCCGCATCTCTTGGCTCCAACTCTCAGACCTGAAGCCTTCCACACTACACAACTGTAGTGATACAATTCCACTGTAACTACCCTGCTACCATCCTATGGAATCCTGGGATTTATAGTTTAGCGAGAGACATTTAGAATTCTCTCCCAGGGAGTTCTAGTGCTTCAACAAACCACAGACTCCAAGATTCCATAGGATGTAGCCACGGCAGTTGAAGTGGAACAAAGTATTATAACTGTGTGCTGTAAAAGGGCCCCAGCCTTTTCCATCTTTACAGTGTCAAAAGTTGTGACTATCACTGACCCATCACCCATCTGGGAGAGGTGAAGAACATTACAAAGTTTTATGGGGAGCTGCCAAAGACTAGAAATTACAAGACAGGTAGGCAAAATGGGTGTCACCAGCCACATTGACCACTGAGGAGGAAGTGTTCCAACTCTTATGGGTTGTTTTTTTTTTATTATTATTCAAAAGCGTGACAAGGCCCAGTGTTTTTGCAGAATTGAGAGGCAGGCAGCCAAGATGCTGCTGAAGGTAGGACTAAGCCAAAATGGCCTCCTATAATTCCAGAGCCCATTTTCAGAAAATTAGGAGGGGAAAGTGTCTGCACATTTTCATCAGTCTTATCTTTTTCAACAGACAGGAAAAATTATATTCCTTTAAAAATTGTTATGAGAAATTTCGGCTCAAGTTATTACTGAATGGAATTATATTGTTAGCTCATAAGAGAGTCTGATGAATGGAAGGAGTAAAGTACAAGCCCATTGCTGCCCTCAACAATATTAAAATAAGATTAACAGGGTTAAAACTTGATCTACAGTCATGCCCCAGATTGTCCACCCTAACTGTAGACAGAGACAATTGTGGAGGGAACATTTTATAGACTTTTCTCTAGTTTGCCCCTGAAATTTTCCATGAATAAAGAGAGAGAGGAGAATTACAAAACAGAATTTTAAAGTAATACATTACAAATAATAATGCTACCTATGTAAGTACTTCATTTCTCAAAAATGAGTTAACAGTTATTTTTAGAAAGCAATACAGAAGCCTGTAATTTTTTTAAAAAATGTCTCTTCTGAAGGCATTTAGGGGTAATTTGTAGGATCTGTCACACTCTAGTCATTTTTTAAAAAATTAAGTCTTCTTCAAATGTAACTACAAATAATGCATCACACAAAATGACCTAAATTGGGACAAGGTGGAATACTAACTAGATACTTTTTCAAATTAATGAGTAGTGGCTAATAAATTACTTCTAAAAAGTAACATTCCAAACACTGATGCCACCTCAGCATCCAGCCCAAATTATATTCTCAAATCATTCCTTAGAAAATTATTTCCTGACTGGCTGAGTGCCAGGTGGCGTTTCTTTAATTGTCCTTTGGAAACCATAGCAGCAAAATGTTGGAAATCTTAGCATTCTCTCTCCCCCCTCCATCTTGTTGTTAGAACAGATGGGCAATAGCCAGATAGGGCCTCCCTTTCTGTTGCGTGCCAGATCTTCTCCATTTGCCTTTCTCTGTCTTTTATTGCATGATCATAAATACCTTTGGTGCTCAGATCATGTGACCCAAGACAGTTGCTTGGGTCATTGGTCTTATAAAAGTTAAGACCCCTCTCTCTCTCTCTCACTTTGTTCTCAATGGCTGCTTTCCCTGAACTCTTCGCATGCTCCGAGTTTGAGTCCCATCAAGGAGGATGGTGAGTTAAAGTGAAGAATCTCCTATTCACTAGATTAGACAGGTAGCAGGCTCTCTCAATACAGATGTAAATGAAGAGTCATTAGTAAAGTATTTAGTCTTTTATTCAAAGCTACCTGTGTCTGTGTTTATTCCAAGTACCAGTCTGAAGCCACAAGTCGTTAGATAAAACTTCTACAGCTTCTCTGTGTGACTTTGCTAAATGAAGATTGGATCCTGACAGTTTCAGTCTTTTTTTCCCACACAAAAGCCTGCAGAGGCATTGGCTTTCACAAAGGGCTCTTCATAGGGATCATGTGCAGAGAGGTGCCACATGAGTTCCACAAATCATTGCCAGCGGCTGATGACCCATCAGCCAGGACACTGATCCCAAATCACTCCCATGATGACAATACTATGAAATTCTATGCTGGGCTTCATTAAGATCTTTGCACAACCCTAGTTCCTCATGCCCACTGAGATTTTCTCCCTTTAAATCATGCAAGGCCAATAATAATTAGGTCATTAGTACAGATAAACACACAATAGATCACCAATCATCATCATCATCCTGTATGTTTTATCAACTTGATAAGAATTTAATTCAAATCCAGCCTGTCATAGCAGCAAAACAAAATCCACCGTAAGCCTCTTGGTCCAAATTTCTCTTCAGCCATGAATCCATTGGATGCCTCCAGCCTCCCATAATCCCACACCCCTTACTCAAACCCACCCATCTTTGTAATGGGAAGCACTAGCCTGCTTTAAAGAGATGGTATAAAGATTACTAAGATAATGTTTCTGACAGGGAGCATGTGAGAGAAATATCATACATATGTCCAAACTTATAATTTTCAAAATGTTGCTTTTGATACCTCTTTGGAATGTTTGATTTTTTTCCCCTCAATTATACTGTGTGCTACATGGAAAACTGGTTAGCTAAAAAGTGGATTATACATTCTAGAAGTAAATACATGTTGAATCTGAGAGCCAGTGTGATGTAGTAGTTTGACGGCTGGACTGGGACTCTGGGAAACCATGGTTCCCACTGAACCATGGAAACCAGGTAGGAAACTTTGAACAAGTCATGCTCTCTCAGCCTAAGGGGTAGGCAATGGTAAACTTCCTCTGAAGAAATCTTGCAAAGAAAACACTATGATGAGATCACTAGACATCAGAGTGGACTTGAAAGCTCATAATAACAACAAGCTCAACACTTAGATATTAGAGGAGAACAAAATGTTATGAAAATGTAAAACAAGCTTTGAACCTTATATAAGATTGTGGTGTTATATCTGCTATCTTGAATCCTTGACATTTTGTAAGTGGTTTTTGTTTTGTTTTTTCTCAATTTGTTATGATATTTCATGCTGAAGTGTTGTCTGGCATGGTCTGGCTCCATGCAAAACACCCCTTGGGTCTTCTGTCCCCTCTCCTTTCTTCTACCTCAGGAATCTTACCAGCAGTACCTCAGAATCCCTTGCCATTTCCCCATTTTTTCTTAATACCCGGAATTTTAATAGCAGTACCTTAACTTTCTTCTTTTTCCTTGCCTTCTGTTCTTCCGCATGAATCTTGGCAGCAGTGCTTCAGCGAGACCGGTTTTCTGCCTCTTTAAAAATAATTTCGTATTAAATTATACTGGCCTCCTTTTTTGCTTTTAGGAAGTTCCCTTTTGGCCTTTCAGTTTCCAACTGGGCATTGTGACCTGGAAGAGAACCAATTCTGAAAATTTTGACGTTTCTGCCACAGAATCCTGCTAAGTCATTTGCTTCCAGGGACTCCCCACACCCCATCATTCCTGCACTGCCAGCCTTCATAACTTCATCTTGGCACTGCAAGTTGAAAAAAGAAACCCAAATACTCTAAAATTTTGAGAAATCTAGAATGATGTCCCAGACTGCTACAGACAGGTGGACAGAAATTCTTTTTTTCATTAGAGATGCTGGATACAGTATGTAGTACATCTTTACGTTTCAGAATGAGTTTTTCAATAAAATACCTCCATACTGAAAATGGGAATGCTGCAAGAGAGCAGACATAGAAAGTTGCTTTACTCTGACCACTGCTCCATCTAGTAGTCCCTAATGTGGCTGGCAGTAGCTCTTCAGAGTCTTGAGAAATATTTTTTCCCTGTCACTGCTGAAATGCCAGGGATGAAAATGTGGAGCTTCTCCATGGAAAGTTATGTTATTGGGGAGAGGAGACTACAACCCCCAGATTTTGAGAGATAAAGGGGGGTCACATTTAGACTGTAGTCCAAAAAGGTAACTTTTATTTTCAGCTATGATGGATGCATATTGAATTATTGAGCTGTACCCCTTAGCCAGAGCTTTCCAAACTTTTCATGTTGGTGATACACTTTTCAGACTCGCATCATTTCGCGACACAATAGTTCAGTTGGAGGTTAAACTAACCCTTCACAAGAGATACAGACACATACATAAATCATAATAACAAAATGTATGGGGACACAACATATCTCACGAAAACCTTTCATATATTTTTAAAAATATGATTTATAAATAATAATATACATTTCCAAGATTGTAGGCGACACACCTACACACTTCAGGTGACACACTAAAGTGTCACAGCACACCGTTTGGAAAGCTCTGCCTTAGGCCATTTAGTGAGTTTGTTCTCTAGGTAAGACTTGGGCCAAGGACTTCCTGATCTCTGTCTTAGTCTGTTAGCCACAACGCTACACCACACTTACAAACTGCATGAGCCACTTCCCTTCCCAGCAGTGATCCTTCCAAATCTTTGAGACAGAAGAATTTACAAGAGGGACACATCCTGCCAATTCATACAATCCAGTGATGGTAAAACAGAATGAGCCATAACCAATTTACTAGCCAGCTATGCACTGCAAGTCACCACATGATCCATTGCCTTAGCATGGGCATTATATATAATTTGCTGCTTTAAAGAAATGACTGCTAGGTATGTATATATCATGCATATTCACAGCACCAATATTCTTATCAAAGCTACATGCAACTGAAATGCCAAGAAAGCAGTAGATAGTGTTTAACTGCTACTCCATCTAGTTAAGTCCATTTGTAAAAAATTAGCCACTAGAGGGAGACATCTGAACACACTTAAAAAGACCTGGCACTCTTTCTACAGCACACTTACACGAGAATCCACTGAAGTTCCCTTACACCAGTGGTTCTCAACCTGTGGGTTCCCAGATGTTTGTGGACTTCAGCTCCCAGAAGCCCTGAGCATTGACCATAGTGGCTCGGGCTTCTGGGAGCCGAAGTCCACAAACATCTGGGGACCCACAGGTTGAAAACCACTGCCTTAAACCTTCTGTACTACAAGTTGTACTGATCTCCATCAGTAGTTGAATGAATTGTAGCCTGTTGCTGCATAGACATCAAGGACCTTTCTAATATTTTAAAGACAAAGCAAATTTATGGCACAGACTTTCATGACCAGGTAAAGCTTTACCCATCTCTACCTAGGCAATTTTTGGACAAATCTTTTCAAGACCTTGATGCATTTTTTAAAAGTGTCTATTGTTTATCCACCTTCTAACATTTTAAATACCACTTAACACTTTAGAAAACATTAAATCGACCAAAAGCAACTAGCAAATGAGAGGCGTTCTTTTTTTTTTTGAAAAAAAAATCACTTAGCCCTGAAAAGATGGATAAGATATTATTCAGAGTCACTACAGACAGGAAAAAGATCTCTGAAAATCCCAGGTTCCTGTCAAAGCAATTTTATTTTCTCCATCCAAACAGTGATTGTTTCCAGGACCCAGATTCAACAAAGATCAAACAAGGGGAAAAGGAATGGTAGCAATACAAGAAAATGTTCCTAATGCTTAAATAATCTAATATTGCTAAAGCACATTAACACTTTGACTATGAGTCCTGAATAATAATTCAAAACGACCAGAGGAAACTGGTGAAAGTCAATTTCTGAAACATTGCCTCAATCTAGATGTGACACAAGATCAGTGAGAAGAGAAGGAGGATGGACATAAGGGAGGAGGAAGTGTGGGAAACCCCAAATATTTCAGGAAAGAGTTTGGATGCAAAAGCATGACTATGGAGATAAACTCAAAACAAAAAGGAATAGAATGTCTCAACATTTCCAGGACTTTTTTTTCCTTTTTGGATAAGCCCTTACATACATGCATATTGACACACAGACACATGTATGTTAAGAACATACTCAGAACATAGTCTCAGTTGAAACTGACTTTTTTCCAAACTGTAGGCTGGCATTCTGTTCAACATTTATGGGACCACATGCTAGACTTAGAATCTTACAACTTTTGGGATTCATGTTTATAGTCCTCAGCGACTGAATATGACCCCAAAACTTACCCCTTAAGCTAAACAACACTCCATCCAAACAAAGGCCATTTCTGTACAAGACTGTTCTAGCACTATGATTCCACTTTCAACATCCTATGGAATCCTGGGGTTTGCAGTTTCGGGAGGGGCCACGTGGCCCCTCCCGAAACTGCAAACCCCAGGATTCCATAGGATGTTGAAAGTAGAATCATAGCAGTAGAACAATCTCGTGCAGAAATGGCCAAAGGGTTTCTGAGATGTTGCAGATTGGAGTGCGGGAAAAGGATGCTTGTAGCACACTCCTAATTACAGGGTGTACTGAGAGAAGCAGTTGCACCAAGATAATGAGACATTTTTCCTACTGCCTTCTCAACACCCCCTGAGACTGGGAGAGGGCCGCAGCAATCATTTCCCATTGCCCCAACCTTCAGCACCTCAGAAATCCTTTGGTTGGGGTACTGCCTGGTTTAAGAGGTAAGTTTTGGAGCAAAAGTAGCTCCAACAGTGGAGCTAAATTGGCATAGCTATGTTTACTGACACAGGATTATGGCCATTGTATCTAATTAATTTATTAAATTAAATTTAAATTATTCAAGTACTATGGAATGAACAAAGAATTATTTTCATAGGATATCTGATGCCATAGCTTACATTTTTTAATCTGGTGAAAGTGTATATTCAAATTGTAATTTTTTAAAAAGGCAGTTTTTAAAAATGCATTTATATGGGTATGGGATTACATTTATGCACATGAGTCATATTTTCCTCCCTTTTTTTGTCCCTGAAATCTAACGGAGCTGCAATGGCAAAAGCCTTGGTGGTTGATCTTATCCACTGTCTATGCCAATATGATCGTTTGGACTCAGCACTCTTTTTTTTTTAAGTTGTTTTCCTTCGCCTCTCGAGATATCACAGGAACCTCTGTTATAGCAAGTCAGACTAGGGATTGATAAGAATTTTGTTCAGTTTGTTGTTTAATCGGAAAGTTCCAAAATTCACAAACTGCTTTAAAATCTAGTGCAATGAACTTGAGATTTCTTTTGAAAGTATGTGGGAAAGAAAATAAAACTGATTGCTTAGCTTTTAAATAGCTGGCTCTGAATCACTGCATATTCAGCCATGTTTGTGGTCCTGAAATCATGTGGCCCACCCTATTCTTCTCCTTTAACAGCTGCGCGGCAGGAAGGTTCAACACAGTCCTCTCCATACTGGAAACATATTATTGAGTTTGGTGAATACAGGTGATTGAGAAATTTTACTCACCATACTTTTTATAGGAAGTTTCTAAATTTGGCAATTTCTGGCTTCATAAATTTATCAGAAGAAACTTGAGACAGAAAGAAACTTCAAATGCAAAAGAAAGAAAAGCTGACAATTTTGTGCACTTGTAAGACCTGAACAGAGTTGCCAATAACAAGGTGACCTGGAGATCTTTCATTCATAGAATCATCATGAGTTGAAGCTAACCTGATGAGAATGAATAACAACAAATCAGGCTAATGGACCATCTAGTTTATTATTCCTTATGTATCATTTGACAGGGTCCAGAAAGACCCCTTTTCAGACCTACATAGAATCATAGAGTTGGAAGAGACCCCAGGGGCCATCCAGTCCAACCCCCTGCTATGCAGGAACACCCATCAAAGCACTCCCAACAGATGGCCATCCAGCCTCTGCTTAAAAACCTCCAAGGAAGGAGACTCCACCACACTCGGAGGCAGCAGATTCCACTGCCGGACAGCCCTGACTGTCAGGAAGTTCTTCCTGAGGTTCAGGTGGAATCTCCTTTCCTGCAGCTTGTATCCATTGCTCCTTGTCCTAGTCTCTGGAGCAGTAGAGAACAAGCCTGCTCTCTCCTCAACGCGACATCCCTTCAAATATTTAAACACATGGGGGAACATGGGATTGAACTTGGAACATTTTAACAGTTTTATCCGTTAGTGACCTCCATTGTAAAAGAAATGCTTTCCAAATGGTCTCTCCCTGGAAGAACACCAGAAAAGGAATGAGATCATGTGATAAGTCCCAGCCAAAGATACTATTATTCTGCTGTATTTACTTGCCTTTTGTGATAAGGCCCAAAGTCAGTTTGAAGGCAGTTAAGAACAACAAATGCAGGTTGTGATCTATGCAAGACAAGAAACTTTCCTTCCAAAAGGCATGTCAATTGTTATTTCTTAAATTGTTATTTCTTGTGATCAAATTGATAATGAATCAAACCACAAGAGCTTTCCCACAATCCCAGTGTGATCTTTAAGGATAATGGAAAGATGGGTAATTATGTAAAGGTTCTGATTACAAGCTTTTGGGTACCAGATGTTTGCATCATCATCATCATCATCATCATCATCATCATCATCGTTTATTGATTAGTCAACTGACCATATCAACAATAAAAATATAATACATAATACAAAAATACAGATATAAAAATTACATATAAATGGACTCAGCTCATATAAAATTAACTAAAATAATTAAAATATATAAACTTAAACTTAATAAATAGTGAGTTTGATATAAGAAGTAAAATACACGGTAAACAAGAAAGATAAAATAACAAATATAAAAATTCAGTCCTAACATTTAAATAAGCTCATCGCCATGACAGGGGACCCCATTTTGTGTGATAAAAAGATCTCTCAGGTAGGCAGCTTTTGTAATAAATTTTGCAATCCTGCAGACTGAATGTGAATTCTCCCTGGAAAGAAAATAGGTCAATTTAACAGTCGGATCCCAAATGGTCGTTCTAACCAGAAGTGGTTGTAAGTATTGGGATCTCACCTTGGTATACATACAGCAATCAAACAGTATATGCACAATATCTTCTATGGCTGATGCACCACAGATGCATGTTCTTTCATGGTATGGAATTTTTCGAAACCGTCCTATTCTTACCATAGAATTAAGTTGTTCAAATCTAGCTCTGGTGAAAGCTATTCTCTGTCTCTGTGTTAGGTTCAGCCTAAGATACTTTTCTAGACCAAATATAGTTTTATTTTTGGCTAACCAATTTAGAGACTTCGAACTGGCCAGCAGAGCTATATCTGTTTGGGCACTGATGTCCAGAATTCTTTGTTTTAATATTTCCTGTGCTGAGTGTCCACAAGATAATAAATAAGACGGGGAAAAGCCAAGCTGGTGCACTAGTTGGAACAGCTGGCATATCCAGGAATTTGAATGCTGGAGATCTAACTGTTCATCTAAGCAAAGCTTAGGGAGTCTTCCTGGGTCCATTTTGAGGATCCTTAGCCAATAGTTAAAAACTTTTATCAAAACCTGGCACTAAATAGAATGTGCCCCTAATTCTGCTCTCACTGCTTGAGCCGGAGTGTTCTTATCTGCTCCTAGTATCCTCCTTAAGAAACAGCTCTATGCCTGCTCCAAAAGTGGTACTTTCATTTGACCAGATGTTTGCGTATGCCTTCTGAACAATGTTGCATAGGTAAACCTATCAATAACTTTCTGTTGGAGCTTGGAAAAATTACTTCTTTGGATTACAGCTCCTTGAATTTCCTAGTGTGCCTATGAGCTTCTGAAAACTGTAGTCCAAACTTTACCAGAATCTGTTTTCCATGTCCTCCTATCTTCCAGGCTGGAGCCATTATTCTTCTTGAACCTGAAATCTTACGTCGCTATTTCAGTACAGTGGAAAAGATGGTAAAGTGAGTAGCAGGTGAAATTATGGCAAGAGTTTGCTTCACTGTAGGATATGCTGCACTAACATTAAGATTTCAGCAAACACAGGGTTATAAGGGAGCACATAGCTCCTTTCATGTAACAGCTTCACTGGTTACCAGTCCATTTCTGGGCACAATTCAAAGTATTGGTTTTGATCTATAAAGCCCTATACAGCTTAGGTCCAGACTACATGAATGCTTGTATTTCCCCTATGTAGAATTGCTCTGTTTTAGTTTGTGCTGTAATCTTCTTTTGAATCCCATTCAAGAGAAAAGCAGCATATAAATAAAAGAAATAAAATAAAAACAAACATTTAGTGATGTGACTAGGCCTGGGCTGTGGGGCACAGATCCATGGCCTGCAACCTGGAAACACTGCCTCCCACCTAGAAGCAACAACACCATAGATAGATAGATCAACAAGTCATATCAAAGCAAGTTAAATTACATTTGAAACACATTTTAAAGTTCATCTTAAAGTAACTAATAAAAGAAAAATGTATCATAAAAATAGATGTTGAACTTAACCCACACAGCCATATTAATCAGCTGACAATACCACTCTAGGCTGAGCTGGTTCTCTCAGTAGTTTCCTTCACAGCTGACTACAAAAGCAACTAATTTTATCCCCCGCAAAACTGGGAAAATGACAACCCTTTAAGTAACATACTGATTTGCTCCTTAAAATAATAAATTTAATTTCTCATTCATTTCCCAATGCTTTAGTTCTTTAGTAATTTATTTTTTTGTGGACAAAATTCTTTGGAACAAATTAGTAACCCCGGACAAGCCCCAGAGGAAACGAATTCTAGTGGTTGGGACTCTTTGCTGAGAGGAACGGAACCAATCATTTGCAACCTGGATAGAATCAATCGTGTGGTGTGCTGTCTCCCTGGGGCCAAAATCAATGACATAACAAATGGGCTAACCAGACTGGTCAAGCCCACTGACTGTAAACTGCTCCTTTTGGTTCACATTGGAACCAATGACATGGCAAGGCACAGCTTTCACCGCATCATGAAGGATTACGAGCTTATGGGTAGGAAGCTGAAGGACCTTCGTGCACAGGTTGTCATTTCATCTCTTCTCCTGGTGGAAGGACATGGCCCACGAAGGGAAAGAAGAATAACGGAGATCAACAACTGCCTCCGAAGATGATACTACCGGGAGCCATTTGGATTTTTGGATCATGGTCTCCATTTCCACGAAGATGGTCTTCTGGCAAGGGATGGCCTGCACCTTACAACCATCAGCCAGAATGTTTTTGCTAACAGTCTCGCAAAACGGAACAGGAGGTCTTTAAACTGAGTTTGGCTGGGGAGGGAGACAGTATTATTCTGGGCAAGGATTCAGTGAGTACTGTGAAAAATAGCCCAAATGATATAGATAGGGCAGGCCAAGTAGAACTAGAGACCAACAGGGAGAGGGAAAGTAAGTTTAGTACAGGAATTCCACAAAGGGCACATCATCTCAAGTGTCTCTACACTAATGCACAGAGCATGGGGAATAAGCAAGATGAACTCCAACTCTTAATACAACAAAATAAATATGATTTAATAGACATCACTGAAACCTGGTGGGATGAACCTCACGATTGGAACGTAGGAATAGGGGGGTGTAACCTATTTCACAGAAACAGACCAAACAAGAAAGGCAGAGGAGTAGGCTTATATGTCAAGGATGTTTTCACTTGTGAAGAGATCCAGGATGGGAAGCCAAGTCAAGAGCACCTGGGTAAGAATTAAGGGAGCGAGAAACAATAGGAATGTGATTGTAGGGGTTTGCTACAGGCCTCCAGGCCAGCCTGAGGACATGGATGAGGCCTTCTTGGAGTAGATGGCCACCCATTCAAAAAAGGAGAGATACAGTGTTAATGGGAGATTTCAATTATCCTGATATTTGATGGCAGTCAAATTCTGCAAAGATCGCAAGGTCCAACAGGTTCCTGGCTTGCCTTGCAGACAATTTCATGGTCCAGAAGGTGGAAGAGGCAACAAGGGGATCAGCTATTTTAGATCTGATCCTGACCAACAGGGATGACCTAGCTGTTGAGGTAGAGGTGGTGGGATCCTTAGGAGGGAGAGACCATGCTCTTTTGGAGTTTGTCATCCAGTAGGAAGGAGAAGCCAAGTGTAGCCAGACACGCATCCTAAACTTTAAGAAAGTGGATTTCTCTAAACTTAGGGAGTTACTTGCTGAAATCCCATGGTCAAGAATACTAAAAGAGAAAGGAGTTCGTGACGGATGGGAGTTTCTTAAAAGTGAGATACTGAAGGCACAATTGAAAACTGTGCCAATAAGGAGGAAAAATGGCAAGTGTCTAAAGAAACTGGAATGGTTGACTGAAAAACTCTCAGCTGAGCTAAGTGTTAAAAGAAACGTGTACAGGAAATGGAAAAATGGTGAAACCACCAACGAGGAATTCAAGCAAATAGCCAGGAGATGTAGGGAGAAGGTCAGAAAAGCTAAAACACAGAATGAACTCAGGCTTGCCAGAGACATCAAAAACAATAAAAAGGGCTTTTTTAGATATGTCCACAGCAAAAGGAAAAACAAGGAAATGATAGGATCACTGCATGGAGAAGGTGACCAATTAATAACGGGGGGAAGTGAGAAGGCAGAACTACTCAATACTTCTTTGCCTCAGTTTTCTTCCAGAAGGATAGAAGTACCCAACCTGGGGCATGGGGAGCAGGTGAGGAAGTGGGGGGAATGCAGCACAGAATAAGTAGAGAAGTAGTACAGGAATATCTGGCTAAACTAGATGAATTCAAGTCCCCAGGGCCAGATGAATTACATCCAAGGATATTAAAAGAGCTGGCAGAAGTCATTTCTGAACCACTTGCAATAATCTTTGAGAACTCTTGGAGAACAGGAGAAGTCCCCGCAGACTGGAGGAGGGCAAATGTCATCTCCATCTTCAAGATGGGGAAAAAGAGGACCCCAATAATTAATGCCCAATCAGCCTGACATCAATTCCAGGAAAGATCCTAGAGCAGATCATTAAACAGTCAATTTGTAATTACTTAGAAAGCAATGCCGTAATCACTAAAAGCCAGCATGGATTTCTCAGAAATAACTCATGCCAGACTAATCTTATCTCTTTTTATGATAGGGTTACAGGCTTGATAGATGAAGCGAATGCTGTAGACGTAACATATCTTGACCTCAGTAAGGGCTTTGACAAAGTTCCACATGACATTCTTTCAAAGAAGCTAGTAAAATGCGGGCTGGACAGGACTACTGTTTGTTGGATTTGTAATTGGTTGACCAACTGAACCCAAAGGGTGATCACCAATGGCTGCTTTTCATCCTGGAAAGAAGTGACTAGTGGGGTGCACAGGGTTCTGTCCTGGGCTGAGTGCTATTCAACATCTTCATCAATGACTTGGAAGAAGGAGTGGAGGGCATGCTGATCAAATTTGCAGATGATACCAAATTGGGAGGGGTTGCTAATACACCAGAGGACAGGATCAAATTTCAAAATGACTTTGACAGATTGGAGAGCTGGGCCAAAACTAACAAAATGAATTTCAACAGAGAGAAATGTAAGGCCCTGCACTTAGGCAGAAAAAAATGGAAGGCACAAATATAGGGTGGGGGACATGTGTCTGGATAGCAGTATGTGTGAAAGGGATCTAGGAGTCTTGGTAGGTCACAAGCTGATCTACATGAGTCAGTAGTGTGATGCGGCAGCCAAGAAAGTCAACGAGATTGTTGGTTGCATCAATAGGAGTATGGTGTCTAGATCAAGGGAGGTAATGGTACCACTGTATTCTGCATTGGTTAGGCCTCATTTGGAATACTGTGTCCAGTTCTGGGCACCTCAATTCAAGAAGGATGTCGACAAGCTGGAACGTGTCCACAGGAGGGTGACCAAAATGGTGAAGGGTTTGGAAGCTATGCCCTATGAAGAACGCCTCAGGGAGCTGGGTATGTAGTCTGCAAGAGAGAAGGTAAGAGGGGACATGATAGCCATATTCAAATATTTGAAGGGATGTCATGTTGAGGAGTGAGCGGGCTTGTTCTCTGCCGCTCCATAGACTAGGACAAGGAGCAATGGATTCAAGCTGCAGGAAAGGAGATTCCACTTGAACCTCAGGAAGAACTTCCTGACAGTCAGAGCTGTCTGACAGTGGAATATGCTGCCTCGGAGTGTGGTGGAGTCTCCTTGTTTGGAGGTTTTTAAGCAGAGGCTGGATGGCCATCTGTTGGGAATGCTTTGATGAGTGTTCCTGCATACCACGGGGTTGGACTTGATGACCCCTGGGGTCTCTTCCAGCTCTATGATACTATGAAATTAATATGTGCAAATTGTATCTATATCTTCATTCATTCTTTTTTTGTGAGGACATGGCAAAGTATAAACAGCCACCTGATTCAGTCACAGCTTCTTTTGTGGGCTAAACAGCCATGGGGCTTTGATAGTAAACAGAGAAATGTCTACTGTACGGAATCACAAAGAAACACGAAGTCTTCAGAGCAATGAGCTAAATTACTATAAAGCTGAGATCTTTCTACACTGCACAGTTATAGCACTGTGATTCCACTGTAACTGCCAGGGCTACATCCTAGGGAATCCAGGCATTGTAGTCTGAGAAAGTACTAGTGATCTGGTTGTGAACTCTCAAAAAACCTTCCCTAAACAAGATTCTGTAGGATGTTGCCATGCTAGTTAAAATGGAAGCATAGTGTTATACCTGAGTAATGTGAGAAGGTCCATGGTTTGTAATACAGAGTGGTATCCTGGCACTTTGAAGTCCCAGGTGAATAGTCCAGCAAAGGCCTAAGGGCAGTTCTGCTTGCTTGGCTGCATTGGAGCTGCACACAAAGTACCAAGCTTCTCAAAGCAATCTTGTTTGCAATCATTGAGTTGCACAAGTTATTTTAGGGGATATAATTCCCAGAATCCCTCACTTTTGGACATGCTGGCTGAGGGGTTCTAAAAACTGTGATCCTCAAAAAAGGTAACTTTTTCTGTGCTCTGATCCAAGTGGGCACAATTGGACAAAATCACGTTTGCTCTTTGGTGGTAGATGTCACGTCTTGTTTTCCTTAGCAATTGCTGCATTGCCTTCATGGGTGTTACATCTGAAACTGTGACATTTCCCACACATGTTTCACCCTCGTTCCACTGTCGCATGTGCAACATAAACCCTTCTAGCTCAAGGCAATCTTATCAGAGAAACCAATTTGAATCAGCAAAGAAAGCATGCTTCTAATATGTACCCAGCTGATTTGAATTAAAATAGGTTGGGCCTTGACCTGACCCAGTGTTGTGTACAAATCCCTTCAGCAATCTATGTTTCCAAAAGAGCAGCGTGTCTTGGCCCAGTTCCTCTCTCGCTTAACACCGTTCCGCCTGTGTGTTGAAACCAATAGGATTGCATCAGAGGAACTGGGTGCACACACTGTCCTGGGTGTATCTCAATGCCTCTGACCACTCCCACTTTCAGAAAGCTCAGAAATAAATAACCATGTTCATTTGCATATATGCCTTCAGCACCAAAAGAAAAGAAAGGAAGAAACTACTGCAGATACAAATAAACACTCATTTCTCAGATCCATTAGAAAATCTGGGCGCCCTGGTGGGCTGTGTGCAAAGAAATGACCTGTGGCTATCTTAGAAATCTCCTCTTTCAATCCAAACCATTTTCCTAAGACTAAGAAGGGGTGAGAATTTTGTCTGATCTGTCTTTTTAAGCAAGTCTAGGAATCTTAGTAGACCACACATTGAACATGAGTCAACAGTGTGAGGCAACAGCTAAAAAAAGACAATGCAATTCTAGGCTGCATTTATAGGAATGTAGTATCTAGATCAAGGGGAGTAATAGTACCACTCTATTCTGCTTTGGTCAGACCTCACCAGGAATATTGTGTCCAGTTCTGCGCACCACAATTAAGAAGGATATTGACAAGCCAGAACATATCCAGAAGAGGGCAACCAAAATGGTAAAAGACCAGGAAACCATGCCCTATGAGGAACAGCTGACTTTGTACATTTAGCCTGGAGAACAGAAGGTTGACAGGTGACATGATAGCCGTGTTTAAATATTTGAAGTGATGGAGCAAGCTTGTTTTCTGTCACTCCAGAGACTAGGAGACAGAACAATGGGTTCAAACTACAAGAAAAAAGATTCTATCTAAATATTGCAAAGATCTTACTGACAGTAAGAGCAGTTCAACAATGAATGCACTGCCTCAGAGGCCATTTTCACACTAGACTGATATAGTGCTATTATTCCACTTTCAACATCCTGTGGAATTCTGAGGCTTGTAGTTTACTGAGGCCCAAGATCTCTCTGGCTGAAAATTCTAAATGCCCCTCCCTAAACTGCAAATCCCAGGATTCCATAGGATGTTGAAAGTGCAATAATAGCACTATAACAGTCTAGTGTGGAAACGGCCAGAGTGTGGTAGAATCTCCTCCTTTGGAGGATTGTAAACAGAGGCTGGATGACCATCTGTCAGGGGTGCTTTGATTGTATATTCCTGCATGGCCAAGGGTTGGACAGGATAGCCCTTGAGGTCTCTCTGACTCTTATGATTCTAAGACTCGTACTTTTCGGAGTAATATGAATATTGGAACACATCTCAGATTGTATTCCATAATCAGATTGTGCCATTATAGAGATCTTAAGGTGGAGCCCCAGCCTCACCAGGATTCCTGATCACAGGAGCTCTGTAACAGCATTCAACTGAACACAGTTGAACAGGTTCACAGAGCTGGTCCATTTCCGCACCTGCTTGTTATAGTGCTATTATTCCACTTTCAATGTCCTATGGAATCCTGGGGTTTGCAGTTTAGGGAGGGGCCTTGGCCCCTCCCTAAACTGCAAACCCCTGGATTCCATGGGATGTTGAAAGTGGAATAATAGCACTATAACAAGCTAGTGTGGAAATGACCTCGGAAAGAGTCATGAGACATCAAATCTGCCTTCCTCCTCCCCACCAGTGCAAAGCTAAAGCATCACAGAGAGGCAGGCCACCAAACATCTCCTTAAAAACCTTCTACTAGCAGAGATGTAGGGGCGGGGGCAGAGTGGGCATTGTCCCTCCAGAAAACAAGTCTTCACCCAGATGGAATATTCCTTCACTGTTTTCAATTTTCTAGCATTGCAAAAAGTAAAACACTGAAAATCATTCACATGTAGAAACTCTTCTATTTGCTGTGTTGGCATTCTACTGGTTGCTCTTCCTGCCTCTTTTCTTTAGGTGCCTAATCTCTATTTCTAAATGCTCAACTGGTATTTTAAGTTACTGCAATTCTAAAAATTTGGAGGGTGAAGTTACTGTAATACTAGGGGTAGAATTTGTATTTCGGGGCAGTGTCTTCCTTTTAACACCCATTCCCCAGCTACACCCCTGCTCAGACTCTCAGGAGGTCTGTTCTACTGCTGAACAGCTCTTATAGTCAGGAAGTTTTTCTAATGCTGAATCACAAACTCCTTATTTGTAGATTGAATCCAAAAATTAGCAACTGCCCCCTCACACTGATGTTCACCCCTTTTAGATGAATAAAATTATGCCAGGTCAATTGAAAAGGGTTATTCCATATAATATCATTTGGCCTTAGAGAAGAAAAACAGAGATGGATGCTGGTCCACTTTGTGGGCCACAGGTACCAACTCTACCCCATTGTCAAATGCTGAGGAATTGATTGGCTGGGATCCAGTAAGCATGCTAGTAGAGCTTAAGTATCCGTGAAAGTACTTAGACTGTTATTGGTTGGGGGGAACAGAGGCTGTTTCCTTGTCCCCTGCATTTCCTCGACAGTTGCAACTGGGAGCCTCCCATGACAAGCTCCATCATTCCCAGCTACTGACTGTCTATGAGGAAGGAGTTGCCTGGGTATATTCCAGCAGCTCTAGTATCTTCTACCTTGAAGCAAGAAGGCAGCCAAAACACACTGAGGAGCACTGCCATAGCTAGTCGGTAGCCAAGAGAGATGGAGCTATGCCAAGAAGTCCTCAATAATGTTGTGCCACTGGAGCAAGAAGAGTTGCATAAGGAGGTACTCTATACTTCCTTGCACAATACCCCCAACAGTATACACACCAATATAACTGGAGATTATGCTGGTGTCTGTCACTCATAGAATTCTAGCCTATGCATTTCTGTGACTGATTTACCACTGAAGAGGTCAGCACAGAAAACCAACTTTCCACATGGCTATGCACACTTCATGCATGGTCATCCATCTTCCTCTGGCAACCTCAAGAGTTATGATAACATATCCAAACCCCAACTAATTAGCCCTTAACAGTGTCTTTTTTGTGCTCCCTGTTTGCTCAGGGCAAGTTGCAGCATATGTTATGTGCTCAGTAGGAGATGTTTATCAAATCCCACCCCTGCAACCATGCACAAGGAGTGAGTCATGGTTGGTATTTGTTATTTTGCTCTGGGGGCTTTAAAGTGCCTGTTTATGTACCTCTCTGCTCTATGCATAGATTAAGTAGGGGGTAGAACTGTGTGGGTGAGATGAGGTCAATCCAAGGCACAATCTTGTCCCCAATGTCTTTCTAACATCATATGAAGCCAGAGGAGTGGACATTAGGGGATTTGGGGCAGGATGTCATCAGAGCAAAGATGACACCCAGATCTGTTTCTCTGTCACATCTGAGTCAGATTTATCTGTTCACAACCTGGAAGGTGCCTTGATATAGTGACAGACTAGATGAGACCTTTATTTAGTTAGTCAGGTAGGTAGGTAGGTAGTCAATGTACAATCCTCCCTCCACATTTGCAGTTTTGACCTTTGCAAATTTGATTATTTGCGAGGCACATGCATGCCTTCCCGCCCCCATTTTGCTCCTCCCATTCCCTTGCATTCCTCACCTCAGGCTTGTGAGGCTTGTGTTTAAAATGGATGTTTTTTTCCTTTTAAGTGTACAAAGCTCCCTCTGCTGGAGGCATGTCTTCTCCGCCATGTAGCTGCATATTCTGCTGTGTAACAGCTGCTGATTGTTCAGGTGCTCCCTTTGCTCCTACCCCTCCTTTCTCAAGATGGCCACCAGAAGTAGCTAGAATGCCAGAACTCTTCATCTCCATCTGGAAGGAAAGTACCGGTAAGCCCTTTATCTTTTCCTTTTCCTTTCCCCCAAAGACCAGAGCCAGAGGCAGTGGAATGGGAGGGAGGGAGTCTGAAGGGGAATCACGGGGGGGAGTTATTCACAGTTTTTCCATTTTCATGAGGGTTCTGCACTCTGAACCCTTGTGAATGTGGAGGGGCTAATGTATATGCCACATTTCCTTTCCCAATATGGGACCCAATACAGCTCAAAATATAAATTAAAATACAATACAGTTACATCAATGCATAATGCAGACATAACTCAGTTAACAAACCCTCTGACAGTGAAGCTCCTATGCACAGCCAGCAGCCTTTTGCTCTTTGTCCTAATTCTAGCTGGACATTTTTAGGATGATTGGCATTGTGAGGATGGTGAAGAAAGGCTGGAAAAACACAAACTTTCAGTATCAGGTTGCATGTATGTTTCTGCAGTATACAATATGTTAAACCTTGAGCTGGGAAAAAACAAAGCTATATTCTAGCTGATCCTAGTGTAGCCATGTGTGCTGGCCTACAACAGGCAAGGTAGATAGTAGTTGTCTCCAGAACTCCTAACTAAGCATTCATGTACAGCAAAACAGAGAAAATAAGAGAGGAGATAAGTCTGCCACACCAGCTACCTTTTGCATGTTTTAAAAAAGCATAAAGAAAATGGAGGATAGTGAAAGAAAGAAAAGTCATATCTGGATATATTTTGGAAGAAGCTGTCAGGTGGTCTCTAGAAGGTTCAAAATGTTTTTGTTTACTTTATGCAAGGCTTATCTGACCTAATTGTTAAATTTCACATACACATATTGTTAATTTTGAATAAAAAGCCTGCTGAAATATGTTGAACTGCTCTTTTTTTATGTGGTGGAAGAATCTATCTTTATTCTTTCCATATTATTTCTGCCTCTGGTACTAAATAGTCTGTTCAAGGAGTAATGCCAAGGAACATATCTTCTACATGAATTGAGATATATGTGTACAATGAAGTAATAATGAGAAACATTAATTTAAAACACAATTAAAACATAATAAATGAGCTAGTAATAATGGGACTAGAGCTTGGAAGTAACAAATTATACATTTCTCTTGTTGTGTGCCTTCAAGTTGTTTCTGACTTATGGTAACCCTAAGGTGAACTTGTCACAGGATTTTCTAGGGCTGAGAGTGTGTGATATAGCCAAGGTCACCCAGTGGGTTTCCATGGCCAAGCAGGGAACTGAACCCTGGTTTCCAGGATTGTAATTTAGTGCTCAGACCACTACATCACACTGTATCTCTACCCATATTTACCCATGTGTTATTAATTTATTTTCATAGCAAGTACATTGTAATACCTTATTTCATTAGTATGTCTTAACAAGGGATAGTTTCACTTCTTTTGTTGTGTAATTGTAACAATTTATGTTACTTTATAATTACAGGGTACAAGGCCTTAATGAATGTTAGGGGAGGAATATCATACGGTTCAAGTTCTGGTTCATGTTGTGCCTCAGGCCACTGAATAAAAAGCATTCGGAGATTATTCTGGGGGGAGCAGTTTAAGCAGCAAAAAAGTAACTGTTTTACTTACATTTATGAAATGGGAAAATAAAGATTACCTTTTTTAAAAAAATTGTTAAATCCATCTGGCCACAGTCCTCGTCATGCAGTCTGTCACATTGGCGTATTGCACATTTTTCAGGGTTGGGGGGATATGAAATTTTGCAAGGCAACCTTCCCAGAGCACTTTTAGTTTCAAGGTCCCTCCTGAAAACCCAGGCACTGAGGAAACAGTCTGGCAGGTTTCTTTCCACAGATGGCTTTCTCTTCTTTACCTCTCCTACTGCCCCTTTTTACTTCTGCCACAACCACTGCACCACTGCCACCCTATGATGGCATTATTATCTAGCAAACTAGAGGCTGACCACTAAAACCAGCTATTTTGGGGGCTCTTTCTAAGCTAGCTAACTGTGGCTGAATCCCAGAAATACAGAGGCTTTATGAGTAAGTGATTCCCAGCTCAGGATGTTGAGCCATCTGTCCTAGATGCAGGACTAGATCTGCCTATAGGGGCGGGTATGAGGTACAAAGTCTTCAGTTCCTCATGGATTCACCTTGGCCCATGGAGACTCAATTGGTCTCAGTGGGAAAAGAGTTCCTACTGCCAATTCTGGCTGATGGAGAACTACAGTCATTTCTGAACAGGTGTAGCTTAGCCACAGTAACCCACACAATGGTAACCTCAAGATTGCATGACAGTAGTGTTTTATCTGGGTCTGCCTTGGGCTTGGTTCAGAAACTATAGCCAGTACAGAATATAACAGTTGGGCTGCTAAGCAGAGCTTCGTGTCACATACATATCACTCTTGTATTGAAAGATCTGCTCTGGTTACCAGAAAGCAAGCAAGGTTCAAGGTGTTACCCTTGACTGATAAGGCCCTAAACTGCTCTGGCTCAGGTTATTTGGGAGATAGCCTTCTTCCACATAGGCCATTTCCGCACGGGCTTCAAGAAACAGTGCAGAGCATCCTCCAGGGAGGACATCTGCACCTGGGAGCGGACTGGGTCGGACCTACTTAGTGTAGTTCCACACCTCAGCCCGCTCTGGAACGACCCGAAGTGGTTGTCCAGCGTGCTTGTGAAAGACCACTTGAAACAGGTCTTTCAAAAGCACAGAGCGCGCCACTCCATGCCCGCTCTCCAGTGCAGATTTGCAGGCTTACACCAGAGCAAGCCTGTGATCTGCTGAGGGCAGGCTTTAGGCTGGCGACCTTCAGCGGTTGGTGGAGATCCTCGACCAACCGGAAGCCACCATTTTTGTCCCCGGAACAGTGCGGAGCGGTAGCCACGCACTGCTCCGGACCGGCCTGGACCCAAGCGTGGAGCCAAGATGTCCGGTAAGTACCAGCACAGGGCAATTCCCTCGCCCCATGCGGAAATGGCCATAGCCTGTACCTAGCAAAGTTTCTTTCACAACAATGCCTTCACTCTTATGATATCCACCATATGGAATGATCTCTCTGTCAAAAATCAGGTGAACTCCCAGGGCTTCTTCAGTCTGCTAAAGATTAATTTGTATGCCCAGGTATTTTCCTGAACATCTTGATCATTAATGTTGTCAATGATGTTTGATTTTTAAATAATCATTCCTATCAATTTTTATTATTTTATCATTCGTCTGTTATCAATTGGTTTTTACTTTGTATTTTGTTTTTACTGTAAATTGCCTTGATTTCTCTTTTAGGAAAAGCAGTCTTTCAGTTTTCATTTTGCTTGCATGATTTGTAGTAAAAACTAGATCTCTTCATCAGTTGGGAGATGAAAGAATAAACCACTTTAGTTGCCCTTATCAGATCTTGGTCAGCACGTTTTACAAAAGAGGCAGAGGAAGATGATTGTGTTCTTCCATTTGTGAATGGAGTCAGTTGTTGCTTGAGGGCCAAAATGCACATGACAAACAATTGAATGTAATGTCTTCCCAGTGAATGAAAAGCAGCCATGGGAAAGTACAATCCTGAGTGGAAGACCAGTAAGTACTTAGCCCTTTCTCCTCAGGCTGACTTTCTGTTTGAAATCTTCCTTTCAGCCCATCTCCTCAATGACTCCTTACTCATGGTCCATTAAGTGACTTGTTAACCACTGCTATTTGCCATGAAACTGGAGGTGGGAGGGGAAAAAAGGTCTTAACCACTACTACGACATTTCTCTGTCAGAACTATGGAGCAAGTTGTGGCTGAAGAGTGAAAAGGCTGACACCATTAATGATCAGTTAGTTTAAAAAATTGGGAACATGTCTTTTTGGAGTTCTGTTTGATTCACAACATGATGTCAGCTTCATGTTTTCACTTGTACCTCTACCCATATCTTTAAATAACCCATTTGTGCAAGTATCACCCACACAAAATTTCTTCATTTACATCCTGCTTATATGAAGGCCACAGCATACAGTAGATACTTTGTGTGTCTGTTCTTGTCTTAATGAAACCAGGACTTTTCTCCCACCTTCTTCCTGGGTGTCACCACCCTCCCTAGAATAAAATCCTTTGAGATGGTAATTAAACTTCCATTAGTCTGAGGCAATACATCATTGCCTTCTTGGATTATGGACCATCCTTTCCTCTTTCCTTCACCTGTGCGTGATACTCTGCCAGTAATTGCCAAAATTATACCTAGACTGACAAGTATATGGTTGCTGAGAACTAATCACTTGCAAATGCTCTTCACCTTGTACCTGTTTGAAAAGCTATATCCTTCATAAAAAGCATATAGTGAGGGGTTTTTTTCTAGTCTGTTTGTGCCAAGAGGGAGAATACAAAATATCTTAGAATACCATTCATTTAATGTCTCCAGTTTCATTGCTTCATAACTGACCCTAACATTGCTTTTTCCATGTAGCTGCTTTTTCCACATCACATTGGTAACATGGAAAAATTCAACATCATATGGGTCATGCAGGTACTTTCCATGCGAATATCCATTTGCCCTACAGACATTACTGCTAAGAAGAAGGGTGAGAAAAGTGTAGACTTCAGAAACATTAATAATCATGCTACTGCATTAATGTTAAGTGTTAAAGAAAATTTTAATTTGTTCATATAAAAATGCGGAGTAAATTTTATAAAATTGATTTGTTGATTAAATATTAAATTGTTGAATTAAAAAACATTTAAAACTACTAAAGATGGACAGCAATGAATTAGAAGGATGAGGAAAGTTTACTATCAATCGCAAATAACATTGCTGGCGTTTAACAAATAGAATAATGAATTTTCTAGTTGTCATTAGAACATTTAACAAATTAGTGACAGCAAATTACTTGGGGGTGAATTATTTCCAAGCTGTGGCTATTATTATTCAAAGGACAGAAGCCACCTAAAGTAAAAAATGCTAGGAGGAAATGGTGACTGAGTCAAAGGCCCCTCCCTAAACTGCAAATCCCAGGATTCCATAGGACAGTGGTTCTCAACCTGTGGGTCCCCAGATGTTCGTGGACTTCAGCTCCCAGAAGCCCTGAGCATTGACCATAGTGGCTGGGGCTTCTGGGAGCTGAAGTCCACGAACATCTGGGGACCCACAGGTTGAGAACCACTGCCATAGGATGTTGAAAGTGGAATAATGGAATAAATAGTGCTATAACAGTCTAGTGCAGAAATGGCCCAGGACAATTCTCCTGGGTCTAGTAAGGTGTTCCCCTCCGTTAGAAGGTAAAGCACTATATGCCACCTGAGTCTCCTAGACTAAGCTGGTGCTTCAAGTCTTGTGGAAAAAGCATCAGCTGCTAATCAGCTCCTGGTCATGGAATGAGAAGAGAGTGGCATCTATTTCTTTTGTTTCAGGCACCAAAATGTCTTATTCCACTCATGAGGAACTATCATTCAGAGGTCCCCAATTCAAATGTCACCTTATCTATGATAGCAACAGGAAGTTTTAGCAAGACTAGCATTCTCTCTGAGTCTGATGTGCTAGTTTTTCAGCATATAGGCAATGTTCTTCTCCCATGAACAAACAGTCAAATACGACATCCTAAATTTCCAGCACCACACTCAACATAATGTTTTATAACTAACTGGCATAAATACCCAGCGTTGCCTGGGATTTTATTTTCTCATAGGTAATACTTGTTAAAAAAATTTGAGATCCTGTGTCTCTAATTCCCCAAACTGTCTTGTTCAGTACCTGTAACTTTTCCCCATATTCCCCAATCCAGTCTGTACCCAGAGTTATTAACATACACAGGTTGGGTTCCTGAGGGAATACACTGCCCTCCTCCTTGCTGCTAGGCTTGTCTGCATAGCAACCAGCCAATTCAAGTCAGGCCCAAGAGCTCTCTGGCTGAGAATTCTAAAGGCCCCTCCCTAAACTGCAAACCCCAGGATTCCATAGAATCTTCTTAGGCAATGGTATGAGGTCTTCTCCCCTGTCACAGACAAACAAACAAACTTTTGACTTTTATATACTAGTAGATTATGCCAATTGATAATATTGTGTGCATAGCTAGAGTGACTTTTAAAAATGTTAGGACATCACTGTCCCAGGATCAAAGCCCTCCTATCCACTTCACTTCACCATCTCCACACTGTCCAATTGTCCCAATTTGACAGGGGTGCTCCTGATTAATCCTATATCACCCCACTTTTTCAACTGGTTCTAAAATGTCCCAGTTTCCTCCTCTCACCTTACCTCTTTTTCCAACTGCTCCAAACTGTTTTCAAAATGCAAAAATAGGTTGCATTTAATTAACTCAGCTGGAGGAGAGGAGAGGCAGAATCTTGCCCTTCCCAGTAGGCTCAGGCAAAAGCAAATTGCTGCAGTCTGCCCCAGCTTGTGTGTTCTTTCTCATTAATAACATTTGTCAACTTGAGTACACTCTGATGTTGCTAGACTACATGTGTCCTGGTTTTCATACATGAAGTGCCACAGAATATGTGTCTCTTTCCTTCATTGTCTATAGATACATTTTTCAATTATACTTTAATCTAGACGTAGCTTCTTCTTCCTATCTGCATCTTCCACAGTTAGCTTGCTTCTTTTAAATTCAGAGGCCTTGCAGTTTCAGCTGTCCAGCACATAATGTTAGCTACTTGCTCAGTGTTGCAGGGTTTGGCTCCCTGATTTATGTCACTACACAGCTAACTTACTTCTGTGTCATTTTGTGAGGTGTTCTGGTAGATCTCATCTCGGAAGGCCCTGTCTAAGTCATGCAGCTTTCATTAAGGACAATCATCTGCACAGTTTGTTTGCCAACCAAATGGTTCTATCAGGCAGTCACAGCAGTTTATGAGGCTCAGAAGACACTCTATTTTGCTTCCCTATGTAGTGCTTAGGCCCAGGCTCAGCCTAGGCCACAAATGTATTCTTCTACTGGATGCCACTGATGTTGTTATTATTAGGAGTTATATAACCCAATTTTGTCACACTCTTATTGAGACAGGAAGTCTGCATGGCCTAATGTTGACCTAACTATACCTACCATTGCATATCTCTTTGCAGAGATAGTTAATTTGATTACTTCCTCGAACTTGAGCTCTGCATAATAATACAAGAGTAATCTGCAGGTTGCACCTGAGCTCTTCTATGCCTTCACAAGACTGGAGAGGGGAAAAAAGAGCTTAGCCACAGCTCATAGAATAGGAATTTCCAGAGGACTCCCAGAACTCCCAGAGGAAGTTCCCGGAGTGCAAACTGCAGTACTCCTTCAGGAAGTTTAAGGAATTGGCATCACAATCTGTGAAACTAGAGGGCTTACCTGGAGGCTTTCCAAAAAAACCCACAGTATAATCTATCCCAATTTCTTTTGGGATTTAGAATTCCTTTCTCAATAATGACAAAATGTTGGTTCTGTTTCCTCAACCTATTACAGTTGGCCCTCCACATTTGTGGGTTTAACATTCATAGATTTGATAATTTGCAAGTTTTTCCAACCCCTGTCCCTCCCCCTACCTCAGGTGCTTCCTTTCCAAGGGAACCTTCCCTCTGAACAACTCCAGTTAGGTTGCACAGCCTTTTAAAAACCTGCCTCTGATCCTCCTCTTCTGTGAGCCACTACCTGACCAGCTAAAGAGAGCTTACACCCTGATTTCTCTGCACCATGAACCTTCCTCTGATGCGACACACACACCCAAGGAAGGAGATGGGCAAGAGAGAGAACGTATAGGATCACCATACTGACCTACCTTTATCCCTCTCCTTTCTCTGACCTGGTTTGGACCCTGAATTTCCTTTCCCTCCATCATGCCTCAGCCCCCTTCCCACAGATATGGCACACATCTTTATATTTCCGGTTTTTCCACTTTTGTGGGGCTCCTGCACCACTAACTCTGGTAAATGTGGAGGTAAATGAACTATAATTCATTTTCTTGCACAGAAACAAAACATCACATGAAACTCTTGCTTTCCAATTACCACCAATTCAATTAAAAACATTTATTCCACTCAGGTTGTATTTCCCACCAACAGTTGTCCCATGACCCTGAGACAGCCAAGATTTTAGCCATACCAGTCAAAATCCTTGTTGTGGAGACTACGTTACACTTGTTTGTTCCAATTTTAATATTTAGGAATTTACATCCAAGTGCTTAAAACACATTAGGCATGTCATCTCACTCAATAATTCCTACAACAAAGAAAGAAAATATTGTAGATGAGGAATTACAGCTGAGAAGTAATTCTTTGCTTTGGATTGTCAAGTGATGTTTATAGACGAGGTAGAATTTCAGTTGTACGTGTCCTGGCTCACAGCCTTCACCAGGTTAACTCAACTGAAATCTAGGAGTGGGGAGAAACGAATACAATTCATTTTTTAATGTAAAGTTGCCTGTTTTCATACATTTGAACCAATAATGTGTGAAAACTCAGTTATCCTTTGAAAGTCATACTTCTCTGAATTTTTCCAATTCATTTCTCCAAAAGCTTGGAAAGTTATTTTTTCCAAGTAATGCATTCTTCAACTCATTGCAAAGCGAACACACACACAAAGTAACATGTTGCTGTTACAAATAACAACTTGTTGCATTACTCATTACTTTTAAATTCCTTCAAGGAAAATGAATCTTTAAAAAAGAACATGGGCTAAAACTGTGGAAGAAAATCTTTCAAAAAATCCAAGAGAGCAATTTTTAAGTCCCCAAATGTAACAAATGTAACCTACTATTCATTATTTGTAGGTGGTAGGGGAGAAGAACTACATTATACCACCTTTATCCCAAAAGCAACATCTTACAATGTTAGTACATGTAGGCTAACAAGACCTGTGTGTTTGGTAGTCTTGTACCTTTTATTCAAAAGCAAACGATGGCACAGGAGAGGTCTGAGAATATAATATTCCAAAACAACCTCTCTGTGTGTCTGTACTCATAATAAAAAGTGAAAAGCATGTATCAGATGACAGTCCATATAAATATGTATACATTAATGAAAATAACATTCAAACGGCATTATATTAGGAAAAGTGCTGGCAAATTGTGTGTATTAGGAAAAGAATTTTATTAAATGCACATATTAGTAGAAATGCATTCGAAGAGTCACACACATTTTCATGCAATTCAGAAAATGTTTGGAAGACTCAAACTTTAGATTGGAAAAATTCTCAAAGTTCAGGATGAATCAAAGTTAAGGCTGGAAGAACAAGAAACCTGGAGAAAAATAAATCAGAACTGTCAGATTTGTCCATTGCTATTCTCATCTAAGAACTTGAAATAAAAAGCATATTTGAAATATTTGTGTGTGTGTGATTTAAAAATACCCAATAAAATTACTTTCAAAGACAGCAGCCAAACTTGACACTTCTCAATCTCTTAGTGTTTCTACACTGAGAAGCAATCTCTCTCTCTTTCTCTCTCCATCTCTCCCCCTCCCTCCCTCCCTCATTATCTTCCCTGGCCCACAAAGTTTGCCAACAAGAAGAAATGCACTATTGCAAGAAGGCTGTCTTTACATCATCAAGTGTTTCAACACCTTCCCTCATCTTAAGACTTCTCCAATGAAATTTGAAAATGATGCCTACAAATTAGTAGGTGGCATTGTATGTCATTTGCCAGTTCTGGTATTTTGTTTCTTCTTAGTGTTTTCCATGCCATAGGGTGAAACCAAATGCAGGAAGGAATATACAATAGACTCTCCTACCTCCTTTACCACTTACATAACCAGATTGCATAACCCGGCTTAGGCAATGCCCGCTTTAGCTCTCCGTAGTAATTATGAGCCTTGAGCTTCTATCCTACTGTTAGAAAGCCCTACAAGAGGACCAAATATTCAAGTGATGATTGAATATCTTTTGAGCTAGCCATCATGGAGTCATGCTAAACCCCAAGGAAGGGTGTGTACAATTTCATACTCAGTGTGCTGGGAGCCACACACAACTATGGTGGTAACATGCGGCATGTCATCCAACGGGATTGAATCCTGTTAGGTGACCTTAACTGTACACAAGAGTCAAGAAAATGTACCAGCGTAAGCAAAAATCCATTCATTTGCCTTTAGGTGAGGTGAGGTAAAGGGCAAAGAGTAGGTGCTTAACTTGGCCACCAAGGCAATTTAATTAGGCTAGGCAAGCAGTTGTTGCTGAATATTTGGCAAATGTAACAGATGGCTTGTTAAAATCCAGATTTCTTTCTACCAGACCTGAGGCCATCCCAAAGGGATAAGGGATAAGACCAGGGCTGTCAAACTCAATTTCATCTTGGGCCACATCAGAATTATGGTTGCCTTCAAACGGCCAGTTGTATCTGTAAGCTGTATAAAAGTATCTGCTCTTTTATCATATTAAATAATTGCCTCTGCATGCGATTATTACTGGTTTTAGTAATAACTAGCTCTAAAACTAGAAGTTTAGGAAAAATAATGGCAAGCAGACATTCAACTGTACAACTATTGTATACAATTTATTGAAAAATGAGTTTTGAAAACAGAAAGTTATATTTTTTTAATCGTCAGACAAATATTACCAAGCACTGTTTATTATATTAACTTCGCTTAATTTTTGGGTCCCAGTTGAGACAGGCAGAACAAATAATTGTGCTGTAATGTAATGTGCAATCTGTGGCATATGAAGTTGATAAGGCAATGTTGCCTGGCCCTGTACATTCTTGGACATTTTGGGGCTATTTGATTGTATTTTATGGTCTCTGCACCTCTGTAAAGTGACATAGAATTGGTCAGTATATCCAAAATGTGCCACTTTCTGCTTTTCAGCCCCTCTTTGTGCCTCTTTCAGCCCTCCAGACCCTCTCTGTGCCTCTTTCTGCTCCCCCTCCCCATGGCTTTTTCTGCCCCCCCACCTGGTGAGCCCGATCCTCATATTGTGGGCCCCTAGCTGCCAGTATTCTGAAGAGGGGCCCAGCAGCGAGCACTCATGATCTGCTTCCACTTCTCACTGCTCCTCTGTCCAACTCTTGTATGCCATGTGGAGCGTTGCCATGGTAACCTGCGGCAACGCTCTGACAGTGAGACTTGGACAGAGGAGCAGTCAGAAGTTGAAGTAGATTGCGAGTGCTGGCTGCTGGGCCCCTCTTCATAATACAGGCAGCCAAGGGCCTGTAATGTGGGGATTGGGCTCATCAGGCAGGGGGAGTGTCGCAGCTGCAGGAGAGGTGCAAGGACCACGTGAGATGGCCTGGCAGGCCAGATTCACCCTGCAGGCCTTGTGTTTGACACATGTAGATAAGACCAATTATTGTGCAAGATTATAAGAGGCCATGGACTATGCAATAGGTTGGTTTTGGGCCCACTCATAGAATCATAGAGTTGGAAGAGACCCCAGGGGCCATCCAGTCCAACCTACTGCCATGCAGGAACACACATCAAAGCACTCTTGACAGATGGCCATCCAGCCTCTGCCTAAAAACCTCCAGAGAAGGAGACTCCACCACACTCCATGGAGGCATCAGCAGATTCCACTGCCAGATAGCTCTGACCATCAGGAAGTTCTTCCTGAGGTTCAGGTGGAATCTTGAATCAGATGGAAGCTTGAATCCATTGCTCCTTGTCCTAGTCTCTGGAGCAGTGGAAAACAAGCCCGCTCCTTCCTCAACGTGACATCCCTTCAAATATTTAAACATGGCTATCATGTCCCCTCTTAACCTTCTGTCCTGCACACTAAACATACCCAGCTCTCTAAGCCGTTCCTCATAGGGCATGGCTTCCAGACCCTTCCCCATTTTGGTCGTCCTCCTCTGGACATGTTCCAGCTTGTCGATATCCTTCTTGAATTGAGGTGCCCAGAACTGGACACAGTATTCCAAATGAGGTCTAACCAATGCAGAATAGACTACTGTTCCTCCCTCCCTTACCATTACCTCCCTCGATCTAGGCACCTTGCTCCTATTGATGTGTTAGCTTTCTTGGCTGCCGCATCACACTGCTGACTCATGTTCAGCTTGTGATCTGCCAAGATTCTTAGATCCCTTTCACACATACTGCTATCCAGCCATGCATCCCCCATCCTATATTTGTGCATTCCATTTTTTCTGCCTAAGTGTAGGATCTTACATCTCTCTCTGTTGAAATTCACTTTGATAGCTTTGGCCCAGCAATCCAATCTGTCAAGGTCATTTTGAATTTTGATTCTGTCCTCTAGCATATTAGCAACCCCACCCAATTTGGTGTCAACACATCTTTGAGCATTTTGAGCATCAAAATCCATAGCTTGAATGCCCCCAAAATAAATGTGACCTCATAAAGTACATAATTCAAAACTCTCCTTAGAGCATTGCCCACACTGATGTATAATTATACTTGCGATATGTATGAAGCAAATTTTGGAACAGAAATACCCAGCACTCTTAAAATTCATTTCAAACCAAGTCCTGTACCAAATAGACACAAATTATTCATTTTTAAAAAAAAATACCTGTTGCCCACTCACACTACACAATTATACTGCTATTATTCCACCTTAACTGCTATGGCAACATCATGTGGAATCCTAGGATTTTATGTTTAAGGGCAGACATTCAAAATCCTCAACCAGAGAGCTCCTCTAGTGCCTCTAATTGAACTACAAACCCCAGGATTCCACAAGATGCAGCTATGGCAGTTAAAGTGGAAACATAGCTTTATAACTGAGTAGTGTGAATGGGTTCCTGAAGTTTGCTGATCAGTCCAAATATATGAAAATGTTCAAGATGTCAGTGTGATGTTCACTTAAAGCAGTGGTTCTCAACCTGTGGGTCCCCAGATGTTCATGGACTTCAGCTCCCAGAAGCCCTGAGCATTGACCATAGTGGCTGGGGCTTCTGGGAGCTGAAGTCCATGAACATCTGGGGACTCACAGGTTGAGAACCACTGACTTAAAGAGAGGTTTAAGATTTGCTTAACAGAGGCCAAGATTTGCTAATAAATGCTCATTCTTAATTTTTAAAAAAAAGCTCATTCTACACTCATTCGAACACAAAAACTACAGAAATCTCAGGTAAGGAGGTACAATTATGATAGTTTTTTCCATGCTGCAGGAGAAAAACATGTTCTCACCATATTTGAGATAGTATGGAGGCATTGTTCAACAGAGGAAAAACTTGTTTTGTTTTGTTTTTGTAGTTGCCAAGAAAGCCACTCCATTTTCTGTACAGAAAATATGCTCCTGGCATAGGAAACAGTGTTTTATGTGCAGGAAGTGCATTTTCTGCACAGAAAACTGGGTTTCATGCAAAACACAGTTTTACTCTACAGAATAATTCCTCTGCAACACTTTGGATGTTCAAAGTCAAAGAGAAAATTGTGTAAAATTGTGATTGGTCTACTACTCTTCCTGATGGGGTTTTCCAACTTTGGGGGAACCTGTTTTTCAACCTGGGAATGAATAACAAACATTCTTTCCATTCCTACTGGCAATAAGCTGAAATAGACTAGCAGTTTTAGTCTCAGCCCTTTGCTATTGGCTCTTCTCATCATTGGAATGCATTCTTTCCAAGACGTTTTTTGAGAGTGAGCTTAGTTATTGGCCTGGAAAAGGTTGCCTACCCTTGTTTTAGGCTGTATGGAAAGTGCCCACTGTGAACAGCTTTTCCAACACTTTGGAGATAAAATCACTCAGATCCTCTCTGACTTGGTTGCTATAATTGACACACATCCATGTAACTCTGGCCCCTGCTTGTCCAGTGACAATGGATATTTTTCAAATTGTGCAACCTGAAGATGAGGACAGAATGTGGAGATATGGGAGCCACCAGATGTGTTCTAGATCCTTGCTCTTCTTTGCCTTCCTGGAGGGGTGAACCCAGAAGGTGGTGTTGACCCTTGGCCATTGGCCTGTGAGGTCCCATGTCCCCTGTGACACTGTAGGTTTATTTCCAGTCTCTTAAGTTGACTTCCAGCCTTGCAAGACTGGAAATTCCCTCCCAGTGTTTTACTAGGGTTCTTGCCAGCCTTCCAAAGCTGACTTCCACGCATGGAACGACTGGCAATCTCCCAGCTCTATCAGGTATGCTGCCACCACCCCCCTGAATTAAGAATCATTTGGACAGGACAGGAGGGACCCTGCCCAATCTCTAAGCGTAAGGAACTTCCACCTCCCCCTCCCCCTGAGTGAGAGGTCCTATGTAGCGTGTGCCAACCCTGGCGTGGAAATGGAGAGAAACGGAGGTTTATAAAAGTGTTTTAATCAAGGCATGCAAATAAACAATATCACACTTGGGAGACTCCCCTCTCCCAGGTACACTTAGTTACAAGAATTTACAAAACAGATATAACAGCACAGATACATTCTTAAGATCAGCCAATTCCCAAAATAACAACGTCCCTAACGCGACTAACTACTTATTTCTAGTTACTCACAATTAGGTTATAGGCGTAGATGGTCTAAAGGAGAAGGGGGGGGGGTCCAGGAGACACGGCATGCTGCCAGCTCGACTGGCCCAGCTCTCCTCTCTTTCTCTCTGTCTCTGTGTCTCTCTCTCTCTGGCCACATGGCCTCTCAGAAGTTTTATATTTTCCTCCTTGGAAGGATCTGGAAGCCTCTCCAAGATGCCCACCTCTTTTCCTTTTGGTTGGTCAATTCTCACCTTGTGACCTCTGATGCTGACCCTTTCCTTTTGGTTGGTCAACTCTCACCCTGTGACCCTTGATGTAATCCCAACATCTCATTAACCCTTGGTTTACCTGAAGAGAGAAGTATCTCCCTTTGATAAGCCTAGATAATGGAATGCCCCATTATCACACGCCCCCCAAATCTCAGACGGTCTGGGAACAGCTGAAGGCTGGAACCACACCGGCTGGGATTTCATCCTGGGACCTAAGAAAGGAAAAGTCAAAGAATAAATGCAAACACACACAACAGTACAGTTTAGCCATATTATCAGTGTGGACATGTAAAACTCAGCCCTTTTAACCTCCCTCCAGTCCTCTGCGTGACAAGGAATCTGGAACCACATTAGAACTTCCAGCCACGTGCTGAATGTCGAAGTCAAAGTCTTGTAGGGACAGGCTCCATCGTAGTAACTTCTTGTTAGTTCCCTGGATTGTATGTAGCCATCGGAGGGCAGCATGATCAGTCTGGAGGGTGAAGCGACGTCCCCAGACATATGGTCTCAGCTTCTCTAACGCATATACAATAGCATAGCATTCCTTCTCTGGTATGGACCAATTGGACTCCCTTGAAGAAAGCTTCTTGATGAGGAACAAGATGGGATGCAAGGTGCCATCCGGACCCTCCTGTAGTAATGCTGCTCCAATGCCTCTGTCAGAAGCATCTGTAGCCACTACGAACGGCTTGTCAAAGTCTGGTGCCCGGAGCACAGGATCTGCCATCAAGGCCTGTTTCAAGGCTGCAAATACTTCTTGACACTCTGCTGTCCATTTCATTACTTTAGGCTTCTTGGAACCTGTCAGGTCTGTTAGAGGTGCTGCCATTTGGCTATAGTTGGGCACGAATCTCCGGTAGTACCCAGCCAGGCCAAGGAAGGACTGCACCTGCTTCCTGGAACGAGGAATTGGCCAGCTATTAATAGCTTCCACTTTGACTTGCAGTTGAGTGATAGTCCCCTGTCCCATTTCATGGCCAAGGTAGGTCACTCTGTCCAGTGCAAACTGGCACTTCTTTGCTTTGACTGTCAGTCCAGCATCACTAACGCGTTGGAAGACAATCTCCAAGTGTTTCAAGTGGTCTTCCCAGGAGTCTGAGAAGATTGCAATGTCATCTAAATAAGCAACAGCAAAGTCCCCGCACCCTCTTAGCAAACAGTCCACCAGCCTCTGGAAAGTTGCAGGTGCGTTCCGTAGCCCAAAGGGAAGGACACTGAACTCAAACAGGCCCATGTGAGTGATGAATGCTGTTCGATGCTTAGACTCTTCTGCTAGGGCGATTTGCCAATAGCCCTTAGTCAAATCGAGGCTGGATAGGTACTTAGTATGCCCCAATTTCTCCAACAGTTCATCTACTCTGGGCATTGGATAATGTTCAGGGCGTGTCACTGAGTTCAGTTTTCTATAATCCACACAAAAACGAATGTCCGTCCCCCCCTTTTTGGGCACTAGGAAAACTGGGGATGCCCATGGACTGCGTGATGGGCGAATGATCCCCATGTCCAACATCTCTTTCACCTCCCTCTCTATCGCCTCTTTCCCTTTTGGTGACACCCGTCGTGGCTGTTCTGCTGATGGCCTGCTGTCATCTGCGGCTACCACATGTTGAGGATCTGTGGTGCGACCTGGGATAGGTGAAAACAGGGTGGTGAACTTACCCGTCAAGTGAAAGAACTGCTTGCGTTGTTTCGCATTGAGTCTCGGGGAGGGTTCACATCTTCCAAGCTACCACCCTCCCGATCGTAGAAAGCACCTTCAGGCCACTCTTCCTCCTCCTCATCTTCCTGGACTGAAAGTGTGAGAAGGTGACTGGGCCTCTCGTAGAAGGGTTTCAGTGAATTCACATGATACACTTTTGGTTTAACCCTAGAGTCTGGAAACTGTATGAGATAGTTCACTGTCCCAATGCGTTCTTGCACTGTGGCAGGACCTTCCCAAGAAGTTTCCATCTTGTTAGACTGGAGAACTTTCAGAACCATCACTTGGTCTCCTTTCTCAAAGCAACGTTCTCTGGCATACTGGTCATACCAGGTCTTCTGCTTCTCTTGTGCCTGTCGCAGATTCTCATGAGCATCTGCCCATGCTTCCCTGAGAGTATTCTGCAAGTTAGTCACAAAATCAACCACATTAGTCTCCGAAGAAGGGATAGCTCCCTCCCACTGACTTTGAACCAGCTGTAAGGGCCCTTTCACATCATGGCCATAAACCAGCTCAAAGGGTGAATAACCCAGACTTGGGTGTGGAACAGATCTGTAAGCAAACAAGAACTGCTGTAGCGCCAAGTCCCAGTCATTGGAATGTTCATTTACAAACTTACGGATCATGGCCCCCAAAGTTGCATTAAAACATTCCACCAACCCATTAGTTTGGTGATGGTAAGGTACTGATGTCAGATGGCGCACTCCATGTGCCTCTAATAGGCGCTGCATGACTTTGGAGTTGAAATTGGAAGCTGCATCCGTTAAAATCTCTGCAGGCCAACCTAATCTAGCAAAGATGTCTGTCAGAGCTTGGGCTACTGTTTTAGCTGAGATCCCACCCAGTGGAATGGCTTCTAGCCAACGAGTGCAGAAGTCCACAAAGGTGAGCACATATCACTTTCCCCTAGCAGTCTTCCTAGGGAAAGGTCCCATGATGTCCACAGCCACTCTCTGGAATGGGACATCAATGATAGGAAGTGGCTGGAGAGGGGCCTTGGCTTGATCCTGGGATTTCCCTACTCTCTGGCAAACTTCACAGGATCGGACATAATCAGTCACATCCTTGCCCATCCCCTCCCAGTAGAAGGACTTTCCCAATCTGTCCTTGGTTCGGTTCACCCCAGCATGTCCACTAGGATGATCATGAGCCAGACTCAAGAGTTTGGCTCTATACTTAGAAGGCACCAGCAACTGTCTCTGAGTGTGTACGCCCCCCTTGTTACCTCTCGGGCCAGACTCACGATATAATAGGCCCTCAACGATTACAAATCTGGGCCCCTTCATCGCTGGAGGAGACTTCACCTCTTCCTTTGCTCTGGTCCAAGCAGCTTGAAGGCTCTGGTCTGCTTCCTGGTTTTCCTGGAACTGCTGTCGCTGAACAGGAACCAGCTGTTCCATCTGGAGTGGCAGACTCGCCTCAGATTCTCGTTGCATTGCAGCTTCTCCAGGTTCTGCTCCCTTGGCTGGAGTGTTCTCTGGAGTTTCCACTGCTGTTGAATCCTTTGCTGGCTTTGGAGTCAGCATTGTTGGATCCTCCTCCTCTGCACCAGCCTCTTGCATCTCAGGCAAATTGTCCAGCACCGGACTCTGCTTGGTGCCCACCGGAGACTCTTCTGCCCCCCTGGGCAGCGCTGAGTCAGAAGTGACCACAGGGACCAACTTGAGACCATGCTGACTAGCCTCTTGACATGGAGAAGCTCTTCCTGGACTTCCGCCAGCATCTGCTCCGACATCCGAGGTATCAGCAAAGGATGGTCCCGACCTCTGGGCCTACGATGCTGTGGTGGGAGTCTGCCCTAGGTTCCGCCACCTCTTCAGACAGGACTCCTTCTGGTGCAGCAGGAGACAGTGACTGCAGTCTAAGTTCAGGCTGGTCCTCAAGTTGCACTGAAGACTGACCTTTGCTTAGGCTGCTTGCCGTCTTTGCACGCTGTCCGGACTCTTTCCGGGCCTGACTAGCATGGAAGACGAGATCATCACCCAACAGAGCAGGACATTCGTAGTCATCATAAACAGCAAAAGTCCAAACTCCTTTCCAGCCTTTGTACTGAACAGGAAAGCATGCTGTTGACAGTTGAGCTGGAGGAGCTCTAAGGCTCTGATGGTGATCTTGATGTGGTCATCAACAAGACCAGGATCCAGATATGAACGATGAATAGCAGAACTTGTGCTCCAGTGTCTCTGTAAGCAACAACTTTCCTGCCTCCTACCCACAGTGTGTGCCTTCTGTGAGTAGGGATCATGTCCGGATCAGGAGCAACTGAATGATCAGCGGGAGTGTCCCTGGAAGCCGAAGCAACAACTAACTGGGCCAACTTAGGCTTCTGCTTACAGTTGGCTTTAATATGTCCCAGCTCTCCACAGAGAAAGCATTTAGGGCTAGCCTTTTTCCCTGGCTGGCCCTGAGCACCTGCCACAGACTGCTGCCCAGAGCGAGGCTGTGGCGGTGTGGTAGAGCTGTGCAGCTGAGGCTTCGAAGTAGTGTCATTTAGTGATGACCTTGGGGTAGAAGTGTTGTGCTTCTGGAGATCTTTTCGCGCTTGTTGGTATTTCTGCTTGTCTGTAGGAGGCATTACCACAGTAGGCTGGAATGCCTCTTCACCTCTGGAGGCAACAAAGCAATCTGCTGCCTTGGCGGCCTCCTCTAGTGTTTTTGGTTCTCGTTGCAACACGAAGGATGCAGTCTGTGGAGGTATGTGCTCCAAGAATTGCTCCAATAAAATCTGAAATAAGACCTCTTGCTTGCTGGAAGCTTTAGCTGCTTGCATCCAAGAGTCCAGTGCCCGCTCAAGTGAACAAGCCATTTCGTTGTAAGTCTCACCCGGTTTTTTCCTAATGGCACGAAATCGGGATCTAGATTTATCTGGTGTGAGTCCAAGCCTCTTCCGGGCTAGGGCCACAAACTTGGTGAAATCATTTCGGTCCGCAGCTGGCAAGTCGCTTGCCACTTTCAGTAACGTCCCTGAGAAATTAAGCCGAAGTTCACTCATATAATTCTCCTCAGGAATCCCCAAATCATCTGCTGCACATTTAAATGAGATGAGAAAAGCTTCAAAATCATCTGAGTCTCTGTAAGTTGGCAGCTGTCTGATGCGGGTAGAGCAAGTCGCAGCTCTGGGTTCCGCTGAGCAGCTGTCTGGTTTGCAGTGGAAGCCTGCATCATGTCCATTGATTTATCTAGGAATCTTGCAATTTGCTCAGGGGGCAACTTGTCCTGTAGGAGCCTTATTGATTCATGCAGGAGCTTTATTGATTCCCAGAAAGCAGCAGGAGAATCCATATGGTCACCAAGGGCTGTTACTGGCATAGCAGCCCCTTGCTGAGCTAGATTACTACCACTAGGGGTAGCTGGTTGAGCAGATGAGCTATCTTCTGTAGCATCCTGCTGTGTGACATTGGTATAACAGGATCCATAGTGTATTTCAGGATTTTTCCAGATCTTAAGTTCATAAAACTCCCTGACTGCCTCTGTGCACTGACAACTACAACACAGAAAAGGTCTGATTGGCTGATCAAAGAATATATATAGTGCTAGAAGCCCCAAAAGCCACAGAAGAGAGGGAGAAATCCTAAAAACCAAGACAAGTGGGGGAAAAAAATCCCAAAGCCTTCTCTCCTTTCCCTGCTCTCGCCCCCCCGCCCCCGAGAGAAACAAAAGCCAACTCTGCCTGAGTTAAGTACCTGCAATTAGTATGCAGATTTTTTAGCTCCACCGCTGCAGGGGACTTAAAAAAATGCTTGCTCTGACTCAGACCACAATGCCAGAGTTTAGCAGCTTTAAAAATCAAAAAAAAAAACTTATTTCCCCAACAGAAGCTTTGAATGACAGAGCCAGCAGCTCTTCACTGAAAGCTTTTTAAAAAAAACCCAGAAAATCACTCTTTCCCAAAACAGAGGCTCTGTGAAACTAGAATGGTAGCCCTTAACAGAAAATTCCTCCTGCCTGTTCACAGAACAATGCCTTTCCGCCCACCCCTCCCCTTTTCAGAGAGCTGGTGTTCTGAGGGTTGCAAGCCTCCCCTCAAGGCTGAAGGGGAGAAAATAAAAGGAAAAAAAAATCCAGAGATCACCCGTTTGCAAGAGTGCTCTCAATGAGGAAGCGACTTCGGCCCCCTAGCCTCCAACTCCCCCTCCCTTTTCAAGCCTCAGAGAGGATGCGAAGGAGAGGGGAAAAAAGTCCCTTTTAAACCACAGGCTGTTTAAGAAGGCTTAGTTCCTTCGCTCACACATCCACCCCCCCTTCTCCTGAGCTTAATTCCTCGCCACAGACACAGGGAAGTGAAGGCAAGCCTCAACTCTACACCTTAAAAACCCCACTCTCCGTCCGAAAACCGCTGCCACCATGTGACACTGTAGGTTTATTTCCAGTCTCTTAAGTTGACTTCCAGCCTTGCAAGACTGGAAATTCCCTCCCAGTGTTTTACTAGGGTTCTTGCCAGCCTTCCAAAGCTGACTTCCACGCATGGAACGACTGGCAATCTCCCAGCTCTATCAGTATGCTGCCACCACCCCCCTGAATTAAGAATCATTTGGACAGGACAGGAGGGACCCTGCCCAATCTCTAAGCGTAAGGAACTTCCACCTCCCCCTCCCCCTGAGTGAGAGGTCCTATGTAGCGTGTGCCAACCCTGGCGTGGAAATGGAGAGAAACGGAGGTTTATAAAAGTGTTTTAATCAAGGCATGCAAATAAACAATATCACACTTGGAGACTCCCCTCTCCCAGGTACACTTAGTTACAAGAATTTACAAAACAGATATAACAGCACAGATACATTCTTAAGATCAGCCAATTCCCAAAATAACAACGTCCCTAACGCACTAACACTATTTCTAGTTACTCACAATTAGGTTATAGGCGTAGATGGTCTAAAGGAGAAGGGGGGGGGGTCCAGGAGACACGGCATGCTGCCAGCTCGACTGGCCCAGCTCTCCTCTCTTTCTCTCTGTCTCTGTGTCTCTCTCTCTCTGGCCACATGGCCTCTCAGAAGTTTTATATTTTCCTCCTTGGAAAGATCTGGAAGCCTCTCCAAGATGCCCACCTCTTTTCCTTTTGGTTGGTCAATTCTCACCTTGTGACCTCTGATGCTGACCCTTTCCTTTTGGTTGGTCAACTCTCACCCTGTGACCTTTGATGTAATCCCAACATTTCATTAACCCTTGGTTTACCTGAAGAGGGAAGTATCTCCCTTTGATAAGCCTATATAATGGAAAGCCCCATTATCACATCCCCCATGCTATTTAACAGTTACATGAAAAAGCTAGGAGAAGTTATTTGGAGTTTCAATGCCATCAGTGTGCAGATGACACCCAACTATTATCCTTTTCACTGTAAGCCAAGGAAGCTGTTTTGGTCCTTAGCTAGTGCTTGTCATCAGTAATCAACAGGATGAGGGTGAACAAATTGAAACTTAATCCAGGCAAGGCAGAGATGCTCCTGGTCAAATGGAAGGCAAATCAAGGAATAGGGATTCAGCCTATGATGGATGGAGTTACGCTCCCCACTGAAGATGCAGGTCCACAACTTGGGTGTGCTCCTGGATTCAGCTCTGAGCCTGGAAGCTCAGGTTTCAGTGGTGAATAAGAGTGCATTTGCATGATTGAAGCTTGTGTGCCAGCTGCATCCATTCCTTGAGATGTCAAATCTGGTGATGATGACACACGCCTTAGTTATATCCCAGTTGGATTACTGTAATGCACTTCACATGGGGCTGCCTTTGAACAGTGTTCAGAAATTTCAGGTGGTCCAAAGAGCTGCAGGCAGATTGCTAACTGGGGCTGGTTACAGGGAACACACAACTCCCTTGTTGTGACAGCTTCACTGACTGCCAGTCCATTTCCGTGTGCAGTTCAAAATGCTGTTTTTGACCTGTAAAAACCTATACGTCTTAGGTCAAGGTTATTTGAAGGACCGTATTTTCCTTTATGAACCAGACCATGCTTTTAGATCTGTTGGGGAAGCACTTCTCTCTTTCCCATCCCCCCGCCCACAAGTACCTCTGGTGGGAACACAGAAGAAGGCCTTCTCAGCAGCTGCTCCCAGGCTCTGGAACCCCTTCTCAGAGAGGTTAGAGGGGCACCCTCTCTACTTTCTGTTTGCAGACAAGTAAAGACTTTTCTGTTTAGACAGGCATTTGAGGATTGACTGTATGAAGCCCATCCCACCAAAAAAGTATGCCAGATTTTGCGAATTGTTGTGCTGTGGTGTGTGTGCGTGTTTAAGGATATGGTTGGCCCTCCACCTCTGCAGATTCTGTATCCACAGATTCAACCAACCATGGCTTGAACCACGGCTTGAAAATATTCTTCTTCCCCCCACCCCAAAAAAGCCCAAAAAGCAAACTTTGTTTTGGCCATTTTACATAAGGGACACCATTTTACTACAGCATTGTACCTAACAGGAATGGAGAATCCACAAATTTTGATACCCACAAGGGGTTCTGGAGTGATATACCAGTGGATACTGAGGGACTGCTGTACGTGTTTTTTAATCAGGTTTTAAATTTTTTGATTAGTTCATCTTGTTTTAACTTTTGTATCTTATGGATTTTTAACAACATGGGTTTTTTAAAATTTGTTGTAAGACATTTTGAGTCCCGAATTGAGAAAAGTGAGATAGAAGTAGTGGTAGTAGTAGTGGTAGTAGTAGTAGTAGTAGCGGCATTTATAACCTGCCTTTTCCCAGTTTCAGACTCAAAGTGGCTTGAGGCAACGTGGTGTAGTGGTCTGAACGTTGGACCACAACCCTGGAGACCAGGGTTCAATTCCCTGCTGGGCCATGGAAACCCACTGGGTGACTTTGGGCATGTCACATACTCTCAGCCCCAGAAAACCCTGTGATAGACTTGCCTTAGGGTCACCATAAACTGGAAATGACTTGAAGGCACAAAACAACAACACCAACAGCAACAACAACAACAACATATGATAGCTGATTTCTCATCAATTGAATGACGGGGACCTGTTTTCTATCAGACGAATGCTTGGAAATGAGGCACCCATTGACCACCTCAACAGCAGTCTTAAATGTTTTGATTACACTGAAGAGCGACTGGGGAGCCAGAGTGGTAAAGTGTTGAGTTAAGACTCTGAAGACCAGGGTTCAAATCTTTGCTCAGCCATGGAAACTCCCTGCATGACCTTGAGCAAGTCACACTCTTTCAGCCTCAGAAGAAAGCCAAAGGAACCCCCCCTGAACAAAGATAACCTTGCCATAGGGCCGTCTTAGGGTCACCATAAGTCAGAAATGACTTGAAGGCATATAACAACAACAAAGGCCCTTTCTGCTCCACCCAGGGATGGGAGAAGGACAGGATCGCAATGACACTTATGCATGATGTCATCACGGTCCCGTCCTTCTCCTGTCCCCAGGCAGCGCAATCATGCCCCAAATCGCTGGTGGAGTTTTCCTATCAATGACCGGCGATCACATCCCCATCGTGGACTTACCTTGTCTGCAGAGCCCTGGAAGCACTGTGCTTCCTTGCTGTGCCATGCTGTGCTTCCTGTGCACTGTGCTGTGTTTCCTGCCCCAATGCAGCCTGGAAAACTACCTGGCTGCGCTGCGGCAGGAAGAGGGATGGCCATCACACTCCCTGGAACAGGGAGACAGACGGTGCAGAGGAGAGCACTCCTCTCGTGCTCCCCTCCCTGCAGAGCCAGTGCCGGGACCCACACTTATCCCCGCATCAAGGGAACCGTGACCAGGTAAAGTGCGGAAAGGGCCAAAGAGCGACTGATACCAGTAGAACTAGAGTAATTATACCTAGAACAGCCGTCTAAAAGTAAGAATTCTGAACTATACTTGAATGTATGTTTCTGATCACAGTTCAAAGTTTACTTTAAGTCTGACTGAGAACCAGTGTAGTGTAGTGATTTGAGTGCTGGACTAGGAGTACGAGAGTGCAGTGTTCAAATATCTGCTCAGCCATGGAAAGCTACAGGCTGACGCTGGGCAAGTCACACTCTCTCAGCCTCAGAGGAAGACAATGGAAAATCTTCTCTGAACAAATCCTGCCATGAAACCCCATGATAAGCTAATGTACATTAGAAACAACCTGAAGGCACACAGCAACGCACGTCTGATTATTTGTTTGTCTGTCTGTTTTACTGTACTACATGCTTGACAACAACAAACAAATCAACAATGTTGAAAAATTAAAAAATAATACAAAACTTGTATTATTTAATGGTGCTTTAATGAAGGTTTTGGAACTGAGCCATCGGCTACTTCAGGCACTTTCCAAATAATTACTAATAAACAAGGATTTGCATTCAAAATTGCCTGTACCTAAGCCTCAGAAAAAAACACTTCAACCTTTAAAACTGGGGAGGGTTGTATAATACCTGTGAAATTAACAAATGATGGCATCTTGAAGAAGGATACAACCAGTGGGACCCCAGGAGGACTGTATTTGGATTAGAGTCTAATGCTTCTCCCCCTTGTCATAAAGGCCAAAGACCATAAGCAAGATATTTCCATCTGGTTGAACAGCTGGGGATAAAAATGAATGGAAATCAAGAAGACATGTACGTAGTGACTGACTGCATGAACACACATTAAGATACTGCCATATCCAAATTTAATGTATGAACAAGACCTGGTTATCTTTCTTCTCTTGCTGGTTCCTGCTTCATTTCATTTGCCCCGGAGAAATCACGCTTATCACATTCTGCTAATTCTTCATCCTCATTCCTTGTTACAAGATGTTGACATTTGGTTATCCCGTATGAGCCCATAGCTGCAAAACTGGAAAGCATTTTTACTTGCCACATCATGGAGTGCACTATCTCTTCCGGGTTATAACTAGTCACAAAAGGTCCAAGAAGCCCTGAAGCTTGGGGAGGGGGAACCTGGCCCATATTCCATCACGCAATAGCATGACAAGAATGCAGCCAAGATAGAGGTACCTAAGCTAAAGCACAACCTTAAAAGGAGGCAAAATGACATCAAAGGATGTCATTTCTTACTTACTTTCTGTTCATATTGCATTTGGAATAACAGGGCATGTTTTCAAAGTGAAAAATCCAGACAGATGAAAATCCAGAAAACATTGCAGTTTAGCTTCCTCCCATGTTTAGTGAGAGCAGAAGTGTTGAGAAACATGGCAGTCTTTATATGAGCAAAGCCAGAGATTAATTCTGGGTGGTGCACTATTTTTTTTAAAATTAGTTTAAGCCCAACTATATCATATTACCCAGAGGCTGGAGGGAAAGGGAGAATAATGTTTGTCTGTCATTGTAAATACACACACACACACAGAGAAAGACAGGAACACAGACACAAAGAGAGAGGAGAGATTGAGAGAGAGAGACTTGTGACAGCTACAAACTGACAACTTTATTGCAGTACAATAAATCTGTCACTCATTTTGTTATGTGTGCCAGGAAATATTACAGTTCACCATTAGTGCACGTGGAGACCTCTTGGTCTCCTGAAATTTGTTTGCTCCAGTGCAAAGGTGTTGCTACAAAGGAGGAGGGGGAATCAAAATGAAGATACTGCTTTCCAGATAAGAATGTTGCCCTCCCCATAATGAAATTTCCCTTCAGCCCTCAAATTTCTAGCACTGCAGTAACTTAAAACGTCCATTAAACATTTAGAAATACAGTTTAGGCATCCAAAGAAAAGGGATAGGAAAAGTTACCAAGGGAATGCTATTATAGCAAATACAAGAGTTCAGGGGTGAATAGTTTTCATTTACTCACTCTCTGTAATGCTAGAAATTTGAGGATTGCAGGAAAATCTCATTAGGGGCAGAATTCTTGTTGTGGGGGGCAATGTCCTCATTTTGATCTCCTCCTATAGTCACAACCCTGCAGTGACAGATAGGTGAAAGTTATATTTCCAGGCCTTTTATGTCACTATTAGGGATATTTGTGTTTTGAAACACATCAAACTCATAAAGGTGTTTGATTAAGTGGATTAAAATCTATGCGAACACGAGCAGCACGTGGAGGGACAGATTACAATCTATAAGGCAAGGGGGACTGTAACCTATTTTAGAATAAGACCACACCTTTGAGCTCTTTCACTACAGTCTAATCCCTGGGTGGCTCTAGGTTTGGAGGCCTCTGGGCAAACTCCCAGGGAGGACTCTTTCCCCACTGACAGACTCCTACCCCCATTCATGGTAGGGCACAGTTCAAAGTGTTTGTCATGACCTATAAATATGGCTTATGTCCAGGCTATTTGAAAGACCATATATTCCCATACAAACCAGCCAAAGTCTTAAGATCTGTAGGGGAAGGTTTTCTCTCGATCCCACTTTTATCATAGCCCCACTTGGTGAAGGCATGGGAGAGAACCTTCTCAGCGGCTGCTCCCACCCTGTGGAACTCCCTTTTTCAAGAAGCTGGGCTGTCTCCCTCACTGCTTTCCTTTCTCCAGCAGGCAAAGACCTTTTTGTTCAAGCAGACTTTTCATATGTAAGCAGGATGCTTTATTTATCTTTTTGAACTTTTGTATGTTTTTAAAATGATTTTAAATTGTTTTATGTGGGGATCTAAATTGCTTTTTAAACTTTCATTGTTCAGGTTTGTTTGTTTGTTTGTTTGTTTGTTTGTTTATACATACTCTTTCTGAAAGCTGCCTTGGATACCACTTTGGAAGAAAGGCAGCATACAGATCAATCAACCAACCAACCAGTCAATCAATCAAATAAATAAAATAGGGGATCAGCCGATCTGTGGCTGCATCAGGGGCATAGCTGGAGGGCGAAATAAGAGCACTGCCTCCCCCCAAACGAATTCTGTCCTCCAATGAAAATCCCCTTTAGTCTCCAAATCTGTAGATGTGCTGATAGTGAGACATTAAAAATCATTCACCCTAAGAACCCTTATATTTGCTGTATTGACATTCCTTTGTTAACTTTGCTTGCCCCTTTCCTTAGGATGCTTAAACCATATTTCTAAATGCTCAACTAAAGTTCTAAGTTACTGAAATGCTAGATATGCAGGGACTGAAAGAAAATTTCATGTCACTCCTGGACTGCCCCAAGAAGAGTCCAAGGCCCATTGGAAGCAGCCAGCACATTTCTGTTAGATGAGGACAGACAACCCCAACGTATACCAACTTGAGGACAATAGCAGCATCAACACAGGAGCAGAAACATGACCCATGCCATTCTGTGCCAACACAATCAAATCAATGAGATAGGAACTTAATCAGCCTTGCTAGTAGAAACTTCCTGGCCTTCAGCATTGGCCCCACTGTGCTGGGTACTGGAACCAGGGCCTGGTGGTCCCACTGAACTTATTGGGACCTGATTCTGAGTAAACACACATAGTATTGAGGTGCACATTATGATGCTACAAAGATCAAGTGTTGCTTTTATTTTGTTTTGGGATTTTAGGGAGGGTGAACCTAAAAGAGGAGCCATAGAAGAACAAAACCTTTAGAGGTTGCTGCATAGTTTAGGAGGAGCCAGGAGGAAAAGTTTCTCTGTATCTATAAAACTAACATGCATAAATTGTTACTCTTTGGGAAAGCTGAGTTTGTACTTATGTAACACTTGGACTTGCACAAAATGACCATAATTATCTGGCATGGCCAATCCTGGCTGGCATCTCTCTTGCACATCCTCAGAAGAAACAAGAAGCCAACTGTGTGTTTTATAGCCCTAAATAATTACCCCTCCCAACATCCACAGTGCATCTTCTCTATGCTCGCAAAGGACTGGGCAATTATGCCTCCCAAGAAAGGAGGAGATCATCATGTTTAGGAATATCCATTCCATTGGTAGAAAAGCGAAAGGTCAGAGAGGTTAAAAGAGATTTCTCTAATGTCACATATCTCACATTTCACAGATGCTCTGACATGAAGATTTCATACTATGATCAAATGCCAGACAGGATTTCCATGCCAGCCTTTGTATCAGAAGTTGCCAGCCACTGTGACAGAAGAGGCTAGCCATGCACCGCACCTAGTGCAGCCTCTGAGGCCAAGAGGTAGAGTGAAAAAGCTATTCCTCAATTCCTCCTATATGAAAAATGAGAAGGAAAGTGGCTGTGCGCTCTCAGAACTCTGCCATGTACTGATGAAGAGTGTGCTTTGCTTGTGAGCCTAAACAACACTGAAGGTGCAGCCTTAAACACACTTACTAGGAACTGTCTCTGTTGAACTCAGACTTTTCACCTGAAGGAAACTTTTAAGAATGCCTGTATGGTCCCCACCACCTTCCATCACGCCATGGCGGGAGGAGGGAAGTATCCTATTTTATCTGGTAACTTCCCTGAGAGAAGCGCTGTCAAAGGAGAGTCCTCTTTTTCAAGGCATCATCTTTTTGAAGGGTTGTCCAGATCATTTTTAGCTTACATCCATAATAAGAAGGGAGAGCAGAAAGCCCTTGAAAGTGCCCGTCAACAATTGTAATGCCTAGAATGTAGAACGAGCAGTATGCATGCCACACCCAGCTATGGTCTCCAATTTTACTGAGTATTGCAGTATTGCATTGAGTTGAGTTATAGTGTATCAGAGCCAGCATGGTGTAGTGATTTGAGCACTGGACTTGAGGAGTCCTGGGCTCAAATCCCTGTTCAATCATGGAAACCCACTGAGTGATCTTGGGCAAGTCACATTCTCTCAGCCTCAGAGGAAAATCATGGCAAACTTCCTCTGAAGAAATCTTGCCAAAGAAACCATAGGATATGGTTGCCATAAGTCTGAGCTGACATGAAGACACATACACAACCATAAACTGCATTGCTATTTATATAGCAATTATTTCTAAGTGTGCATCTGTGCATACTAATTACTATGTGCAAATTTTAAGCAGATCTGTGTCATTTTTGCCCTTTTTGATAATGTGTTTCCTCCTTTGTTCCCCTTTCCCTCCCCCACCCCCTTTTGGAGATGTGTTATTATGTGCCCTCTCTTGATCTGCTTCTCAGTGCCCAGCCTGTGGGAAAAGAATAAAGGTTACCCAGTAAATAGCCTGCCTTGGTTATGGTGTTGTTTGTGGGTGTCTACTCTGCAGCAATGGGTTGGTAGAAGCAGGAGAGCGGGACAGACTGAGAGTTCTGGAGCAGGGCAGGAGTGCCAATGGGCTTGGGCACAAGCGTTAAACCTCTATCCTGTCCACATCTTGCTCCTTCCTCTCTTGCTTGTGCTTTCAGTGCTGAAGAGGCAATAATATAACCAAGGCTATAAGTGCTGCTGTTTTTCACCACTACATTCCCTTCAGTCTTCATATGCAAAAGGTTTTTTTTTTAAAAAAAACTAGCAACAAGCAAAAAATTTTGGGCTCAGTTCAAAACTGGCTTCCTGTTCCTTTAATGGAAAAAAAAGTCTTTGTTTTTCCAGAGATTTTTTCCCATCTTGAAATAATAGAGCACAGGTGCTGATGGTGCTGCACCCAACCATATTAAGGCAATGTCCCTAGGTCTCCCTGAAGCTCCTGTACAACAGTACAAGCTAAGATTTTTTTAAAAAATAACTGCATGAAAATTCATCAGCCCCATACGTTCACAACAGTCAACCAAAGTTTCTGAAAGAAGGTTATGAAGATGTACCTCTGAGCAGGGCACCTATCAATCAGTTGTCTTTGAGAAACCAGCCTCTTCAATACTGCCAGGGAACACACCTGTCTAATTCCTATTGTTAGTCTCAATGAGTTTAGACCCATCGAATCAATGGGATTGTCCCATACATTGGCTCATTATTCAACAGTTGATTCAATAGGTCTCCTGTAGCCAGGACTAGCCAATAAGATTCAGGCCACAGAATCTCAGCTCACTTTTTCCACTGGAAAAGAACTAGGACAAAGAATCATTGGCTGGTAGTGCAGCCGGAGCTTGCAGGAGAGAGACATTCATGTGCTGAACCAGGGGACTTTATCAAAAAGTCCTCCGAGGTTCTTGCAAGCCATTCCTTTCGCAGCCTTTACCATCCTCCCCATCTCCCTCATCTGCTGGGGTGAGCAGGACTCCAGCTGTGACACAGAGGGAGTCAAATCACAAGACCACATCCCACTCATACCACATAGCTGAGGGAATAGGAAGTGGAGCTGTGGAAGAACCGGGGTTGTCTCCTCTCCCCTGAAAGCCAGATTTAAAGGCAGATTTATTTTTGTATTTTATTCATTTATGCTTACTTCTGAACATTGGAGGTCTGATCTGGGGTAAGAGGTACCTCTTCCAACCAAGGCCAGAAAGGGGTAGCAACTGCAGCATAAGGAACAACATGGTATAGCAGTGCTAGCAATATGGTATACTTTCTGCATGACTTGAGACACACAATCTGGCAACCGGTTACTGACGTACTCAGGTGTAAGTTGTGCTAGGCGCATGGAATGATCTTTCCAACATGCGCAGTGGGCATAGCCAGCTGACAGCAGCATAAGTGGAGTTGTGCATTTGGGACCATTGCACATGTGGTAGAGCATAAAAGTACACAGAGCAGCAGGAGAATGAGCATTGCCCTTATGCCTTTGCATATTTTGCATTACAGTTGCACAAGAGATGACCAGCCATGTGCATTGACTGCTGATCCACATATGTTGCATCAAGTTGGTATTCATTATAGGTCTTGTGTTACACAACTCCAACAGGAGATGTTTACGCTACTCCAAAGTGATGTGGCATCTCCAGCCACCACTGTTGATACATTTGAGAGAGCCTATGCAGTTTTCAGCAGTTTGTAGAAGGCTGATGGAGGACCCGTAAAACATACTCCTTGATGGTTGAGGAGAGTTGCCTCACATCAGATTATGGACAGTCCAGCCACTTCCTACATTAGTGGGACACACACTTTAAACCATTGCTGGATCTGTTATGGCCCCAAAGTATAACCATGATCATTGAAGCCTACCACCTTGGGGGTATTAAATGCAGAATTGGAAATGGGTCACTAATGCATCTTTGATAGCAGAAATGAATATATGATCTATGGCTTGCCATTCATTAGAAATTGTTTTTTTTTCCTCTAGTGTGATATCATATTTAACAATAAATAACTTGATTTGATTTCCCTGCCAGGGTTGATAGGAGGAAAAAAATGCTGTGTACAAGGACACGTACCTGTGTTGAACACGGGAGCCTAAGCTTAATGGAAACTAATGGACAACTGAGAGCACTCGTGGCATTGCTTCCTAGTTGATTTTTCCCACCTGGACTTGCCTCACCAGAGCCCTTGAAAGCTAATTTCATAGGTTTGCCTCATGGTTTGACTGCATTAGGAACCAAGTAGTGGGGGAATAGAATATATTTCTACATGGGGCGAGGGAATCGCCCCATGACGCTACTCACTGGACTTTTGGGCTCCCCAGTCCGGTCCACACTTCTCCGGAGCAGTGCGTGGCTGCCGCTCCGCACTGCTCCGGGAACGAAATGGCAGCTTCCAGTTGGTTGAGGGTCTCAACCAACTGCTGAAGCTCACCAGCCTAAAGCCCGCCCCTGGCACCAGTGCGAGCCTGCGAGTCTGCATAAGGGAGCAGGCGCGCTCCATGCTTTTGAAAGACCTGTTTTTAGCAGTCTTTCAAAAGCACGCTGGTTGACCACTTGGGGTTGTTCCGGAGCGGGCTGGGGTGTGGATCTATGTTAAGCAGGTCCAACCGAGTCCGCTCCCAGGTGCAGACATCCTCCCTGGAGGACGCTCTGCCCCATGTTAAAAACCCCGTGTGGAAATGGCCATAGTGTCATATTCCAAAGCAGAACTTGGAAACATTCTTTTTTACCTACTTAAGGTACTAAAGAAATGCTCAAAATGGTATTGAAGACTCACCCTTTCGGTAGCACCATATAATACACAGTAGATGTGAATTTTCCCCACCAGTGGGGAGGAATATAATGGTGGACAACATGGTAGAGAGCCTTTTCAGTGGTGGCACCTCACTTTTGGAATGCCTATTGCCAAGCACCATTATCAGTTTCTTTTCAGTGCCAGGTTAAGACATGGTTTTTAGCTGTTTTAACTTGTTTTGAGTTCTTAATATGTTTTTATCTTGTTTAATGTATTTTATTGATTGATTTTAATGTGGAGATTGTCTAAATTTTTTTTATATTGTTTTGTCCGTTCACTGCCCTGAGATCTTATGATAAAAGCATGAGATAAAGATATTGTGGTAAATGAATAAAAAATACATAAATATCTTTTTGGTTAACATGTAAGGCCACAGTCCTATACACACTTACCTGAGAGAGTAAGGGCCTTATCATACTGTACTATAATAGAGCTATTATTCCACTTTAACTGCCATGACAAGATCCTGTGGAATTCTGGGTTTTGCAGTTTGGGAAAAGGCATTTAGACTTCTCAGCCAGAGAGCTCTTGGGCCTCAGTAAACTACAAACTCCAGAATTCCACAGGGTGTTATCATGGTTGTTAAAGTGGAATAATAGTGCTATTACAGTGCAGTGTGATAGGGCCATGAGTCTGGCTGAATTCAAGCAGACTGTTTTTGAGTAGACAGTTATAGAATTCCAAAGTAGTTCTGCACTGCAACAAAAACATGTGGCCCAGCACTCCAAACCTATAATCATACTTCCCAGTTTCTGTCTGAAGAACCACTTGTCACACCTTCACATACTCCAGGCTTCACTGTCTGTGAAGCAATCCATCCAACCCCAGCATCCTCTGCAAATAATGCATAGCGTTATTACACTCCAAAGAGCTCACCACGGAAAATAGTCTCTGCAGGCAGAAAGCTGAAAATTACTGCTGCAATCTAAACTCGTGTGAAGCTAGTTTTAACATGATCAATGCAAGGCTCAAACTACACATGAGTCTCAGCTCCACGGTTCTTTCTGCCAACTGGTTAGGGTTCTGATGTTGTTTTTCAAATGAAAAGCTGATTGACAAGCAGCAACTGAGAATGGAAAGAATAGCAGAGGCAGGGAGGGGATTACTTGATTCTTTCCTTTCCTGTGGTTTGGGTCCTAATCCTTTCCTTACCACCATTTCACTGGTTTCCCAGCTGTGACAGGGGGGAAAAAAATCAGATTTTGAGCAGACGAGGAGCAAATAGGAAAATGCTAAACAACTTTTTCTTCCCCACCTCATCCTTTGCTATTGTGAAAAATTCCCACTCCTCCTTGTAACTGTTAAAGACATTTTCCAATGAAAAGAAACTTTTTTCATAACCTAAGCAGGAAAAGAACATTAATGCAGAAAAACTCAGCAAAATTGAAGATTGAGGAATCTGGGACATGTAGCTGGGGGAGAGGGCAAAATGAGGGGCTTGCCCCCTAAATAAGAATTCTGCCCACCCCTGTGAAATTTTGGTTCAGTCTTCAAGTTTGGAAACATTGCTGGGGCATTGCAGTAACTTAAAACTCCAGTGGAGCATTTAGCAATACAGTTTAGGCATCATGGGAGTTTTGTGGCAAGATTTGTTGCCTTTGCCTTTCTCTGAGCTGAGAAAATATGACTTGCCTGAGATCTCCCAGTGAGTTTCCATGGCCGAGTGGAGATTCAAACCCTGCTCTCCAGAGTCTCAGGGCATTTCTTCACAACGGTGCTATTATTCCACTTTCAACATCCTATGGAATCCTGGGGTTTGCAGTTTAGGGAGGGGCATTTAGAATTCTCAGCCAGAGAGCTTCAGAATTCCACAGGATGTTGAAAGTGGAATAATAGCACTATAATAGGGTTGTGTGGAAAGGCCCATAGTTTGGGTGCATGCACATACCTGCCATTATGTCCCTTTTGTCAGAGATGTAGCAGCAGGGGGTGTGGACGCCAAGGGACACAGTGGCAGGCATGTGTGTGCATGCAAACAGAGGAGTTTCGGCACCCTCAACCTTCCCTGTTGCTGCTGCTGGTGGTGTCCAGCAGCAGGGCTTTGCAGACTCCCTGTGAGAGCTCTATGGATCCCAAGTTAAGAACCACTGACATAGAGAAGTGTGGTAGTTCTTTATGGTTCCAGCATAGAGCTCTTCGGGATTGCAGACAAAGCAACAGAGCTCTTCAGAACTTCCCAGCAGAGCTTCATCTGCTCTCCTGAAGCAACAGAAGGGGAAGAAACAACTGTGTTTTTGGTGGCCTATGTGGCAGGGATGGCACCTGCGGACACCAGTAGTGCAGCAGAAGGAGGCACTGGGAGTCGCAGGAGAAACCACAAGGGCTGTATGTAGCCTACAGGCCATGGAGTTCTTATCCCAGGTTTAAATTAATGGCAATGTCTAGCATACCAGGTAATCACACATTAATACGTCCTCCTTCCTCTTGTCTGCTTGCTCACCTGGCTGGCTGTGCTACTGCTGGTGACTTCATCTTGGAGTAATTTCCAACCAGTCAAAATTCTTTCAGAATGACCACATGGCTCCAGGTCATGTTCCACCCCTTGGTATTGCAACGGTCCCACATTTTACCTTTCAGTATTCACTCTAAGGCTCCTCTAGACCCAGTCTAGTGAGCATACCTTTGTTTGTTGGATAACATTAGAGTGTGGTCAAGACTACCAAAGTTCTTAAGGAGGAAGAACATATCAGTTGAGATCAGTCTGCTTTTGTCTGAGCCTATTTAAGGGCAAAACTGTACCCCACATCTCCTGTCCCATCCCCTGTCCAGTTGAAAGCAAACTCCGTTCACACTTTGAACTCAGGCCATTTTTGCACTAGCCTGTTATAGTGCTATTGTTCCACTTTCAACATCCTATGGAATCCTGGAGTTTGCAGTTTCGGGAGGGGCCGGCCAGCTGGCCCCTCACAAAACTACAAACCCCAGGATTCCATAGGATGTTGAAAGTGGAATAATAGCGCTATAACAGGCTAGTGAGAAAATGACATCAGTCTGCAGGAACTGGAGTAAGCTGATTCAAAGTGATTCAAAAGAATTTTGCACTCTGTTAACTCAATGGGGTGAGAAGAGGAGACGTAGTCTTGCTCTTCCCAAAGGCTCAAGCAATAGCAACAACCACAGCCTTTCCTCTGTGGTCATTTGGCTGTATATGTCCCAGTTTTCATCTGTGATTTTAATTTTTTTTTCTTTAATGTCGTTATGTAAAGTAAAATTGCATTGTAAGGCTCTCAGTTACATATCATGATGTTCTAATATTACAGCAATAAAAAATAAGGAGATTAAAAAAGAGAAACCATTACTCACAAATTTCATTAATAGCAGACCAAATGTGTTAATATAGTTCTATTTGTAAATTGCATCAATATATCACTCTTTCAGATGTTGCAAGCTGCTCTATATTCTCTGTCCATTGGATCACAGCTGGGGATATGTTATCTTTCCAATACTCAAGTATCAGTCTTTTAGTTGTCAAGAGAGCATGAAAGATCCATTTCTGTTGGCCACATGTTAAGTTCCAAGACATGAGTAAATAGTTTAAAAGAATACGTTCTTCATTGAACACCAAAGAACTTTCTAGGATCAGCTTTATTTGCGTAATTGCTTTTCCCCCCAGAATGAAGCAACTACAGGACATTTCCAAAACAGATGTGTTAAAGCAGCACTAACAGTATTACACCTCCAACAGTTAGTCTTTCTTATCTAAATCAGTTGTGGTGACCACTATGCTAGAAACAGTAGTTTTTGTTGTAAAGATACAGACAGAAATCTGTAGATATACTTGTTACAGATGTCAAAACTGCTGATCATTGATTGGTCAAACTGGGCGTTCTTATTCCCTATTTCATTCCTACTTGTAAATTTTGTGCATCTTATTTTTATGGATAGTATGTATGTATGTATGTGTGTGTGTATACATACACACACACACACACATATATATATAGGTTTCTGGCTTAGCTACTTGATCAGCCTGAAAAAATGTTTCTAAACTTAAAGGAGCCCTTGGAAGCACTAGGAGCTGCAGGGCCAAATCTAGGTTATTTGTAACTCTAAATATTGGATTTGGCTGTTGATTAAACTGATCTTGAAAAACTGAAAAGGAAAAAACTCACAATCAACTCCTAATAATTGGTCTAACTTATTCCCATGTCTTCCATAGAAATGCTCTCCACCCTGCAAATCTTTTAATCAGGATTTCTTCATAGCGTCAATTTAGCATGAGCATATGGATCAAATTGTAACTGGCATGATAATATTTACTATGCAGTTCTAATTGTGAAAATTGTAGTCTGTTTTAACAAATTGAGAACCTAACACCATCCATTTAGATAAAGATAAAGAAGTCCAAAATTTAAGGCAAGATAGTGAACATGCCTGACGATATGTGGTAAGGCCTAGAAAACCAAACTCACCTTCTTGAAATATTGGAGGGGAGCTCTTCTCTCCGCAGAATATTGATGAGCTCCCTCCAATATTCCCTAAAGAATGTACTGTATTAAATTTTTGAAAATACTTGCAGGATATAAGTAAAGGATTCTATGAATAACATCAACAATTCTAGCTACAATGCCCATTTTAATCGTATTTACTTTCCGCCATAAACTCAACTGTAAACCTGCCCATCTGTCTAGATCTTGTGCAACATCTTGTATTAACTTGGATATCCTCAGTTTAATAAGCTGAGATATATCTATGGAAATAATTATACCTAAGCAAGTGATAGAATTTGGAAGGTATCAAAATTGCCATTTTTACAAAGTGCTGAAGCCCACTGGCATTATTTTCGATTTAGACCAGTTAACTGAATAGCTGGATATTTTACTAAATTATTAGCTAGTTTCATCAAGACCAGGATCAGCTGTTGACATTTTGAGATAAACACCAGAAGATAATCTGCATAAAGAGCATTGTTAAATTCTAAGCTAGCATATACAAAACCATTGCTACTGAAATCTTGTCTGATAGTACGTGCAAAAGGTATGAAGCATGGACTAAATATCACTGGGGAAGTGGACACTTTTGCTAAGTACCTCATTTCAATGTAAGAAAAAAAAAGATGAAAATAGACAATTAGTCATTCTTCTCACCCTCAGTGCAGAATATAAAATTTAAATCCATTTCAGATATAGTTTAGGAAACCCAAAATTGGTCAATATAGTGAAAAATCAACATCCAATAAACTTTATGAAAGGCTTTCTCATCATCTAAAGAAATAATTACTACCAGATCAGTTTGGTCAGACTTCTGGGAAATGTTGGAGTTGATACGTTCACCGTTTCTCCACTTGGAAAATAAAGTGCACACACACACACACACACAGAGCCAGGTTGTTAAAACAGGAACAAAAGAGAGCTTGTGCCAGTTGAAGGGCCTAATGTCTCCCAAACAGACAGGCAAAGAAATGGACAGGGCAAGAACGACATGTCACTGTTTGATTTGCCAGTGTGCTAGAGACAATGCTAATACAGAGGGCACACAGTTCTGTAGACTCCCTGTTTACATTGCATTTATCTTCTGATTAATATAGTTACATAAGCCACCATTTTGCAATAAATCCTCTTGGAAGGAACCTTCTGACTCAACTAAATGAATTAACTCTACATGACTCAACTAAAGCTACACATTTTGGATCTGAGGTAACAGCTTTCATGCATGCAGTAGTCTTTTAAAACATGGATGGACAAAGTGCAGCCCGTGGGCTGTGTGCAACCCCAGGCCATTTTTGTGGGCCTCCAACCCTCTCAGGGATCAAAAAAAAATTAACTGATATTATTATTAATTGATTTTTTTTTGCCCAAAAATTATCTGCAGGGAGTGTAGGAATGGCATTTTGGGGGAGGGCCACTGCTCCTTGCCTCCCCCCTGCATGCCATCGTCCTTCCCCCGCACATTGAAGCCCCTCCCCCACATGCTGTAGCCCCACCCACACATGCTGTAGCCCTGCCCATGAATGCTGTGGCTCCACCCCCACCCCTCTGCCCCCACTCCTACTCTGCTTGCGCCAAACAACTCCACTGGGGTGTAGAGTGCATTTCCACATGCTTGGAGCCCCTGGAGTTGATAGGAATCAAAGTGAAATTTTGTAAAATTTTTCAAAAAATCTATTTCTACTCAAAATGTCCCATAATGCCTTGTAGGGGCCCAAGAAGACCCCCAAACATGTGCCCATTTGTTTGGGGGCAAAAATGATGATGATGAAGATGATGATGAAGATGATGATGATGATGGAAGTAGATGCAGCCCTCCAAGGTCTCCTGGAGGGTTAATGCAGCCCCCTCATCTTCCACTCCTGAGTTAAAGCTTTTCCTTAACATGGCACCTAATGCTCACAATAAATATTACCACAAGTACTTAGCCCTGGCAAGAGTATTTCTAATCTAGGGTGCCATCACCAAGAAGGCCCAAACCTCTGACAGAAGATGAGCCCTAAGGAGTGTATCTGATGATGACTTTAACTAGTGGGCAGATGTATGTGGGAGAATCAGGGACCCCTCTAGATAGCCCAGTTTAAAATTGGTGAGCTATCCCATACAAAGTTCAAACCAGCACTTGAAATTGTGCCCAGAAATAGAAAAGGAAATAAGTGGAAATTTCTCAGTAGCGAGGAGAAAGGTTTTTGACTGACCAATCTCACTCTGCCATGTATTCTGAACCAATTGTAGTTTCTAATTACTTTTCAAAACCAGGCCTATTTATAGTGCTTTGCAGCAGTTCAAACCAGATGTTATCAGGCAGTACACCCAGAAGTGCAGTAACTACAGTGGGTGCACCAGCATCGGGTAGTAAAAGATACTTTGGTCTTTCCACCCTATACTGTAATAGTGCTATTATTATTCTTTCACCATCCTGTGGAATTCTGGGGTTTGTAGTTTCCTGAGGCCAAAGAGCTCTCTAGCTGAGAATTCTCAATGCCCCTCCCTAAACTACAAAGCCCAGAATTCCACAGGATGTTGAAAGTGGAATAATAGCACTATAACAGTATAATGAGGAAAGGCCCATAGACAACCAGGATAAGGGCAGGATCCAATCCTCAATTGCAAACCTGCCCTTAGAGACAGAGCACAACCTTTCCCATGTTGAACATCATCTCTGTTGAAAAAATTCCTTGGACTGCACTCGCTGCTGCTTTGGACCACCCATATGTTGGATGTCATCCTCTACTCTTGAAACTTGCATCAGTATAAAAATAGTTAGTGGTCTAATGGGAAAATGTGGACTATTGGGAGGAGACTTTCAGATGATCTGGAAATCCCCAGTTTATTTGAAGAGATTGCCTCCCCTTTTACGTACCACTATAAGGACAGAGATTGCTCACACTGCAGGCCAATGTTTCCAAGACAGACAAGTCATTCTATCAGCAACCAGCAAAAAACAAACGTATTCTTCTGAATACTCTCAAGTCCTGACTCAATCCATGAAATATTTAGCATATCCTTAGAGGCAGATGACACATCTCTGTGGATTTTGTGCTACATAATAATGCAGTTTTAACTCTGTGTGTGTGTGTGTGTGTGTGTGTGTGTGTGTGTGTGTGTGTGTGTGTATGCCTGTACAAGTCTATCTAATTATGTATCTAATTATGTATATGGAAGAATATAGGCAATGAGTGCAGTTTTGGAAATATTACAGAGGAAAAGCCTCACAGATGTGAATCAACCATCTACCCCAAACAATTCCCAAATTTGTTTTTAAAATATTGACTAAAAACATCCCCAGGGAATTTTACCTCTTTTTGAACCCTTCTGGGTTCTTGTAGGCTCATAAGAGGCCTTTACTGTATACTGAAATTCCAATTTACTTTCTTGTTAAGTAAAAAGATTTCCTTCTAAGTGATTTTCACTTAGAGGAGCTCAAAATTGGAGTTCCCTTGGAGTCAAATTATTTTGCTCTTTTTTTTAAATCTGAGGGTGGGGCAATGTGGTGGGGATGTGGCTTCCCCCCTACTCCAGTCTGTGAACAAGACATCACACACAAGAAGCCCCCACCTTTTGACACCCCGTTATCTGATGACTCCTTCTTTTGAAACTTCCAAATCAAGGACAAGTTCCATTCATTCGACAGAGGTTCCTCTCTTTCATCAGTTCTTCTTGCCTATGGAGACTGCTCATGTGTGTGCACTGCTTCTGTTACCCTGATTTCTGAGGTCCCTTGAGGGACATCTCAATGTGCTCCAAATAATGGGGAATGGGAATTAGCCAGAGCACATGCTGTAGCAATGCAAGAGGTAGGGCAGCTTAGCGAGATCTTAAACCCAATGTTTACAGGGTCCGGCTGAGTCAAAAAACAAGCAGAATTAAGTTATAATTGTTTTCTTTATTTAAAAGACAGTCACTGCGCACTTACATACTCACTCACACAGACCTAAGAAAATAAAGAGAGGAAATGTGATAGGGAATTTCAAGAAGGATTTTTCAGGGGAAATACTACACCTGATCCTGTAGCTCAGGTAGCCAGAAGAAATGCGGCAAGTATGGAGTGGAGATTCTCAGCACATGGAAGCTGAGGGGAAGGCTCAGCAAATGGAGCTGCAGCAAGGTAGGAAGACAACCATGAGTGATTTGAGGAAGCACTCAAAATCAGGGGTTCTTATAGGGAGAAATGTGCCTGTAGGGTAGTCCGTTCCCAGGGAAAACAATGGGTTTCGGGTTGGAGACAAAGCCTCTGAAAGGTCAGCACTTAAAATGATTGGATTTTGACGGAGTTGTCAATAGCGCAACCAGTATGCAAATGGAGAGTGCTTGACAGTTGGGTAGTCAGAAGCGCTAATCTCGTCAAGCTGACAGTTCAGGGCAGAGAATCTTTTGTATGCTTGATGCATACTTAATTTAGTTTTAAAGTGTACTTGCCTGGAGGTCTCCTGAAGCTGTGCGCCAGAAAATTACTGGCCTGACTCAGGATTTTCCTTGTATTTTTCAGCTGTTCGTCTGTGGCCGTGTGCTTGCTTATCCGGAGGCCTCACAAGCATGTGGAGAGGAACAGTTTGGAATGGCCAATCTTTTTATATCAAATTATATTTAGTAAGCCCTGGGCTTGGACTATAGACCACAGTAACACTTGCAAAGTGAACTGAAGTGGGGGGGTGCTAAGCTGGTTGAGAGACTTTGAAGGCAGAGGATGCGTGGTCAGTCCCTAGTGAGCTGCTGTAAGTCCTTCATCCTCCATACAGTACAATATATGGGTTCTGCTTTTCAACCACTTCTATTTTCTGACAGTGGTCCAGTCCCTAACCTGTCGGATAGGTTGAGGAAGCCTGTATTCCTTCTGGCAAGCTAGTCAACAAATTCCTTGTCCCTGTTAGTTCAACATCACTTCCCAACATCAGTTGTTATTTTTTCATGCTCAGTAACTTAAAATAAGACAGATGATGCCCTGCTGTTTTCTCAGTTTGTGTTGTTCCTTGCTACAGTGTGTTGCTTTAAAGGGGAGGGGAAAGCAGTTATTGTACATGGTGATGGAGTGACTGTGGGTGTCCTCCTCCTTTACCAGTTTCTTCTCTCCTTTCCCCTCCACTCAACATTATGATTTCTGGTGTAGGAATGACCTACTTTGATTTATTCTGGCAGGGTGAGGACATGGCAGCACTGAGTATTAAATCCATGATTCACCATTTGCTGCCTCTGCAAACTCCACTCCCATAACCCTAATACACTTAAACGGAACAGAAAGTAGAAGAAATCGGTTTTGACAATTGTGAAGCACATGCTGAAACAGTTTTTTTTTAATATGACAGAGGTTCAGAAAAGTTCTACAACTGTCACAAAACATTAAAGTTAAATGCAGTGCTATATAGTTTGTGGTTATGCGCCTTCAGGTTGTTTCTGACCTCTGATGACCCTAAAGTGACCTTATCACAGGGTTTTCTTGGAAAGCTTTGCTTAGAGGGGGTTTTGCCTTTGTCTTCCTCTGAGACTGAGAGAATGTGACTTGCCGAAGGTCACCCAGTAGGTTTCCATGGCTGAGTGTGGATTCAAACCGTGCTCTCCAGAGTCATAGTCCAACACTCAGTGGGGGTGAGATAAGGTGTCAACACCATGTACTCTTTTCCCCTCCCTGCCACAACCATACCATAGCCTACTTTCACTTCTCTTAAAACTGAGGATGCTTGTGACACCAGCGCTTTCCCCACCATGGTGCTCAGCCATGTTTTGGCTCCACCTTCATTTCCCCCTCCCCCTGTTGACTGATAACTTCCCCCTCCTGTTCTCAGAAAAACATCTTCACCTCTCCATGGACAGGAAGCGTGGGTAGTGAGAAGAGGAATATGAGGGAAGTCTTGCACAGAAATGGCAAGCAAGAGAAGGTAGAACATATTTATGTTCTTTAGTTGCTGAAAAGTGAGCGACATAATAGCAGGACCGTGTTTCTACCCATTTGGATAGCAATTGTGGGAAGGAACTGAACTGTGTTTCTGGTAAACTGTGGGTAACACCTACACAAAAATACTGTTTGGCATCAGACAACATATAACTAATGTTGGTCTCCTGTATGCTGCCATATCCTACGAGGAGCAGTGTCCAAGAAGTGAGATCCATTGAGGAAGAAATGCTGTCGCTTAGCTAATCCTCTCCTCTTTTTTGCATATTTCCCCCCCTATTTGCTCAACTCCTTTTGTGAACAAGGGAGAGAAATCCCCTTCACTCCATCTGTCCCACTTTCCTCATTCCTCTAGTTCTTCATTAACTCACACACCTAGCAATTTTGTTTTTAACCTCCCGCAACACTTCCAAGCAACATGTGCATATCCTTTGTTTTTTATCATTAATATCTTTTAAAACTTAACAACTCAGATAATTAATTCCCAGAACTACTTAGTAAGCTCGTTTTGTATTCTTCCAGAGATCTTTTCTTTTTGCTTTTCCTTTTAAATTGCCATAAAGTGGAGCCCAGTCTAGAAGTGCAGCATAAGGAGGTGGTGGAACCATGAGGTGGACTTTAGACTGTGGCTTGGGACAGTCTAGAATCTACCCCAGGGTTCATCTCATTTTGTAAAATTTATGTAAAATATTCCCCACCAATTGAAAAGAAACCAACTTTGCATTTCAGGGTTTCTTCCTAGTGGGTTTCTGTGGCTGTGAAGATTCAGGCCATAGCTTCCCATTGTCTTTGTCCAACATTCAAACCACTACACCACACTAGCTCAACTTGTTATTAATTGTTTATCTCTGCCTCTTTCATTGTGCTTATAATTAGGGTGGCATTCATGGAGCCATAGACAGAAGGTTTAAATCTGTCCATTGCTTTTTCTATTGCAAATACTGGGCTGCTAGTCTGTTGCATTACGCTTTTCTTTTTTACAGAAATTTAGAACAAATGAAGGAAGTATTTGAATCTGGCTTCTGCTAGAGCCTTGTTTTGAAACTGCCCACAGAGCCTTCATTTTGCATATGAGCTGGGACTGTTTACTTCCATGGTCAAACAGCCTCACCTAAGTTTTTCAGAATTTTCCCTCTTCCTTGTTTGCCTACTGATAGCAATGTGTGAGAGCATAATATTTTACAAATCTTAGCCTATTTACTCAGTCTCAGTTCCATACAACTGAAAAGCTCCATGTAATTCTTGCGGCACTTTAAAGACTCATAACCTGGTAACACGTTAATCCTGAATGTGCATACTGAGGCAAGTGCCTCAGATGGAAGATGTAGGGCAACAGGAGCATCCGTCCCCAATGGTACCACTAAGTCCTCTGGCTGAAGTTCTCCCCATCCTCAGAGTGTAGAGCTGTCTGTGATACACAGTCTATCCTGCCATCGCTAAATGGCGCAGCAGAGAATGCTTCTGCATTGTCACTGCTGATTCAACAGACAGTTCTGTCAGCTTTCGACTATGGAATGGATGAGGAAACACAGGCCATTTCCACACTACACTGTTATACTGCTATTATCCCACTTTCAGCATCCTGTGGAATCCTGGGGTTTGCAGTTTAGGGAGGGGCATTTAGAATTCTCAGCCAGGGAGCTCTTTGGCCTCCTCAGTAAACTACAAGCCCCAGAATTCCACATAGAATCACAGAATCATAGAGTTGGAAGAGACCCCAAGGGCCATCGAGTCCAACCCCCTGCTATGCAGGGACACTCATCAAAGCACTCCCAACAGATGGCCATCCAGCCTCTGCTTAAAAACCTCCAAAGAAGGAGACTCCACCACACTCCAAGGCAGCGTATTCCACTACTGGACAGCTCTGACTGTCAGGTAGTTCTTCCTGAGGTTCAAGTGGAATCTCCTTTCCTGTAGCTTGAATCCACTGCTCCTTGTCCTAGTCTCTGGAGTGGCAGAAAACAAGCCCGCTCCCTCCTTGACATGACATCCCTTCAAATATTTAAACATGGCTATCATGTCCTCTCTTAACCTCCTCTTCTGCAGACTAAACATACTCAATTCCCTAAGCCGTTCCTCATAGGGTCTGGCTTCCAGACCCTTCACCATTTTGGTTGCCCTCCTCTGGACATGTTCCAGCTTGTTGACATCCTTCTTGAATTGAGGTGCCCAGAAGTGGACATAGTATTCCAAATGAGGCCTAACCAATGCAGAATACAGTGGTACCATTACCTCCCTTGATCTAAACACCATACTCCTGTTGATGCAACCAAGAACCGTGTTGGCTTTCTTGGCTGCCTCGTTACGCTGCTGACTCATTTTGAGCTTGTGATCTACCAAGACTCCTAGATCCCTTTCACAAGTACTGCTATCCAGCCATGCGTTCCCCATCCTATATTTGTGCATTCCATTTTTTCTGCCTAAGTGTAAGACTTTACATTTCTCTCTGTTGAAATTCATTTTGTTAGCTTTGGCCCAGCAATCCAATCTTAAAAAAAGGATGTTGAAAGTGGAATAATAGCACCATAACAGTGTAGGGAGGAAATGAGCATAGTGCTATAACTGTGCAGTAAGAAAGGACCCTAGAACTATTTACACTAAAAGCATTGCTGGCAACCTCAGATTTTGCATGGGTTGGCTTCCATCAAGATCAGCGGCAGAGAGTGGCAAGGTTGTTGGGGCCCAAAAGCCAGCAGAGGATCCACTGTCCTATCAGGATCCACTTTGCACAAATTTTCCAAGAAAGCCACACGCAGCTACTAGAGATGTCAAACTACAGGTGAGGGGAACCTGCTGAGGATGCTATGCCTGCGCATTGCTCCCCATCCTAAAGGTAGCACTCCCAGATGTACTTTGTAGCTGGATAAAACACTCTAGTCATGGTCAGGGGTGCTCCCCTCCCCCTTTACTATTTATTTCTTCCCATAATTTATGGCTCAACCTTACCTTTCCGTCATGAACAGTGTCTGGGAATTTAACGCTTCTGAGGCTGGACCAATGCAAGCCCCTTACTGACCTCTAGTGGTAAAAAGCAGCAACAATAACTCGAACCAGAGAAACAAATCAGTTGACAATAATCCTGAGTGCAGTGAGAAGCCACTTTTAAGAGGAAAGCACTGTATTGCCTAGTTCCAGAACACATGCTGCCAAAAAGAGGGAAAGGGGGAACTCTAGTTGAGATGTTGCAGAAATTATTTTATATACTGTACATAGCGTTCCACTTGGTGCTCAAGGCAAACACATGCCAGGTTAGATGCATAGGAAAGGCTGGTTTTGCAAGATGTGGCTCGTTGTTACCCAAAATACATATTGGAGAAACCTTTGATTTTATCAGCAGGAGGTGATTAGATTAATGAAGGGATTCTGTTTCTGTTTAATAGGACTACATTGCAAAACCATCTCCCTGGCTGCCAACCAACTGTTACAATAAACTATATTGCCTGTAGTTTAAATATTTCAGACTATATTTGTTTCTGTAAAAAGTGTTTGATGTTATAACTTCTTTTCCTGTTTGCATTTTCCCTTGATAGTTCACTGTAGGATGAAGTGTGTTGGGAATTTCTTCTTCATTAGCTAAATCTAGTTTTAGGCCATTTCCGCATGGCATTGCAGTCCCGCGATGGGGATGCATTGGCAGTGGTTCATAGGTCATGATTTTGCAAAACGTCACTGTGGTCCCACAGCCAGTGTGTCCCCATGCATCGCAATTGTGGGATATTCACTTAAGGGAAAAGATCTGTTAAGAGCCCATGATTGCACAATGCTCTCATCACCCCTGCCCATGTGGAAGGGGTGGAAGCATAATCACGTGCTTCCTTCCCCAGCATAGCATGGAAAAGAGCCCAGATGCACTGCAGGAGGCAGGGAGCCAGTCAGATGTGGAGGGGAGCATTCCTGTCATGCTCCCATCCCAGCAAAGGCACTGCCAGGATCACAACGGGATGTTGGCAGGAACCTGTGAGGTGTGGAAACAGCCTTAGCCTTACCTAGAGTAACCCAGTAAGATGAACGAGGCCCATTAGTCACTAATTTCAGTGTCAAAGACTTCAGTAGATGTCCCTCAAGTGGACTAAATGTGGAACTTTTACCCATGGATAAGAACAAAATCTTATTTAACAGGTTTTTTTAAATTATATTTTCATGTAGAGGTTACATGCCAAGCATCCAACAAGAAAATCCAAATGCTGTAATAAAAAAAAAATAGAACACTCAAAACATTAAAAATGCACTTAGTTTCTTATTAATACGAAACAACCATTTCAAAGTCATGAGTGCAAAATCACTCAGTAGATAACATAGACCTGTCTGAACAAATGTGTTTTATAATCATTTTTCTCCAATAATTCTGCTTTGCTCCCAGTAATTTGTTCCCCTGTGTAGTTTAATTCTTTTATTTAGTGGTTATATTTATATCCCACCTTTGCTCCAAGTAGCTCAGGAAACTGGTGAGCACCAATGCAGCTCCTGTCTTTTAAAGAATATTTTCTATTTTCATTCTTAATCATGGTAGAGTAGTTTGCATAACCGTGGGCAGAATTCTTATCTGGACACTGTGGATATGTTTCTGTACATATATATGACAAGTACATAAGCTTGTTTTGCAACTCTTCTTTGGGCTTTGTTTTATTTTGTTTCTTTTTAAGGCAACTTTTATTACTATCTCTGTAAAATGGTGATGGAAACAGAGTTTCCAGCCAGTCTTGTCCAACAGTCATCAAGCTGAAATTGGTGACAGAACCTGAGGAGCAAAATTTCTGCTGGGAGAAGGCGGGGCTATGGTTCAGCAGGAGGCAGGAAAAGCAGTAAGGACCAGGAGTGCTTATAGAAGGACCTGTCAGACTGTCTTTTCATCCTGAGTGCCTCTGCTTCACCTGCGAGGTGCTTCATCACCAACTGGCTTCCTGGATCTCCTCCCAGTCAGCCCTGGAATGAAGATGAACACCTGTGCTGCTTTCCTATCCCACTGACTGCCTGATACAACAACAGCAAAAGACAGGCTACACCACATCCCTTCTGTTGTGACAGCCACTGTACATCCCAGAAAGAAATGATGGATCAAGGTTAGTGAAAGAGGACGGTTCCCCCACTTCATATATATAGATATATAGAGATGTATATATGGAACATTGGAATAAACAAGATTGAAAACCATGGCAGAGAAAAGTTGATTGCCTGCTGGTCAGGCAGCGCATGAATAGTTTTCTTAGTGTAACTGCTTGCGTTCTGAGGAGCTTCTCACCTGGTTTCTTTCTCTGTGGCTGATGAGGATTGAAAACCCAAGTTTGAATTAATAACAGAAGTTGTGAAGTGCTGAGCTATAGCAGCTTGGTTTTCTTTGTTGCTGTTGTTCAACAAGGTGCTGACGGTCGTTCTCATGTGAAGGCTTTTTCATTCTTGTTTCCTGGACCCTCTTTGAACTACAAGGATGACTCATAGTGCCAAACTCTGCCCTGGCTGGGTCGGAAAAGGGGATTATTTTGCAACAGTTGATGGTAGTGGCCATACGGCAAAACTGTCATCTGGTTATTCTGTCACATGGGCAATCAGGTTTCTGCTTGTCATGACAGGGAGGATAGCTTTTGTCTTTGAAAGCCAGTTCTTGATACCAGCATGGGGTGCCCCTTTGACGTCTGCTCAAAAAACAAAAACAAAACCAACCTCAATTTTAAAAACCCTGTCAGCTAGACATTTATCTGAGGCTGTGTACACACTGATGCGTATTTTGTGCATAGAGACGCTTGAAGAACATCTTTATGAATTCAGATGCAGATTGACCTGATCTGAACCTCCTGAGTGAACGTGCAGTCTAGAATGTAAATTATTTTCAGGATTTTCTACTTCCCTGCCTCTTTTGATGCTGTTCTCAATCAGAAATGGATCAAGGTATGCAGAGAAATGGGTGTCTTGAGAAAATGTATGTGTTTGGAAATGGGTCCATTTTGAGGAAATAAGTCTATAAATATATACTTTGTGAGAAAAATACATTAAAAAATACACCCTTGTATGTTAATTTATGCGCCAATTAAACAGAGAGGGAGAGAAACTTGAACACACGAGAAACTGAAGAAACAGAAATAGACTGATCCTCCCATCAATTGGTATATACATTTTTATTGTTGATGCTGCTGCTGTTGTTATTCCTCTGTTGCAAGGGAAGGAAGCACAGGTAGCCCCTGCACTCCTGTTTGGTGGCTGAAACTGCCACACACTATTGTGCAACCAACACTGGCAGTGGAAACTGCCACAGTCACTGTCATTCACATTTCCAAAATTGTGGTAGCTTCTCCCTTGATTTTCTTCTTGGGTCAGAAAGGAAAGAAGACTCTTCCCCCCTCCCCGCACTCCGACAGTTCTGTGTGGTTGCTGGAGAGGGCTGTAGCATTCCTCTGCACCATAAAGAGACACAATTTGCAATCTTATGGCATCCATGACCCCAGAGCCTATTGTGAATATGGCACCCGTTGCTGAATTTTGGCAGCAAGAAATTCAAGAATGAGACAATCTAGTTTTGGTTTGAACTCTTCAAGGCTACAGTGTACGCCCACCCCAACTCCAGAAAGTTATTGAAACACTACTGTGTATTTTCTGTGGCCAAACGTTTTGCACGTTTATGAAGTCACTAAAGTCAGTTTGCCCAGCTGTGAGAATGGTTGACAAGCCAAGAGGATTGTGGACAAGCCAGGTTCAAGGAGCTGAGGTTAAGATATCCTGAACTTACCACCACATGCACCCTTCTTTCATTTGTCTCCCTCCCAGTCCCCCTCTCTGGGACTGGGACCCAAAGGGATTGGGCTGCTCCATGACTTGTCATTTGGCATGGCTTACATTTTCAGCAAAGGCAAGCAAACAGGCAGAAACAGGAAGGTGCATCAGCAAGGCTAGCAGGCTCCAGGTTTCAGCAGTGGGCTCCCTGCAGGACTGTGGGGCCTAGGCAGACTTCCACAGCTGGGATACCAGTGGCTACGAGTGGTTTGGTGGAAAGTAAACACGCACTCCCAGGAGCAACAGTAGATTTATGACACCATGTTCAACCCTCTGGGACAGAGCTGTGTGAGAATGGCTTTTATAGGGCAATTGTCCTGCCTCCATCAGGGAATTTTAGGGGAGGAGTGGCATCCAGACCACTCACTGACTTCCACTTGCACATACCCCCAACATTTCACAGATGGAAATCTGGAGAGATTTGGCCAAATAGCCTCGAAGCATGGTCAATAGGCCAAGCATTATTACTGAGGAAGAGCACACAAACTTAGAGAGGTTGAAACAGGTTGCTTTCATGTGAGCCCACTGGGAATGGCCAGATTCCTCCTCTCCTCTCCTCTCCTCTCCTCTCCTCTCCCTCCCCTTCTGGGTTAATTGACTGCAAACTTCTTTTGGACTTTGAATGGAGTCTGTAGCAATTGAAGTAAACCAAAAACAAAGGGGGAAAGTGGAAAGAGAGAGAAACTAGGACATTTTAAAAGCAGCTGAAAAAATGGGACAGCAAAGAATTATTCAAGACTGTCCCTGCCAAATCAGGACATTTGGAGGACATATTTCCAGTCTTTTTCTACCATTACTTGTCTCTTCCTTTCTTTCAAGGAGAAACAGAAAGAGGATCGAATCCAATTGTTCATCTCAACTAGGGTAGACCTACTGCATCACTTGCTGAAACCAACATTTATGTAAATCCTATTGATTCATCAGGTCTACCCTAAATGGGACCAGAAACCATATTTAAACCCCAAAAGCTCTGCAATATTTTTTGAATGGTACCACTGGAAGCCATTCCCTGTTCAGATCCTAGACTCTAGAAATGTTCTTGATGCCATAACTGCAACTTTATCACCCGTTTCTCTATCTATATTATATACAGAGCCCAGCTTAGACTGTAGATCATGATTGGATTCTCATTTTGTGCAAGGGTATTTGGCAGAAAGACTGAGGCAAAAGGTTTGCTCAGATGATACTCCCCTTCTCTGCTTTGGTTGACACTGAGCATTGTTGTATCATGTTCTTCCACCATGAATATTAAGACTCTCATGCCTGCTGTCAAGCCAATTGATTTTCACGTTTGCTTCTTCTGTTGCATGCGTGTGTGTGTGTTTCAGTGAAACGTTAGCATACTTAATTACATGCTGGATTGCAGCCTGCCTGTCTCTCTCCAGAGTTTTTCCTTCCTTTCCTGTTTTGCTTTGCAAGGCAGAGGCAAGAAAGTTATGTGCATATGAATGTCACTGAACAGTGCTGTAAATACTAAGAATGCTGAGAGAAAGGGCTTTTTATCCTTAATGATGCACAGAGGCATATGAGAGCAATAGTGACCACATGCTCTCTCAAAGAAAGAAGAAACAGAGGGAATATGAAGGATTATTGTTTTGCTGTGAGAAATTCAAACAGTACCTAGTTCTGCAACTCTTGATCTCTGCATCAGTGGTTTGAGGGCTGCAGCCACAGGAGCTGACAGTTTAAATCATAACACTCAGAGCATGAGAAATCATCACAGCACTGTCTCTCCCATTTGCATCCCCCAGAGATCCTGAAACACTATATAACTATCATGACTCTTAGCTGTTGTTAGTCTTATCCTTCATGAATTTGTCCATTCCCCTTTTAAAGACATTTCCATGTCTTGGAGCAGTGACCTATGTGTTTCCCTTAACACCTGGTGGCTTCTGTGTCCTTGGGTGGCAAATCTGTTCCAGATATCACTCTGAACATTAAAGGATCTGTCCAAGGTGCCCAATCCTATCCCCCAAATTAGATTTAGGACCTTGGATAGCACCAGTTTTGACTAAGACATTGGGTAGATTCCACTTCCCATTGACATGGGTGCTCCACTGGTATCTTCAGTCTCATTTTTAAAAAGGGGATTAGATTGATCTAGAATTTATGGATCTAAATACAGATATATGGGAAAGTGGGAGGAAAGGAGGGAGGTCCTTCCTACATAGGGACAGGACTGACATGGACCCTGCAAAAAACCTTCCCTCTGTGACTAATACTTCTTAGGTTCCAGCATGGAACCCCAGGGCTGAGTTCATAAGTGTTCGAGGTCTGTTCTAATGGATTCTGGATCTAACTGAGCCATAACTTGTTTCCCTAAACAGTTGCTCTAGTAGTAAGAGCAAGAGTTTGAAAACTTACTTTGGCCGAGAGCTGTAGTTAAATAGTTTCTGTGTTCTAAGTAAAAGAACTCTTTTATCTAAAATTTTGTCTATGGTTTAATTCACTTCCCACCAGCAAGGACTGAAGGAAATAATTTGTTGCTCCATTATCTCTCTCTCCCTTGCTCATTCTCTCTCTCTGTATGTGTGTGTGTTTAGCTCCCAAACCCACACTGCCACGTGAAGCTAGACATGGAAATAAGGAGGAGGGGCCTCATTTGCTGTAATGCAGGGTATTTCTGTATGACCGAAAGAGCTCTTGCAGAGCCTCCGGCATGCTTCAAAATACTGCCAATTACCTTGTATATAATTAACTTGGTAGCACTCTCTGTTGCTAGATATCAGTGAGAGCTGAGTCAGAGGGAGGAGACACCGAAAATGAAGAGGGCGAGCACATGAAGTGACACTGGCCAGGATGCCATTAAAGGTTCTGGTGTTTCTATTTCTCTGAAGAGCTCTTGGGGCCAAAACTGCCATCTCTCCTCCCTCTCAGCTACAATATTGTTTCTTCTCAGCCTGCATCATTTCAGCATCCTGTCCTTGCACTGTGTTGCCTGCAGTGACAGGTAAAACAATGTTTATCTGCCAGTGCCACCTGTCAGTCTGCTTGAAGCTATAATCCTATATACAATTACCTGAAAATGATGCCCACTGCACTCAGTGGGAATTGCTTCTGATTATAAATGGACTCCACCACCAAGATTTCCTGCAATTTCTCAGTGGCCAAGGAAGACATTGTTTCCAGAACTCATTCTGATGATGTATTGTTTACACCAAAGGTTGAGAAAGTTGCTTTTTGGACTACAACCCCCAGAATCCCCTTGCATTGCCTAGGGAAGACTGCTGGTAGTCCCAAAAGTAACTTTTCCTGACACCGGTTTACACACTAATGGAAGCTGCAGGAAATTGAAAAGACACTACTGATTTTCCTTTCTTTCTCTGCTTTACTAATGCTGGCTTAAGTAGGTCTCTTTTGTATCCAAGCCTTATGTCAGGATTTTGCCCACCTATTCCCAGTAACAGCAATTTTCAATTTTTTAAAAAAAGAGGCTACCATCCTGGTTTGGCCCTGGTAACACTTGGCAAGTTGGTTCCCAGAGTCATCATACCAAGCATACTTTTTGCAAGTATCATAGGTGCAGCCAACATATCTCCAGCTATCATCATCTGATCTCCCTGTCATGGTGACACAATGGAGACTTCCCAAAAGCCTGGAGAAAACAAAACATTAAGATATTTGCAACTATGCCAGATTATGTGATGCTTTCCTGTTCCCCTCACCTAGAGTTGCATTGGAGCCTATAGGGTTGTACATGTGAACAACAGACTGGGCTATCCATAGTCCAGATTACTGTGCCACAATCAGAGCATCTTTTAAAATTAACAATGTGGAGCAGTGGGTATTTGAAGATGCCATGGCCTAGTCTGTCTTACAGCATCTTCATTCTGGATAGCTGCTGTGGGTCTATGGTAAAAGCACAGCAAAATATTGATCTCACATTTATGAAACACGTAGTAAAAATAGTGGCTTGGCTTTCAAATGTATCTTTAACAGATGATTCACACATGAGATTGTATATTTAAATATTCCAAGGCTGCATCACTTAAAATCTATTAAAATCTATTAAAAATAGATACAAACCAGGCACAATCAGTATCATCTCTGTGTTCATTAGAAGAAAGAATAAAACCTGCAGGTTTCTAGCCCTTAAGGCTAAAAAAGGTTTTAAAGTGTATGCGTCAGGGGTCTCTCAGCAACCCTGGTTTGAGATAAGTGAATTTGACAAGGATTTTCATTGTTTGAGTAGCTTTAGTGCCCTGCATAGTGTCTTCACTGGATTAATTTAAGCATAAGAAGCATAAGCACAGCAGGCAAATATATGTAGATAATGTACTTTGCATCACCTATCCACTGAAATTATAGAGCAACATATTATGACTCACCAGAATCTTGCAGTTTTGAAATGGCAGATGATAAAATACTAGGCAGAATTAACTGGAGCTCTAGGTTTTTGTTAGTCAAGGAATACTCAGAGGTTTTTGCCAGTTCCTTCCTCTGAAATATAGCCTACAGTACCTGGTATTCATTGGAAATCTCTCATCCAAGCACTAACTGGAGCTGCTTAGCTTCCAAAATGGGATCTGGTACCTTTAGAGTATTTAGGCCCTATCTATTTCTAATTCTCACAGAACAAATCAGTGCTCCCTACCAATCCCCACCCCCAGCTTTAAGCATTTCCTCCAGTGTTAAAACTTTAGCTTGAGTCAGTCTCCATGTTCCATTAACTGAAGGTCAGTGAAGAATGTCTTTAGGCAAACAAGGTGTCTACAGGTTAGGGATTCCCAGTTGATCTGTGAGATTTGTGCATGCTATATGCATTTATTACAGTACTTGGAAAGTTAATTTTTTGGACTACATCTCCATGAATCCCTCCAATCAGTATGAGGTTCTGAAAATTGTCATCCAACAAGTTAACTTTTGCAAACTGTAGTTTAATAGGAAGACAACAAATGTGGGCAATGATATCACCTAATTGGTGGGTACAAGGTTCCCACCAGAATGATGTGCACCATCCAGATTAGATTAGATTAGATTAGATTATCTGCATGAAGCATCAGAGGAATGAGATGGCCTTTTTATTATTATTCATGGGATGGTTTATTCTGTGGCTTCTTTGATGGTACAAAACCAAAGAAAAAATGTAGTGCAAAATTGAAATTCATAATTGCACATTAAGAGGTTGGAAGTATTATGTAAAAATACTTATTTGCATAGAATCTTTCAATTTTATTCAAGTAACCAGCAATCTAACTGTAAGAATTATCCAAAACACCACAGAGTTTTTATTTAATCAGCATGTTAACCTACCCTCCACCCACCTTTCCACAAGCCTAGCCATTGTAGCTTGAAGACAATGTAGGGTGGAGTGCAATTGGGTCCAAAATGCGTACTCTTCTTGATTCACATTACGTGACGAACTTCTTGACTTCAGGTTTGGTAGGAAAATAGCAGAGTTTCTTACCACACCTTGCTAGTGAATAGCAAATAAGTGAAGGTGGTACTAAGGAGTTAAGTCACCATAGAATGAGGACACTTTGTCCTTTCCAGCCCAAAGTAAAACAGGATCAACACCTTTCATATTTTCGCTTTATATTAGAGGTATTTTCTCCCTCTACCCTGCCAGTAGCCCCCGGCATGGGAATCCTATATGCCAATGGTTTGCACATACCAGCACAAGTCTCATAACTATAACCTAATATCCAAACTGTTGATAAATGCAGCCGACCATTAATCATCAGCATTTCTCTTTGCGAAATTCTTAATTTTATAAATAAGGAAACTGAGCAAGAGACCAATCCAGCACCTTACCCAAAGTTACACAGGAAAGGCAGTGAGAAACCAGGAAATGCAAGCAGGTGTTACACTTCCACCTCCATGTCCTCTTGAACCACACACCAGGCACACAACAACAAGATGAATTCCAAGGAAGTGACTCTATTCTGTATGTGGCTTATAATGTTAGCCATCTCATCCAGCCTGCACCAGGCTGCTAAGAGGATTAATGTAACTTTGATGAGCCATGAAGCTCTGCAATTGCTTGGGTTGTTCTCTTCTTGTTCTTTGTTGCTTTATGGCATCATATGAAATTTCACTTGCAGAGAACCCCAAGACTAACCACCACTGACCATAATGGGCCATTGCTTCTTCCCTTCCTTTTCTCTCTTGTATGAAATCCCCAAGACTCCCCAAGTATTTCTCAATAAAACAATCACTGCATCAGAAGGTTCATGATGCCACTTAGGAGTGCTGACAGTCACCAAGGCCTGGGAGGCATTCTACCAGCACTAGGAGCATGATCTTAACCACACGGCCAACTTCCAGATGACCTCCAAGCAGTCAGGCGGTGAAAATGCTATAGATGAAACCTTAACGTTCTTCCCCAGTCTGAAACAGTCCAGGCACAGGAGTCCAAATATAGCAGTCCTATAGAATTACTTTGAAATATCTCTAGATATTGAAAGCAACATAGAAATGTTCAAGAGGTAAACAAGAAAGAAAAAAGACAATAAAACAAGACCTTGGAGAATTCAAGAGCAGCCATTTGTTTTATGTTAAAGAAAGTCCTCTTTTGGGAAAGCTGTTATATTTCTTAAGGCATCCTCATTTCAAGGTGTGTCCAATCTAATTTCTCTTCCAAAATAATGCACTCTAAAAAAAGAGATTGGGCTCTGAAGTTGCCCATCAATACAAGGGAATATCCAGGATAGCAGATTCAGTAGGCAGGTCCCTTGGTCAAGGTCTGCCCCACTGTCTTCCACACGATGATGAGGTGTCTTGTATTTCTATTTAAACTATTTTGATTATTTCGTATGTGCACCTACCATACCCATTAGCATATAGAAATTTCATCAAATATGAATGTCTCTTGTCCTCTGTTTTCATGAAGCATAATTGGCCACCAAGCCTCAGGCAGATACAGTAGTCTCAGCTTTTCTAGGTATTGGGTGATTCAGTCATGTAACAATGGCGGGGGGGCGATGGAGGCGGTTTGCCCCTGGCAGCAATGTTTTTGGGGCTTCCCAGCTTGTAGCCATGCTCCTCATGCCACAATCATGCTCCCATGCACTGTGGCCACACCCCCTCCCGCCCCCCTCCATACACTCCAAGCTCTGCTGCTGGGTTGATTGATTATTTACTATGTTCAGTATCTCTCATTTTCAGTACTCCAAGACAGTTTACAAAGCACATTGAAAACAGCAAGATACAAAACAGTAAAAAAAAAAAAATTATATATATCTTTTTAATCACCCAAAGAATCAGATAAAATTATTCAGTGGCAGACTTCATCAGCATCCAAGTATTTAAAAAGCCAGGTTTTGACTGCATTCTGCAACCATGGTGTGAGAGTTCAGAAGGTTTTGTTTCTCAAGCTGGCGTGCTTTGCTTTTACAGGGAGGGGAAGATGGAGCAGAGGCTTGGGTATCGATCAAAGCCCATCCATAATATGTAGTCCTTCAAATACTCTGGCCCGAAACCATTCAAGATTTCTAAATATTGACACTAGTCCGTTAAATTATGTCTTGCAACAAATTTGTAACCACTGATGCTGGAATAACATTAGCGTTGCATGCTCCATGCACAGAGTGCAAATGAAGCCTGGCTGGTGGATATTGAGATGAACACCCCAATCCACAGTCCACTCAACCATAAATGAGAGGATTGAAGCAGGTCCCAACTATATTGTAATTTAAATTGGTTTTCACCAAAGTGTTTCTGCTCTCCTGACATGTATAAAAGGCAAATTCCACGGAGAAGGTCAGGATTAAACTAGTGTAACGAATGTGGTCTGTTTCACTGTCAGCATCTTTTGTGTTTGCTGACAGAGTATAATCCTACTGGATTAGGTGGGGTTTTGTTCTTGTTCCTGAGGGTTCAACTTGCAGAGAGGACCTGACAGATCACACGTTAAAACCTAACAAAACTGCTGTGACATAAGCAAACAAGTTATCTCCTTGAAGGACAAGCTTCCTAGAGAGTGGAAACAGAATTTAAAGGCTGTGTGAAAAACCACTGGAGATGGACGCCTGGAGTCTGTGGTTTAGTCCAAAATAGAGTAGACCCATTGAAGCAATGCACCTGCTCCATCTGGGGAAAGCAACAGAATTTAGACCAGTGTATGGATTTTTTTCATCTGCCAAGGCCAGCCCTATCACTAGGTTTCAAGCAGCCCAGGCTGAGGAGCAGAAATTAGCAGCAAAGTGGTTAGGCTGTGTGTACCACAGGACTTTCCTTGACCTCCTAACCTCCCATCCCCACCAAAACAAAAAACCAAAAAACACCCTGAAGTGCCCTAAGGTTCACTTGTAGGGTGCTGTCCAGCTTCCAGTGCTGAAGGAAAATGCAACTGCTGCTTTGGGCAACTTCTGTACATGGAATGGGGGAAGGGCATCTTTACCACAGGCAGCAAAATATCTTGGGCTAACCCTGACAAGCAGGCTTCACACTACATAATTATAGCACTATGAATCCACCTTAATTCCCATGGCTGCATCCCATGGGAATCCTGAGATTGGCAGTTTAGGCAAGAGTCATTTATGCTCACTGGCTGAAATTGGAATAAAGAACAGCTGAAGATAAAAGCACCAGGACCCCCAGTGATCCTACTGAAGTCCCAAAGTCTTGATTTGTTTCCTGAAGCAAGAGGCTTTCTAATTAACAAGAGAAAGTCTGATATAAGGTGGATATAAGCCCAAATTTGTAAACCAGATATGTTGTAAAGAAAAAACAGGCACCCAAAGAAATGTAATACTTTCAGAAATGATGGTTATTATCCATATTAACCATCCATATTATCCATATTAACATATTCAGAAGGCTGAAGGAAATTTGAAGTGAAGCAGATCATCAATTATACGCACGCGCACGCACGCACACACACAAAATGTATAGCTTTTAAGCCAAAAGACTGAATCATTTTGCATAGGTACAGCCCAAATATTTTTATACCTGTGTGGCCAGTTTTGCCCCATAGTTGTTAAGCTGTCTTATGTGGCTCTGGAATAAAGGAATGGTCTGGGTGTGTCTTCAGACTGTGTTTTCAGCAGACTTTGTGTATCTGTTTTCATTGCTGTTCCTGCACACTGTGTCTCTTGTTCCTCTATTACTTGCCGAGACACCATGCAAGTGTAGGGGGAGGTGGATCAGGGAGGTGGTGAAGTTTGGAAGCCACCCCAAGACCCAACAGCTTTTGTTCCTCTGCCTGGTATCATATCCAGCTGAGGTACAAGGAGTCGCTGCCAGCCTTGACATTCCCATGATTTACCCAGAACAGGTTTCTCCAGTTTAGGAATGAACAAAATGAGCTGAGATGTTCGCTTTGTGAGTTCTAGTGCTGACTGACTGCAGGAAGTTTTCTAACTTATCTTTGCGTGCTTCCTCTTCTTCTCTTCTTAGAATGCTAACTTTTCATCCCAGCAAAAATTATACAGGAATGAAACTATGGGATGCCATTCCAGGGTCAGACAGCCTCTCTTCTCCCCTCAACCCAGGTCAGCAGCAGTCAACAATCTCTATTTCCTTTCTCTCTTTCTCTTTTTAAAGGTTTTGGAGATGGGGGCATGGTATTATAGAGTGAAACTTCAGACAGTCACCCTTGCCATCTTCATTCTCCAGAATGTGACTGTCCCTAAGCCATTGTGAGCTTTTACCTTTTGGATGACAGCTTCCACAGTCCCTCAGCCAGTGATCACTCTAATGTGGGATTAGCAGAACTGAAGTTTTAAAAATCTAACTTTGCTGAGCTCTGTATATGTGAACCCTCAAACCCCCAGGAGTACTCTGAGAAAGAAACATTGCAATTATGACTGTCTGAAGTGTCACACACCCATTCATAACAGCACATCCAATCTCACCCTATGCAAAGGGAAAGGAAGCAACAATATTGTGGCAACTACAGCCATTGAAACCTGTAGCTCTTCCACACTACACCCTTATAGTGCTATGATTCTACTTTAACTGCTTTAGTTCCACCCTGTAGAATTTGAGATTGCAGTTGAACCAGAGACTCCAAAGGAATTCTAAATTCCAAAGGCCTCTCCCTCTACTGCAAATCCAAGAATTCCATAGGACTGAGCCAGGGATTGACTAGGAAGTGGCTAAGGAACAAGTGAGTTGCTTTTTCTTTCTTTTTTCAGATATTTCTGGAACGGTTGTTTGGTAGGGTGGCCCCAGGATCATAGAGGTATGGATGAGTGGAGGAACAAAAGTGCTGTACCCCTGCTCCAAGCAACACCTTGACCCATTTAAGACTGATAGGACTATCATTGCTAAGCTAGGGAATGCAACTTCTAATGGCAGAGGTAATAACAGCCCAACATCAGACAGATGGCTGGATATCCATTTGCAAACGTGTGTAGTTTCCCCACCACCACCACCACCACCACCTCATTACAACAAAAGAATGATGCAGTAACCTTTGGTTTGCAAAGGAAGATATGAAGAGTTTCCCATCACCTTTCCACAACTATAATGAGCTTCTGAACATTTCATTTCTATCTTGCCCTCTAAAAGATGGCTCAGAGCAGCATACACGGGGCACACAGACAATGTCCCATGCAAGCGCTGACTACCTAGCCAAAACCTAAATTTGTACATTAAAAAGCTGTGGGCCTTGGAGTGGTTCCTCGAAAAACACCCTCTTTGTGCCATGTGGGTGAGCCCTCCTAGCTAGGGTGGCACAGAAGGGAGATAAACAAAGAGTACCTACATTGCACAGCACTGGAGACAGCAGCACAGAAATCTTTCCACCTGAACCCCTCTTTTACCCCTGCAGTTTGAATGAGTCTAACAGCTGGAATGCCATGCATTTGTTAGTCAGTAAGTCAGGCTGTGGATTATAAGAGAAAGGCTGGAAGATTTGGGAAGCAACTGGGGAAGAACAGGAAGTAAGAGACACCTCTGTCCTTCTGCGCTGGGCCCCTAGCCAGTGATGGGGCCCCTGGAGCAATTGCTCTGACTGGACTACTGATAATCCCACACTACCAATAACAGTGGAGGATATGTTTGGCAAGTTGCAGTCCTATGTACACTTACTTTGAAGTAAATCCCATCAAACTAAATTGGACTTACTCTTAGGTAACCAGTTGGTATAGGCCTTTAAAAAAAATACAGCTGTGTCCTGGGTAAAGATATGCCTTCAGCTTAACATTCAGATGTGCAGGCTGCAGGAAATCTAGAATGCTAACTTACCATCTGATCTGTGTTTATAGTGGCTTATGAGATTTTTTTTTTAAAACAAAAAAAAAACTGTTCTCTGAATGAATGAGTATCACTGAGCTGTCAGTTTCTAACAGCCAGGTGCAGAGATTGGCCAGCTCACACGTGCTAACACTTGCTGGCTGGAAGCCTTTGAGAGTTTAAACTCCAAAAGTGCTTTGATGATCTCAGCCCTGCTTTTTCCCCATAGGAGCCTTTGTCGTAACCCTCTTCTCCTGCTCTCGGTACTTCAAAGTGCTTTCTGTTCTCTGCCTTTGGATTGCAACATGGATCTGACTTTCCAGGATAACACCCAACATTGGCAGTGCTTGTGATACCTGCTGCTGTTGGGAAGCTGGGACTGCTTACTGTCTGTCAGTGGCTCTGGGAGCATATAAAATGAACTGGAACTGATTTTGGAGCTCTTAGCAAAAGAACTACCATTTATTTTCAGTCAGGGGAGGTGGAAGTAAACCAGGCAGTCGTCTGACCCAGTCTCCTGAAAAAGATGCTCCCTGTAGACTAAGGGAGCATCTTGTATGCAAAGTCCAGGGATCAATTTTCTGCTCTTGGGGGTAGGTACATGGCTTCCAAAAATGCAAAACAAACAATAGATGGACATCCACCTCTGGTTTGGGAAAATAATGGGTTTTTGTTTGCTTGCTTCCTTGTTTGTTTAAATGTTAAACAGTGCAGCAGGGCAAAGTTATGAGTGAGTTGATTCACCTTGGGGCTTCCGGAAGAAGTAATGCACTCTTTTGAAAGAAAAAGGGTGCTCTGAAGAGTTGATAGACATGCTGCAAAAACAACCTTGGGGGCTCCATGCAGCCCCATGGCCACACTTCTCTCCCCACCCCATGTATCCAAACATAGAGCTGCAAAGAGGAGTCCATGATATTGAGTGGAGAATTCCAGGAACGTTCAGCTAATAATAGCAACCATGTCCAAGTGGGTTGTGAGGCAAGAGATGAGGAATGACTGAATGACTGAATCAATGAATAAGGCAGCTTCTCCTCAGCTTAACTCTGTCTCTTGCTTGACAGAGGACTGGCCTCTGTTTGAAGGCTTATTGGAGGATGGTCTCCAGTTTGGAAGGGCCTTTCTTTGAAGGTCTGTCCAATTCAAGATAAAGAACCATGAAAAAAGGGAGAGCAGAAAGACCTTTAAACCTGTCCTGAAACCTAAACCTCTGGATAGTAGACTGAGCCAGCAAGCACATAAGATGATCTGAAACCCCTTCATACAAGACTCTTATAGCACTGTGATGCCATGGCTGCGTCCTGTGAAATTCTGGGGTTTATACTTTGGGCAGAGGTACTTGAAGAGCTCTCTGGCTGGGAATTCTAGAGACTTCTCCCTCAACTCCAAATCCCAGGATTCCACAGGATGTTGCTATGGCAGTTGAAGTGGAGTCAAAGTGCTATAATTGTGTAGTGTGAAAAGGTCCCTGGTCATGGTCTTCCCCACTGTGATGGCCTCTGGCCCCTCCCTATACTGCAAACCCCAGGATTCCATAGGATGTTGAAAGTGGAATAATAGCACTATAACAGTGTAGTGCAGAAATGGCCTATGAGTGAGAGACCTCTGGTAGTCAATAGTCCTGTTCAGGTCTTGCAGACTCAGGGCTGTGGCTTCCTAGATTGAGTCTATCCATCTGTAATGCAGTCTTCTTCTATTTCTACTGCCTTCCACTTTACCAAGCATTATTGTCTTTTAGAATCATAGAGCTGGAAGGTGTCAGAGGGGTCATCTAGCCCAACTCCCTGCCATGCAGGAAAACACAACTAAAGCTCAGGAACACGCAACTAAAGGACGCCCATCCAAACTCTGTTTAAAGACCTCCAAACACCGAGAGTCCACCAGACTCTGAGGCCATCTATTCCACTGTTGAACAGCTCTTATGGTTTTAAAAAAAATCTTCCTAATGTTTAGGTAGAATCTTTTCTTGTAATTTGAATCCATCGATTCCTATTCTAATCTCTGGACCAGCAGAAGACAAGCTTGCTCCAGCTTCTATATGTGTGTGTTTATGTGCCTTCAAGTCATCTGTCAACTTATGATGACCCCATGAATATCAAAGAGCTATCTTAGGCAAGGAACATTCAAAGGTGGTTTTGCTAGTTTCTTCCTCTGAAGTATAACCTGGCTTCATTGGTGGTCTCCCATCCAGGCACTAACCAGAGCTCACCCTGCTTAGCTAACCAGTTCAGATGAGATCTGGTGCTTAAATCGAGGTATAGTACATCAGTAGTACTCCTCTGATCTAGCAAGTTTGTAACTCCGTAAAAGAGAGAGAGAGAGAGAGAGAGAGAGAGAGAGAGAGGATTAGGTTGACATGACTTGTTTTTGAGAAACTTGACAGTTTCAGTTTAGTCATGTTGGCTTCTAGGGAGATTTCAGGCCTGATTTGCTCTTGGATTCTTTTATTTGTCTTCTGGTAATCCATGATATCTGCAGAACTCTCCTCCAATTCTGTATTTCAAATGAGTTATTTTCTTCCTATCAGCTTCCTTCAGGTCCAGCTTTCACAACCATATATAGAAATCAGAAACACAGTGGTATGGGTAATCCAGAATTTAGTATTCTATTATATATTTTACACTTGAGGATCTTGTCTAGTTCCTTCAATAGCTGCTCTTCCAAGTCCTAGACATTTTCTGACTTTGACTGCAGTCTCAGTTCTGATTAATAACTGAGCCAAGGTATGGAAAATCCATAACTATTTCAATGTCTCCATTGCCTACGTTAAAGTAATGTAAATCCTCTTTGGTCATTATTTTTGCTTTCTTAATGTTAGCTGTACTGTAATCCTGCTTTTGTACCTTCTTCCTTGACTTTATTAATAGTAATTCCAAGTCTTTGCTTTTTCTGCTAATAGTATGGTATCATCTGCATATCTTAAATTGTTGATATTTATCTCTCCAGTTTTCATATCTCCTTTCTCTGAGTCTCATCCAACTTTCTGCATGATATGTTCTGCATATAAATTAAACAGATAAGGGTGATAAAGGCAGCCTTGCCTGACCCCTTTGCCAATTGAAAACTATTGTTTCTCCACCTGGTGTCCTGACGGTGCCCTCTTGTCCTGAGCATCAGGTGAATTAAGTGTCATGGCACAGTACAGAACAATATATAGTTTTTCACGATCTACACAATCAAAGGCTAAGTTATAATATATAAAGTACAAACACATTTTCTTCTGAAATTCCTTGTTGTGACCCATTAGCTGATGTATGTTTCCAAAATGATCCCTAGTGCCCTCTTCCTTTTCTGAATTCAGTTTGGACAATTGCGCACCACAGAACTATCAAAATATGTCATATCCACACAGCTGAACATTAAACAACTGCCTCCTCTAAAACAGGAGAACAATTCTACTTCATCTTCATTGTGACTGCTGCTGCAATATTTAAAAATAGTCTTAAGATCGCTTACTCTCAAGCTTTTTTTTTTTAATATGTCTTCAGTTTCACCTGAAGGGGAAGCATTTAATCCTCTTTGCAACTTTGACTCTTTTGCAATGAAGAAATTCCCACAGAAATGCTCCTTATTCAAATATTTCAAATCACTTCACCCACTGTTGACTTGCAGTAAGTATCTTCTGGAGGCGGAATATCTGCAATCTTGATTAACACACTACAAAGTTGCACAACTTTTGAGAAAAGAAGCAAATGTGATACTGAAATGGTAGGTTTTTCAGTAAACAGGTTGGAACCACTCAGTTTGGGCAGAAGCATAGGGTACCTTGAATTGCTTAGGACTAGCAGGGATCAGGGTCTTGATTCTACCCTTTTCTTCGGTGCTTCCCCTTTGGCATTGTCAGTGTGTATGGGCCAAGCTGATCTCTGGTTTACTTTTAAGAAAGGTCTCTCCTAGGTCTAAAACAGCTGGGGACAATATGGCAAAATTTCACCCATTCACCCAAGGGATGAGGGAGAAGCATTGCCAACAAAAGAAAAGACATTAACAGGTAAAAAAAATTCAGGGTGTGAGATATGGTGGGGGCAACTCTCCAAGGTGAAGGGGAAAGTACACCCCCAACCCCTGGTAGTCCCCACTCTCCTAATTTTAGTGAATATCCTAATTGAGTTTAACTTCCTCCAGTTTATTCCAAAGTGAAGATTTATTCTCAGGGCCAGCTTGAGGCAGAATAAGCTGGTTGCCTAAGGAAGGACATTTCTGGTATAATGAAAAAGCAGTACATTCTTTCATTGTCAATGTATTACTACTGTGTTTTTCCTGCTAATGAAGAAGCACATAATGGAATTTCTGCCTCAAAGGGCCAAACTAATGTGAGTGGCCCCGGGTGCTGTTATGCGCCTTGATTTAGAGATGGCACCATTTCAACTTAGATAGAAAATGTTTATTTGGGCAATCTTTCAGCCATTTAGATAGGTATTAACTGGGGGCAGGGGCTCTTCTGTATAGTCAGGAAACTTGAAGGAAATGCTTCCTCACAATAATGCAAGCATGAGAGTTCAAAAAACCCTCTTTAGAGTGAGCTGAAGGAGGCAAATCAAGCAGAATATTGTTTTCTCAATCTAAATGTCAAGTAGTTTTCCTGAGAAAGAATGAGCTGGCATATTGGGAAATCAGCTGGGTATCATATGCCCTGTTGCCATAGTTTTTACTTGTTTAAGCTTCACATCCTGTAAATGACCAAAGGTCCTGTAGTCTTGAGGATGGGAGTGTCAGCTGTCAGAACCAGGGCCAGGGTGATCTCTACCAAGCCAGGGCTGTGACAATCAAGGTCTGCTATATCTCCAACCTTCTGAGAGAATGCAGCACCCTTCTAAACTTTTGTCCCCCACTGGCTTTCTCTCCCAGTTTATCTCCCTCTACTGCTGTCCCTAAATCCACTCCATTTCAGAGATAGGGCAAAGCATGGATTTATTTATTCAATGACTATGTCACTGGTGGTAATGAATATAATCCAGTTCAGAGCAAAGACACTCTACTGAGACAGATCTTACAAAAATAGAAAACAATTCTTTGTTTAACACACTATCTGGGTGAAAGGTAGATGGTAAATTAAGGATTAGCAGCCAGCACACCACTTGTATCTGTCAAAACCAGCAAATACTTTATTTTTCTCTCACACGCACTCTCAGATGTATTTCTCAGCTTCAAACACACACTACTGAACCTCAAAACTGTTTTTCAGTTAAATTTCTGTTACTCACTCCCCCATCTAGCCCCTTCCTCTGGCTCTCCTGGGTTCCATTTTCAGCAGCCAATCCATTTAAATTGCAGGGGTTGCTAGAGTGCTCCATTTCTAAGCCCCTCCTCAGGGTTTATCACAGGAAGGAGTGAGAGAGCTTGGACCTGAGAGACAGCTGTGTGTATACCTCAGCTGATTATCAGCCTTGCAACACTGGTACTCCCAAGTGAGTCTCGGTTTCTCACCTGCAAAATGGGAAAAGAGCAGTGGAGACAATGAGGACTGCAGAACACACTAGGCTAAGCTTCCTTAATTGAAAACTTATATTGAAATGAATTTAATTCCTTAGGGAATTTGTAAAGATGAGACCTAGAGAAGAAGGAACAGGAAGTTTTCCTTGTAGGAAAAGAACAACTGTTTTCTCTTTGTTGGAAAAAGAGCCAACCCAAGGAAACTCACAAAGTCTGAAACAGTTTCTGCCTTGGAGGCAGAATATTTAAGAATAATGGAGGAAATGCAACCTGTACTAACCTTGTGTGCTGGTTGCCCAAGCAAGCTCTGTAGAATGAAATTGCTCTTGCTATAAACTTTGGGCATGTAATTAGCACGTGTGGCTGACCCTGCTTGGCTGCGCCATCAAAGTCATTTGCTTCCAACAACAGCCAGAAAGCCTGTATTAACATGTGTTGCATGTAACCACAGCAGTCCCAAGCATTAGAACTGTGCTGCAGAATCAGACAAAATATTCAGTTCTTCTGTCTGAAACCATAACAGTTATTTATTCCCACCCAGAAGACTACAAGAAGGCAGGATGGCAATAGCATCTGCATGGGAAGGCCAGCAGTTAGTGCTCTTCCCTACCCCCTTCCATCCCCCAAAAAGGCAGGCTCAAATTTGTCAGCAATCAGCACCTATTGAACAGCTGTTCAGTCCATCTTGATAGTTCAATATAGCTTGGATTTTTTTTAAAAAAAAAAAACCGTTCAAGCTAGTATCCCTTAGCACCTCTTGTGTCAATTATAAAAACACTGTAAAAGAAGTGTTTTTGTTTTATTTGTCCTAAAGCCTATTGTCATCTGATTCCATCGGATATCCCTACTTTCTACAATATTGGAATGGAAAAAGAACACACAAATAATGGTGCTGTGAACTATCCTGGGCTGTGTAACCTGTCTGGGGGTGACAAGGCAGGGAAAGATTTTTTCAAGCTTGCCTGATGGTTAGAGCTGAAGCAATATGTGTACAATTCCTTTTGATTAGCTATTTTTCCTCACATAAAGGGACTTTCTCAGGGACACCTGCCTCTGCAATCAGACTGCAAATCAAGCTTACCTTCTAATGACCAATCATATAAAGCATGCTAAATGTGATACACAGGTAAGAAAACCATCTGCTGTAACAGACTTTTTTTTTTTTTTACTATATGAAGGAGCACCTCTGCAAAACTTTTGATAAATGTATAATCTAGTTTGACCCTGAGTGAGAAATAGTTGCAACAGAGCCCTCTTAGTCACTGCCTCCATTACAAGCCTTGGAAACATTTTTTTTAACTACATTTCCCAGAATAACTATTGAAATCCCCTGAACTGCCAGTGGTCATGCTAGCTGGAGAATTTCGACACAACTACAGTCCAAAATAGCAGCTGATTAACTGTTTAGTTAATATATATTCAGCTTTGATTTGAACACATCTGTTTTTGATGATTTATCCAAGCAGGGTTAGTAACACATGCCATTTGCACACCTGAGAAGTTTGTTGCAGCAGCAGTCACATCTGGAGAGGCCATTGCATGCGAATACAAATTGTGAGCCAAGATCTTGGTGTTGCCCCCATTGCATTGTTATAGAAGTTTGATGCCACTTTAAATGCCATGGCTTCATCCTATGGAATCTTGGGATTTATAGTTTAGTGAGGTTCTTACATTCCCTAGTACTATATCACTTCAGCTGTGTGGCAGAGAATTTTAAATACCTCATATAATTGCAGATCACAAGATTCACTTAAAGTGGTATCAAAGTGCTATAATAGTGCAGTATGAATACACCTCTATTGTCAGAGCATGAAGCTCCTCTGCTCTTTCACGGTCACTCAGAAGGTGAATATGCAAAGCACCTTTGAAACAGAGAGAAAGACATCTGTAGCATAAGTTTTCATAGACTGATGCCATTTCTGCACTACATTCTTATAGCATGATTATTCCACTTTCAACATCCTATGAAATCCTGGGGTTTGCAGTTTAGGGAGGGGCTGGCTGGCCCTTCCCTAAACTGCAAGCCCCAGGAATCCATAGGATGTTGAAAGTGGAATCATAGTGCTATAACAGTCTTGTGTGGAAATGGTCTATTTCATCAGATGCATCAAACTCAGCCTACACGCCTCTCTCTCTGTTAGGCTCAAAGGTGCTACAAGATCCCATTGCATACTAATCCAGAAACAACATGGCTATGTCTGTGAATTCTACACAGAAAGTGAAAAACAAAACTCTTACAAATACAAAAAGAAGTGGATGATATTCTGCTTCCAGCTGGGAAACTAGACACCTATATTGCCCAGTCTTGGTCTGGTCTACTTGCTTGGCTGTCACTGAGGTAAATACGTAATACTTTTCTTTATGAAACTATCTCCTACTGAACAGGTGGAGAAAGGCAAGATGATAACAGTGCAATGCTTCTACACTGGGCTTCCAGAGTGAACAATGCAGTCACCTTGCCTCCTTCACAGAACTGGGAGAAGGAGGAGTCCACGATGGGTGGGTGTCCAGACATCAGTACTTTCCATTGGTAACCAACCTATGTTTTCCCACTGCCCCTCATGCCCTCCCACCACACTTAACAACAGAAAACCAATTAAGAAAGAAAGACCTTTTGACTGCTAGGAGCCATCTGTCTAGAAACCTACAGAATTCTGATTCATATCCACTCAAGCGCAGCCTCTCCCTGCACACCCACACACAAAAGAGGCCTATTAGACTTTATTTAGCAAACTGTACCTGAGAGTTCAGAGCATTTCAAGTGCAACCTCCATGACATTATACAACAGTGGCCTCTCTTTCCCTAGATCCTTTCTTGAACTGCTAGGAGAAAGGCTACTGATGTCTCCTTTTAAAATAAGAAGACAACCAAGAGCTTGAAGTTGCTCTGGATATTAATCAGAATTCTGTGCATGATGGATGCTACATTTTGTAAGGGTGGGCAGCTGGAAGCTGGGTCTGGGGGTTCCTCCAGGTATTTGGGCTTCAGCTTCCAGAAGCCTTAGTCTGCTCAGTTAATGGTTAAGGATTATAGGAGTTGTAGTGAACACTCCCTGGAAGTCCAAAGATTTCTTATAAGGCACTAAGAAAGTGGCACAAGATTATTTGAAATTTAAGTTGTAAAATTATGGATTTCTCTGTAATATTGGGCTCTAGCTGCATGCATTTGGTTGCACATGCAGCCAAACATTGGTTGAAGCGTACACACTCCCCTACTCATAAATTGTGCAAATGTCAGTGGGCCATCCCCATTTAAACAGCAGATAATGTGCCTCTTACAGGCCAGGAATTCTTCAGGAATATCTCCTTTAACTTTATGGTGTCAGGTATTCATTCATGGCAAGCACACACCTCTACAGCTTTCCAAATGCTCTGCAAAATGGGTGCAGTTTCCTTCTGTCTCACACCACCTCATTATGTTGCTTATTATTCCATCCTGTCAATTAAGGATCTAAAATGCTTCCTCAATTGAAGACACTCCTGCTGGGTGTAAGTAACTGCTAAGTTTTGGTATCACTTCATTCTCAGAAAGGAGGGAGGGACCAATGTAAATCATGTGACGGAGGAAGACATGAGACAGAAAAATTAGGCTTTCAGGGGCTGTTCTGAATTGTCCAAAGGGAAATCCACACACCCTGCCCTCTGAGGACTGTGTGGATTGTCTGATAAATCTAAAGAGCTGGCCCTTTTAGCCACCTCTAGAAAAAAAATATTCAAATTGACATACACTTTAAATCCATTTGTATGGAATACCTTATTAGGCACCTAAACTATACATAGATGGGTGATTTGTGGCCCTCCAACTGCTGTTGGATTGTCACTCCCATCATCTTTCATCATTGCCCATGCTGGCTAGGGTTGCTGGGATTTCCAACTCAACAATATGCAGAAGACTAGACATTTCCAAACTGTAACCTAAACCAGCATTAGGAGTTCTGTGTCCCTTCAGGTGGAGCCAGAGTACAATTGCTATCACCCCTCAGCAGTGGCTATGCTGGCTAGGACACCTGAGAGTTGGAATCTAAAATATCTGAGGGATTACATGATCTCCAGCCATGAAGAGTACCATTAGGCATGGTGAAAGGATGCCAAAAAAAGGGAGGAGCTTCTAGAAACTTTCTGAAATTGTGACAAAACGAAATGACTATTGCTTCAATTCTGTTTCCTCTTATCTGGGAATAAGTCCCATTGAACTCAACAACAGGAATATAATGTGCTAAATTAGTAAACAGAAATGTGACTGAAATTCCTATGTTTGGAGTGGGATCAGGGGATTCTTTCATAAGAGTGCCAAGCTAACAAATAATATTCCGTAGGCATTTTATTTACTGGGTTGTATGTGTCTCTCCAGCAGAGGGGGCAAGTTCATCACTGATAACTAGCCTACTAGCCGAGCAGAGGCTTAAGAGCACAGGAGGTTAAAGCAGGGACTCTTGATACTAGTACAAGGGGGTGTTGCAGGGCAGGCCACACTGATCCAACATCTGTTGGATTATGGACTTTGTCCATGAAACTGGGAGCTTATGCTATGACAAATCTCTTCTTTGAAGTGACACAAGAGTCTCTGCTTCTTTTTTCAAGGATGCCACTGACGTTCGAATTTTAGGGCACACTAAAGTCCTCTGTTTGGGTGAATAGCTCCCAGAGAGATAGCCAGCTGTGTTAGGCCTAAATCCAGTTGTTAGTCACAACTAATAGTAGAGCAATGACTCAATGGCACCTCTTTCCATTGTGTTGACTCGCCAAGATCACATTGATTCAGGGGGTCTAATATAGTTGATATTAACAACTGGATTTTGGCCCTAGTCCAGAGATGGGAATTATGTGGCACTCCAGATGTTGTTGGACTGAAACTCCCAACACTCTTCACCATTGGCTATACTAGGATTACTGAGAGTTGCAGTCAGGCAAGGGTCACATCCATGCCTTAGGCCATTTCTCCAAAAATAGAATCCAGATGTTGACTATAATTCCTAAAAACTCATGTTGTCATAAATACATTACTTTTTATGATTCTTTTAAAACATCTTCTGAGGTAATACTATTTGTAAAGAACCAGTCAGTCTTCACCTGTTTTTTAAAGTTTGGGGCTTCTTTTTCCCCATAGTATGTGTGTGGTATATCCTCCTTGCTGCATAGAGCAAAAAAGCATAAAATCATTCTTCACAGTACATAGGATCAGCATTGTTTGGCAGTGGAGGGGGAGCGCTTTCTTTTTATTCTGTGTTGCTGCAGTTTGGTTGCTTCCTGAACAGATGTCTCTTGGAAATCCATGGGATTATGTTGAATTTTAGCAATGGTCATCACATACTGTTTTTCTGCTTACGGATACTGTGTTTTTTAAATTAAGTTTGGGAAGTTTATAGAGGTTTAAAATAGAAACGTTACGGGCCCTTTCACACTACATAGTTATAGTGCTATGATTCCACTTCAATTTCCGTGGCAACATTCTGGAATTTGTAGCTGAGGGAGGGGCCTTTAGAATCCTCAGCCTGAGAGCTCCTCTGGTGCCTCCGACCAAACTACAGGCCCTTCCAGGATACCACAGGGTGCAGCCACATTTCAGTGAAAGTGAATCATAGTGCATTGTGGTGTGACAAAAGGACAGGCTGAGAAAGTAGGAACACCACCTCTCCTCTGCCCTGCTTTTTACAGTTCTGGACATCAGCTGTTTTGATTTGGAGGCCGCCAGTTAGAGCTTATCAACAGTCAGATTCCCCAGCTGTCTGAAGAGAAAATCCAGACCATGCAAGCTGCTCTTTCAGAGAATTGTAAATGATTTTACTTTTCTGTTCCACTTTCCCTCTGAGGAGCCTGAAGTGGCATTTTAGCTTTGTAAGTCTTCTGTGCAGTTGCTTAAACGTGAATGAATACCAACATCCCTGTGTGACATAATACAGCCTGGCTGCTACTGGGTCATAAAATTTCAAAATACTTATCTCCCCACCCTGTGGCTAATTCATACATTTTTCCTGAAGTGTACACACTGGGCACTTAAGATGTTTTAAACCCAACCATTTAGAGTTTTAATCTTACAAACACGGTTAGCTGGAGTACCTATCTACCAATGCATGTTGAAGGGACTTAGGTTGGTTGCCAGTTCGTGTATACTTTCAGTCTGTGTGTTATGTTGAAATAGGATGCCAAACTGAACAGAGATTTAAACCTGGAATCTCAGCCCCCTCCTCATTCAAGCTCATTATGCTAGCAGAGGTTGCCTGTAGACCAGAGGCAAGCAACTGTGGCCTCCCAGATGTTTTTGCCTACAATCCTAGCCAGCAGAGTAGATGGTAAGGGATGATGGCAGTTACAGTCCAAAACCATCTGGTCAGCTTCAATTGCACATTCTTTCTGTGGACAATAGCTGCTTTCAAAATGCTTAAGCTGGACTGCAGATGAGGGTTACACAACGTGTAGGGCCCATCAGCCACAGCCAACATAACCAATGCTGAACTTAATGTAAGTTGTAGCGCAGCACCTGGAGGCCGTATATTTCCCCAACTCCTGCTATAAGTTCATGCTTGAAGTGGCTGGGGGAATTGGGTACCAAGAATGAGGTTACAACTGGATCCTCTTTCTTGGCTCAGTTACCAATTGCATTGCAGCAGCACCCAATTGATTATCACTCAGGATTACCCTATGGTGAGCCTATGATGGAGTTTACTTGGCAAGATTAGTTTAGATGAGGTTTGCTATTACCTTCCTCTTAGGTTGAGAGAGTATGACTTGCCCAAGACTGCCCAGTTGGTTTCCATGGCTGAGTGGTGATTTGAACACTGGTCTCCCAAAGTCATAGCCCAAGACCACTTCTGCACTAGCCTGTTATAGTGCTGTTATTCCACTCAAAGGCCCCTTCCTATATTCCATAGGATGTTGAAAGTGGAATAATAGCACTATAACAGGCTAGTGCAGAAATGGCCCAACACTGAAACCCCTACACTACGATGGCTCGCCGATATTTATATGTGCTAACCCTGCAGAAATCAGCACTTCAGCCCTGGAGGCAAATTATAACTATGCCTTAAAGACTGTAAAGAAAGACAAAATGCAGTAGTTTTCATTAAAAATGTTGTAGTTAGATGGTGGCAAGGAAAAAATGCAGATGCCCTAATAAACAAGCAGTTAACAAAACAGTTCTGTTACACAGACATCCACACATTCATCCAGTGAATACATATCAAGCATCTACAGAGAACAGAGATTTTATATCCATGTATTGTACATTTAATAAACTGATAGCCTTGCTCTGTGGACATTTACTCAGAAATAAGTTCCTCTGCATCCAATAGGACCTATTCCCAATTTCATGTGCATAAGATTGCAGTCTGAACGATACATGAAATGGCCTGGTACAAAAAAGAAATGTAGATTAGAAAGGGGCAAACAGTTTTTCACCATGATCACAAACCAAAGGACACTTAAGCCAAAGAAAGGCCAGTGAAGAACAACAGCTTGAGAACTGCAGTTAAGGCTAGGTTGTTATTTAATGGCTAATATTAACAAGCTTGGCTGTACCACAGTTCAGATTTGCCCAGCATTGGCCCTGGGAAGCTCAGATCATGGGTGAAGGTGCTCATCTTCTCTCCACTGCTGCCAAATTTTCTATGTGGCAAGTGGGCTCTCTGCTCACAAGAATATCTTTATATCTTCCCAGTGCAGGATTTTATACTTATCCAATTGGTATGGCTATGCTTGCTCCATCTATGTTTATTTAAATTGTATGTAAAAGAAATCTTTGCAAAACTCATGGAAACATTCCTAAGTATTGTAAAATAGCTCACTTACCAACAAAACCATGGTGAAAAACAGTCTTGTTTCAACTGGAATAAGCAAAAACAGCAGGAGACAAGATAAGAGAGGTATAATAATACATTGATTCCACCACATATTCATAATGTTGTCAAGAACAGCCGCGACAGATAAACATGGATTAACCCAAATGGCCACCTCCACACACATATTTTTTACCTTGTTGGATTTTAAGCCTGCCTATGTTTAAAGCCATGCAATCAAAACTGTGCAAACAAGCTTTGGATTGTGCATAAGATTGACTTCCAGCTCTTTTCAGTATAGATGGTACTGCTGATTAATTCAGCTTTCAGCTTTGTTTTGATTCATAATGCGTCAATCCAGTGGTGGAGCTCGGAATGTGGGGGGCAGAAGGGGGGCTACAGCACGAGAGGCGTGGCCAGGGTGCATTCATAGCAAGAGACATGTTGGGATAATAATGGAAGTACAAAGCAGAGGGAAACAAGCATTCCCTGAAGTTTTTCTCTTTCTCTCCCACAAATACTTCATTTTTCCCCACTTCTGATTTTAAAACTCCTATGAGAACCTTACCTACTTGGCAAGGTCCTTACAGTGCTTACATTGAGGCTCTAAGGATGTGTAGAGATTTATTTGTTATGACTTTCTTGGAACCTCGAATGTGTGAACGGAATTAGAAAGGACATGGGGTGAACAGCTGTAAACTGGAAGGAGGGTCATGTAGAAAAGTAGTAGGTGGAGGGAGGAAATAACTGCACTTTTCTTCTGCCATTCTCTTTCCCGCTCATTTTTTAAAGTCTTCCAGGTTATGCATGAGTCATTTTTGGAATTACAAGGGCCCTGGATAATGTCTTCAAAATGTAAATCTCTTGTGTTTTCCCACTGTTTCTTCCAACTTTTTTTTTCTTACCACAGAAAATCCATTAAGGGGGGGAAATACAGTGTTATTTGTCTGTTTGACTCTCTGACAAGGAAGCACTGACCCCATCCAGCCATTTTTCTCTTTTGCAAACTCCAAGGGCAGAAATACAGAACAAAGCTACTGGAGCAGGTGTGCAGAAATGACTTATTAGTCATATTTGCCTCCTGCCTTTTCTCCGATAGGCAGCGTACATGGCTCTTTTCCCTCCTTACTTTATTTTCACAACAGTTTTGTGGAGTAGGTCAAGCTGAGAAAGAGTGACTCCATCAAAGTCATCCACTGAGTTTCATGGCTCAATGAGGAACCTGAATCCAGCCCTCTTCAGTCCCACCCTTGCAGCTGAAGTACATTTCCATTTGAAAACTGCAGACTTTCCCTCACCATGTTTGACAGCTGTCTGGTGGCAACCTGGATTTGAAGATCTGGGTCTACTACCATACTGTCTAGTTCTAGTCTCAAAATGAGTTCTTTAGAATCAAAATGTAAGAAGAGTCAATTGCTGAAGCCATTCATTATATGACATGACTGCAGTACAGTAATTTACACTGCTGTACCAGATTATACCTTTATGTCAATACCTATTACCTCTATATATAACTCAAAAACCATAGGTGTTCCAGATACATTTTTTAATAAATCTACCCTTGCACATAATTGCTGGCTAAGTCTTTTTCACTACTTTGAGTGCAGCCTACCTGGCAGATCAACACTTTCAGTTCTGAAATTTAAAGGATTCAGACTTCTCTATGAAACTTTATGTTTGGATAGGACCTGAGAGCACTTAATGGCAAAGTAAAAGAAATGGCACTTTTTGTAAATATGGAATGGATTTGTATGTTTGCACTCCTTAAATTAACTGAACCAAATGTGAGCCCAGTAAATCAAAGTGAATGACAAAATCCAAAGTAATCCTTAACACATTTAATTGGGAGTGAGTCCCAATAAACCCTGTTGGGACATTCTTCTGTGTAGACATGCACAAGCTTACACTGCAAAATCACTTTTATAATGCAGTACTGGCCTAAATCTTAACTGCTAATCCCAACTGTAGTAAACCATACCCTCCAACATTTTGGAGATGAAAACTGGGATACCTGTGGCCAAGCAGCATCTGAGCATGGTAAAAATAATATGGCCAGACAACAAGTGGGGGAAAAAATAATTAAAGGGGAAGAACACACAAAGCTACTATGTGAAGCAGAGAAATGCTGGAATTTATGTACTAACTTTAGGGAAGCCTCCCCCAAAAAAGAGAGAAAAAATGAACCCAGTGGAAAGAGTAAGAGGCTGATCCTCCCCTTTCTCCCTGCTGCTGAATTAACTTAGTGCAAACTGCTTTTTCACTTTGAGCTCAGTTTGCAGCAACTGAAGTAAAAGTAAAGAGGGCAAGTGGGAGGAGGAGAGTGAAACTGGGGCCTTTTTAAAAGCAGCTGAAAGATGGGATAGTACAGCATTAATTGAGATTATCCCTGCCAAATTGGGACAGGTGGAGGGTATGTTAGACTCACTGAATCAACTGCTGAAGGATAAAGCAACACTCATGTAAATCTCATTGTTTTATGGGCCTACTCCAATTGGGACTGGCAGTTAGATTTAGGCCAGCGCCAGGACGAGATACTGCATTGTGGAGGTGTAGCGTGAAAGTTCTGCAGGTGGACTTCGGTGACACCCCTGTCTCCTCTCCCTGTAAACACATTTTTCTTGCTGCCCAGCCTGCAATGACTACATAGGGCCAGTGGAGAGTGTGGGATGTCTGAGAAGCATCTCACTATGTCCTTATGATCAGATGTACAATGGTGAAGACATCGTCCAAGACCTTCCAGGGGTTGTAGAGGTGATGTTATCAGTATGCCTCTGGCTATAGGGACATAGCCGGATGCTTCTGCATGCCACCAGTCAATAATATGGCCATTTCAGGGTCAGGAGGCATAAAAAAGATAGGCATACAGGGGATTTTGGTTATTCATGAGGAAAATAGAAGATTTCAGCCCCTGCAGTGACCAAACAAGTGAGTTACGCAGATGTAAGTTGGACTTATATCTATATAACTTACTAACACACTGCCTTGCATTCTCCAACTCTTCAGGGAAAAAATTACAAGTCTTCTCTGACAAACCATTTACTTAACAGTGATCATATGTCAGAAGCATTGATTTTGTTATCAACTTCTATAGTTGTACAATTGCAGAAATGCATTTTAAATGGCTTAACAACGTAAGTAATTGTTAATAGGGTTTTTTTTAATCATATTAAATCCTTGGGACTTAGTTTACAGCTATGCACCTAAAAGCAATGAAATCATTATTTGAATATCATGGATTTCTTGTCTTGAATTAAAATTGCCAAAAGTGTTCAGCAGGAAATTATTGTCTATGCAGGAAACCTCTCTGAGATTTTAACATTAATGCGTTTTTTTAATAATTTTCAGTTTTAACAATGCAAACAGTTTAATGCTTGTTCCCCCTCCCACCACCAAAAAATAACCACAAGCATTTTAATGACACAGTATAAATGCACCCTTTGTTAACTAAATTTTATTTTTGCCTTCATATATAGTCTGTGTCTTGCTGTAAATCAGCTGCCTCCCAACATGAGGCTTTCTAGATAAATGTTGTACTACAACTCCCAGAACTTCCAAGGCATTATAACATATGCATATGATGGCTAGGGAATTACGGAAGCTGTAGTGCAATAGAGGGTTCCAAGAAAGGGAGGATAGTAACTCCCTTTAGTTAAATTCTTCATTATCTAATTTTTTTAAAAAAAAAGTTTCCCTCCCCCAAAGCCATTTGGGTAAATGAATTATAGTACATACTAACAGCTGTCTTTCCCATAAGTTGTTCTCTTTGTCACCTACTATGTCTCATAGAATGGTGAGCAAAATGATACATGTGAAAGATCACGTCTTTCTACCCAGTAGAAAGTAACCCACAAACTCAAGACACCATATTCAGAGGCAAAAATAGGGATTCTAATTCTTAGAACACCCATGTAAAAAGTGGGACACTTCCATTGTTTTGTTTTCATTATGCAGCCTTGACTTTGCAGCTTTGCAAACTCAAGGCTGTATCATATCATTAGATGAGTTTCCTAGTTTAGATTAGGTTTTTGCAATGCCTATATATATATATATTTAAAAATCTCTTTAGCACCAGGCAAAGTTCTGCAGGCAGAAAAGTAGAAAATGGAGGATGAGATCAGAGCTGGCTAGAACTGGGCCTTTTGTTGTGGCGTTCAGTTTCCCACTATCAGGATCTCTGGCAGATGTTTTCTGGCAACTTAGAACTGTTCTGTTCTTCCTTGGTCCTTAAAAACAGCTATCTGAAATGGAGAAAATAAATATTGTTAACATAAAGCAAATTTAGGTACAGTACTGAGCAGATGTTTCTACAGCACAGGTGGGAATCTTGCACTCCTGCAGATGTTGTTGAATTGGAAGTCATAGCAGCCCCAGCCAGCAGGGTTAGTGGTGAGGTGTGCTGGGAGTTGTAGTCCAACAATGCCCTCTTGGAGCTGTTTTTACAGGAAGATTTTTTTTCCCAAACAAGTCCCAAAATGGGGGAAACATTGGAAATTGTTAAAAAATGGGGAGGGGTCTTGTAACTTCACCCAGCTGACCCAGCTGTGAGAAAACTTTTGAAATGATTTGTTCTTGCATGGGAGAATGAACTAAGCCAAGATTTACATCCTTACCCTGTGCTAAGCACAGCTGTGTCACTCAACAGCACACACCTGCCCAGTACTGACAGAGCAGCACCTGCCATCTCCTCTCAGCTCCGAATTTATTGCTTTGGCCTCTTACTACTTCCCATATCAGACAGTCCATTTTTCCAGCTTTAAAGGCAAAATAGTTTCCACACTGCAGTTACTTAAAGCAATGGGGGCCGGGGGGGGTGTGCTGCCAAAAGCCTGAATGTTCCTCCACACAAAACCAGAACCCCATGTGCGGAAAACTAGCATGTCAGGGGGAAGCTAGACTAAAAACCTTCTTGCTGACATTTCTTGTATGTCTTATACACTAGCTGGCTCAATTTTTTTTGTAAAAGCCACCACCCACAATCTGAGGTGGTACAACCCAGACAGTTTTACTACCTTCAGATTTGTTAATGACAGAGAAGGGCTACCACAACACTAAGAAGGGACAAAGCATCTCTCTGAAGAGAAAGAAAGTGGATGCAAAGGATTGTATGAGGGTATGGTCTACAAGGTTGTTTTTATCTTCTTCTTTGGTCAACAATGCTAAATAATGTAATATTTCCTTTACTGGTAGGACTAGTACTGATTTCACTAACTAAAAATATACCAAAAACTATCATAACCTAGCTATAACAAGAGTTTAGATCCAAGAATATTCGAGAATATTACCTCACAATACTGGGCATCTTCCATCTTACATACCCAGCTTGCAACTACTGCAACATTTGTATAAATTCCATTCTTTTTTCAATTAAGTGTGGTCAGCTCAATTGATAAGTTCCTGAGCTGCCTTCTGACACCCTGGGGCACTCCTATTTTTTAAATATCTAATGTAATGTACACGCAGGCAGTACCCTTCCAAGTTTCAACCATGTGTTGCAAAAGACCTTTGTGTATCTATGAATATGAAGGTAGGGCTCTCCTGCTTACAGCTCAGTGTCTTCTATGACATCAGGATTCTCCAAAATCTGTTTCCTCCTCTGAACAGCATCCAGAATCTTTTTCCTGGGCCCCAGCGGGATGTTGATGCTTTTCAGATCATTGTCTGAACACAACATGAGTGCTTCCAAATCAATCTTCTCCTTCTTAAGGATAGAAATGAACTCAAACATGTGCAAAGAGGCTAGGAATGTCTCCAGGGGACTGGTTTCAGGTTCAATATCATCATCTAGGCCCAGTTCCATCTCATCCCATGGCAGCTCCTCCATGTTCCTCTCCTGCAGGCTGTTGGCACTGCCGATGCTATCGTTGAGACTTGGCGAGCGCTGCAGGCGGCTGTGAAGTTTAACACCCATCCTATCCATATTACTTTCTCCCAACATGTTGGGATCATCCTGACCAATCCCAAATAGTCCACTACTGACATAGTTCCTTCGGAAAACCATGGTGCCTAGGCCAGGGCGGTTGAATAAAGAGTCATGACCAGAATCAGTGCTGACTTCAGAATGGGCTGAGTCCATGTGCAAACCTGGGTCACTTATGGCACGGGAGACAGTGTCTTCATCCGTCAGAAACATGTCCCTAATGTTGCGCCGGGTCCACTCCTTTGGACTGGCATATGTGCCTTGTTTCACAAACATGACATCATTGCCCAGCTGTAAGCCAGACAAGGAGCGCACACTTTTCCTGCCGTCCTCATAGATTTTGAATGTCCCATCTACCTGTTTCTTTTTCTCCAGCTTTTTCTGGATTTTGGTCTTGCCCTTGGCTGTGCCGTGTATGGTGGCCTGAGAATATGGCAACGATGTCATCATAGACATGTGCTGGAATCTCCTGCTCAAAGTGCTGCTGGAGTAACTGGAGAAGCTCATGGTGTCTGAGTGGTCAGACATCTCTTTTTTGTACCTTTTCTCCATTCTCTCATGGTGCTTCTTCTGCATCTTTACACAGTCCTTAATACGCTTCTCTGCATCCTTGAAGGCTTTGTCCTTCAGCTTGCCCACCAACTTGGGGTTGAGGCTGCTCTGCTTGGCAGCAATGGAATCCAAGTAACGCACACACTCCATGTGGCCCTTCATGGCTGCCATGTCCAGTGGCGTGTGGTAGTCATTGTCCAGGCACCAGATATTGGCCCCAAAAGACACCAGAAAGGAGAGGCAATTCAGATGCCCATTGGCTGCTGCCAGATGAAGAGGTGTATTCCCCCAGATGTCACATTTGTCTGGATCACCCCTAAAACAATATGGGAAATAAAGTTAGCACTCAAAAAGACCTGAAAATCTCATATGTGGGCATTCATTGGAACTCAAGGAAAGGCATCAGCAGCCTGTTTATACTTCCTTAATTCCCTTGAGCAAACTTTATCTGTGCATCTGATGACCTTGGGCTCCTCACACACTCTCAGCCCCCAGAAAACCCCATGATAGGTTCATATTAAGGTTGCCATAAGCAGAAACAACTTGAAGGCACACAATAGCAATAACAATTTCTGAAAAGTAGCTTAGGAAATGAAATTGAAACCATTACCCTTCCAAAAGAATACCTCATGTACTTCCCTGCACACCTAACTACAGAGCATTTAATTATCTTCAGCCCTGTGAAATTCTCTGTTCATGTGAAGCTGCTGTTGTGGTCTTCCTTCTCCTTAGATGCATCACCACCCAATAATCTGAGTGGAGGAGAGCAGCTGATTCTTCAAACATGTGGCCACCCAGTGCTTTCATTTAATGGATACTTTATCATTTAACTATTCCAGGATTGCTTCCTCCATAAGACTGCAATAATGAAATAATTAAGGGAAGCCTTCTTAAAAAGGAAGAAAAGGATGGGACCATTGCCAGTACAGGACTGTGTTCTGTTTAAATATAAGCCTGATGAGAATGACCAGTGACATCACTTTCACAATGCTTGTTCAAATAACACAGGATATCAGCCTAGGATTACTGCTTACTGGAAGTCCATGACTACTTTGTTTCTACAGTCTGTATAATCATGTGATCTGATGGTAATGAGTACATGAGAGCGCCAACATATAAACTGAGTGGCTTCACATAAGCATACTTAAGGCTGACATAACACCTCAGTTACCATAATACAGTATATGATGAAGTAGCAACTATAAAACTGAGATTGCTGAGCATGCATGCAATCAGGAAATGCTTACTAATGTTTTAGGATAGAGGTAGGCAACTGTGAGAAACTAGGAAGATGCATTAGCTCCATAGTTGCAACCCTTCTGAAAAAAAAAAAAAAAGTCCCAAAAAGGTTTTGCTCCCCAGCAATTTCTACAGTTGTGAGCTGTGGCAGGCATTTTGCCCATGACTTTAAGCCCAGGAGAGGCCTTTTTTCAAAGCAGGGAGTGATCAGAAGTTACTTCTGGTTTACTTTAAAACAGCTGGAGGGAGACACCAAGACATGATGAAAATATCCCCATGCCCACTAAAGGGCACTTGGGGTCACAAAATTGACCTCTGGGGGACACAGAGAATCACAGCAATGGCTCTGGGGGTCACGTGGTCCATGGGCCCCACTTTGCCCCCTGTTTTAGCACTTTGCTCCTTATTGCTAGAAAAGAGTCTTGCCACTCCACCTAGCAGTTGTGCCATTCCACTTAGACTCTAGTTTCTACTGGCCTTATCCCACCACCTTTTGTGTCTGTTCAGAGCCATCTGGCAGAGGTGTCAGGGTTGGCTTTGAGATGTCTCCTTTGGTGTGCAGTAACAGAAGGCTATCTGAAAGATCTCAGAGGAATATATATTTGTGTGATTTTATATAAAGCTCTCCTAGCACCGCAAGTCGAAAGACAATTGTGAGTATTTGCTTCTCACTCTCCTTGACTGATTATTTGTGGAAAGAAAAAAGATGGATGAATCAGTGAGTAAACATAAAAAGGGTTGCAAATGAAAGACAACATTGCCTATAATCTTTGTAACATTCTGTGTTTGAGAAATGGAAGACAACATCATCTGTAATCCTTGTAAAATTCTGTGTTTGAGATTCCTTGTCAAAATACCTAGAAAGCACAAAAATGGGAGCATGTTCCATTTGTGGCATTAGCGTGACATTTATCATACAGGTGTTAGCATATCCTTCAACTGCCCCAGTTTGTCAGGGACAGTCACAGTTAATCTTCTGTCATCCCACTTTCTCAGCTGCTTTTTAAATGTCCCAGTTTCTCTCCCCTTCTCACACTTTCCTCTTTTGTTCTCAGCATACTTCAGTTGCTGCAAACTGATAGTCTGAAGTGCCAAAGTAGTTTACATTCAATTAACTCAGTGTGGGGAGAGGCGAGGAGGCAACTCAGACCAAAGCAAACTGCTACAGCCTCTCCTAGCTTGTGTGTTCCTCCTCATTGTTGCCTGGCCACATGTGTCCCAGTTTTCATCTGTGAAATGTTAGAAAGTATGTCTTTGGTGATTTGAATGAAATCTCTCCTTCTAAGATTCAGTGGACATATTGCAGAACTGGATAACAGCATTTCTTCCTCACCCAACCTCACCTTTTCAAAAATCCCTTCACCTGAGACTATATATTATAAAAATCCAGATTCAAAGGGGAGTAAAGAAAAATTCTGTCCCCTCATGCTCCTCAAATTAACAGAGTCCCTAATGAAACCAATAGTCAGACTATCTTTCTTTTCTCCCCATGTGCTAGGTACACACCAAAAATCCACTGGATGTTGCCCAGATTACTTAAGGTCTAGTAGTTATTATTTGGTATGGTCAAATCCAGCTTAATAAGTCAACCAAAAACTCTCAGTTCTGCAGAAGTGAGTGCTGCAGCTGCTGTTGTTATGTGCCTACAAGTAGTTTCTGACTTACGATCAACCCCAAGGCAAAGCTATCACAGGGTTGTGATTGTTACTGGTTTTGGCAAGTTTTGTTCAGAGGGGCTTTGCCAGTGGTTTCTCTGAGGCTGAGAGAGTATGACTTGGCACCCTGTGGGTTTCCATGGCTGAGCGGGGATTCCAACCCTGGACTTGTGCAACATTCAAACAACTACACCACATTGGATCTCAGCATAAGTGATGCTTAACAATAAGTTTTCATTGAGTTATTGTACATACATACACACACACACACACACACACACACACACTTCATGCATTTGCACTTAGATGAGGAAGTCCCAGGTTCAAATCTTTACTTGACTTTTCAAGGTGACTTTGGGGGCATTTGTACTATGTCCCCATCGGACCCATTTCACAAGCTTGCTGTGAGAATAAAACTTGGGATGAGGTGAAAGGAGGACCATCCTGTTACCTTGAGCTCCTTGGATATATGTAATAAGTAAAAGTTCTTAAAGACATTGAATTATGTAAGCTAACACAGGAGACACATTTTTAAACAATAACCTTTAAAAGACTCCTCAGGGAGTCTCCCAGTCTTACCAGTAAAGTACTAAGGAGACTGAAGGATGATTTCTGTGCATTTGACAGTTAACTCTGATGCCTCATAAATTTTCCATACATGGAAGCAAAATAGTACCATCAGCAAGAATTGGCAGGGAATTGGGGGACAGGAAGCAATCCGGGAGCAGCAGGTTGAACGGAGCAGGCTCTCTCTTGCTTTGTGGCACTGGTGAATTGCCTCATCCACGGCCTGGCAACAAGTTCAATCTGACTCCTTGGCTAGCCTGGCCTCTTCCCCTCACCTTGATATTGACCTATCAGAAGTGGGGAATTCAGGGGAAATATAAATATTTGATGAATTGCAAGAAAGGAATAAATTATGGATGGCATTTAGTTAAAGAGCCAGTGAAACTTCAAATGGCAGAGCCGGGCTGGCTGCTAGTGTAGTGCGTCTGAGGTTTTGTTTATGTTTGCGCTGAATGAGCACATGTCTACTGGCACTGGGCGTGTACACCTGAGTGCAAACGGAGAAAAGGACTCGATCCCTACTCCTCCTCCTTTCCACCATCTCTCTCACAGCAAGCCACTGTTAATTTAGCAGGTAAGAATTTATTTTGCATCACATGTGTCCCAAAGCACTCTTGCAGCATAGAACATGGCCAGAGAGAAAGGGGCAGAATCTTACATTATCAAAGCAAATGTCCCTTCAGGCTAGTTCATGTGATTCCCTTCCCACAGTACATTTAATGCAACACGACGTTGCTAAAGATTAAGCAAGACAGTTGCTAGACAATAAGATGAGTTAGTCCCACCTCACATATAACACTTGACAGATTTTGAAAAACCTTTACTTTTTTGGACTGCAGTTCCCAATATTTCTTGGTCAACATTTCTGAGAACTGCAAAAAGTTGAATTTTTTTTTAAAAAAAAGTAATTTGCTCAGCCTCTAACTACTGGTTCTACAAGCTGGTAAATTCTGAGAGGTATGGCCCCAAAAAAATGATTTAAAATTTAAGAAGTAAAATATAAATATGTAAATAAACCACCAACACCACCTCAGTTTGCTCAGCGCAATTCTGTGTAAGAATCAATGTGTACACTGTCATCTATGAAGCACAGAAAACCTGTCTATATCTCACTGCCAGTATTGATTTCTTGACCTCTCTGCTCAGACATTCAGAGGAACCATAGGGTCACATGGCAGGATATAAATACAAGTGTAAAAAATATATTTGTGCCACATACTTCAATAACGGTGAACTTAATTTGACTGAGTTTTTGTTTCCATTGGTTTGTCTGATATTACACTAAGATTATCTCCCTCCACCAAAACCAAAAGAATTAAGAGTGAAGAGAGCCAGCGTGGTATACTGGTTTGAGCACTGAACTACAATCCTGGAGATCAGGCTTCGATTCCTCCTTTGGCCATGGAAAGCCACTGGGGTAACCTCGGGTACGTCACACACTCTCAGCCCCAGAAAACCTCATGATAGTGTCACCTTACAGTCACCATAAGTTGAAAACAACTTGAAGGTACTCAACAACATTTGTCATATTGGAAAACAGCAAATAAATTTAACTACTAAGTCACACAATTTCAGGAGCGGAAAGAAGCATCCTGTCTAATGCCCCCTAGTATAGTCACAAGACTAATCCTCTGCTGTCTCACTTTTTCAGCTGCTTTTAAAATGCTCCAGTTTCTTTCTCCTACTCTCTCTTTCCCCTCAGCTTACTTGAACTGCTGCAGAATGATTTCAAAGCACTAAAGTAGTTTGCACTTAATCAACAAGTGGGGGAACAGAAGAAGAGGGGCAGAATCTTGCCCTGCCCAATAGGCTCATGCAAAAGCAAACTGTGTCAGCTTCTCCCGGCTTGTCTGCTCTTCTATTTGGACCACACTCTGGTGTTGCTTTGCCAGCCATGTCCTGGTTTTTAAGAGGAAAGTGTGTAAGACACCTTAATGGTTGAGGCAGAAAATCCAGTTGACTCATACCCACACCTGACACAATACACTTTAGAAAAAGGATGATTTACAGTTCTTAAAAGTATTCCGCAGTCCTTGTTTAAAAAAAGATTTTAATCTTTCATGTTTAGATTAGAGGTGGTTTTATTGTACCAAACTGATTGTCTTCTGAATGAAGGTGTGGTATACTATCGTTTCTTTTCCATCTTTGATAATTATGTATCTTTGAGATGAATGCATCTTATATACTTCGGGGCAAGGGACAAACAAACAAACAAAAGCTGCTTCAGCTGGTGCTATTGTCGTTGCCAGATCATTTCCTTCAAAGAAAACAGCTTTTCATAAAGCTGATGAGATCGGAAGTTAATGCACTGTTTAATGGTGTTGTGAGGATTAGCTGGTGAGGAATGAAGTTATGGAGAGAGAGAGGCTGAACCTCCAATGGCACAGACTGAAAGCATCGGCACTATTTTTAAGCCCTGTTTATGGAGGGGGAAGTTTAGAAAAACAAGAGGCTGAGGTGTCTCTTTCATACTATAGAATTATAGCATTGCGATTCCATTTTAATTGCCTTGGTTCTGTCCTGTGGAACCCAAACGTCAGCAGTTTGGCTGGAGGCCCCAGAGGAGCAATCTGGCCCAGGATTCTAAAGGCCCCTCCCTCAACGGCCAATCCCAGGATTCCATAGGATGTTGCCATGGCAATTAAGGTGGAGCCATACATAGAAGTATAACTGCGTAGTACGGAAAGGCCTGTACTGGTGCCAGTCCAGAATGGGTCTCCTTATTTGTAAGGAAGAAAGGCTCAGTAGTCATAGTCTATCTCATTGTTTTCCAGTTTAGGACTCAAGGCAGTTTACAGTAGATGAAAAACATAGTTAAAATTTTACAAAATACCAAAATTAAAAAGTGATTAATATATATATAAAAAAAGACCGGTCGAAAACATAAAACCATAAATAGCACAGCCAAAATAACAAATAGAAAATCCAGCAGTAATGCAAGACTCCTGCAAACAGAAAGGTCTTTACTTGCTTGTGGAAAGAAAGTAAAGAGGGTGCCTCCCTGGGGAGGGACTTGCGGAGCCTGGGGGCAGCCACTGAGAAGGCCCTCTCCTGTGTTCCCACCAGATGTGCCTCTGAGGGTGGAGGGACACAGAAGGGCCTCCCGAGAATATCTCAAAGCATGGACGAGTTTGTAAAGGAGAACGCCGTTCTTCAGATAACCTGGGTCTGAGCTGTACAAGGCTTCATAGGTCACTTTGTGCCCAGAAACAGATTGGCAAGCAATAGAGTCCTTGCAACAAGGGACTTGTATATTCCCTGTAGCCAACCTCAGTCAGCCCTATATTTCATATTTAACACAACATGCAAAGTTTTTTCTTAAAAAAAAAAAAGTATTTACAACAGTTATTCAAAACAGATGAGAAATATAAGCATGTAAAGTGTATCATGCAGTTGACCTTCTTCTCGCTACAAAGACAGGGCAACTTTCAGTGCCAAGTCTCAGACGGGTTCCTTCTACCCTGCAGCAGCATAAGATTTCTGTAACCCACTGGGACTGCTTCCCTTTCATGGTCTGCTAAGACAGTGATGGTTAGCATCACCATGCTACGCCATATTCCAGGAGAATCAATGACAGTGAAACCGAAACAGCCCTGTGGAGCAGCAGAGGGGGTAAGAATGAGATTTCCTGGGGGAATCTCCCTTTCTCTTGACCAATCCCAGATCCTCCTTTTTAGGGAAGGGCTGATCAACCCAGATAATAACAGTCAGGTTTGGAAAACATCAATTACATCCAAATAATATATGACAAAACAGCCTGAAGCAGGAGTCAACAAGTGCTGGGAAACTATTGGGGGAAGTCCCTTTGCAGGACAGAGTGGGGTCAGGCAGGCCTCCTAAGGAAGTGCATGGAGGAAGGCTGGGTTGCAGCAAGTTCCTAGCAATGTGAACGCGAGGTGCAATAACAGGTAATAATAATGTTAATAGGCCATAATCCTTGCACGATGGTTTTACATATTGTGCCACTTCCTAACTTCAAAGCACTTTGTCATGCTGAGTCAACAGCATTAGTGCTTCTAATTATGTTTTTTTAAAAAATAAAACCTTACAGGTAAACCAACAAGTAACATCTGAGTCACAACATTACTGTATCATCCTGATTCTCATCCCTTCCCTTTCTTATCACACATAATGATGTAACAGGCATAGATTGTGCCTCACTAATTTCCATACACAGTCTTTCAGCAATTATTGCTATTTAAAACTGGCACTTTTTTAAAAAAACCAGGCTCCAGACAAAAATGTAATGGGTATAGTTTTGCTGAGGTTGTGAGAAGGGGACATGCCATCTGTCCCATTGCTGTTCTGTCATTACTTCTGTTAAAAGGAAAAGGGACATTGCTATTAGAAGGAACAGTGGCTGGGTATAGAAGAATTTGGTTGGTTTTCAGGGGGCACACTGGCAAAGCTAATGCTTTGTAGCTATTTCTGAAACTGTTTTTAATATTGTTTTAATTTGGTCACTTTAACTTTTGTAGACCAGATAATGTTTTGAAGGGTTTTGTTTTGTTTTTTTACCTGATAAGCCACAGTGAAAGCCTATGTGCATGAACACAGGATCTGAATGTAGAAATGAATGCAAAATTAAACCTTATAATTAGTTTAAAAGAAACTGGTCACAGCTATTGTGAGTTACATAGGAACAGAAACAAAAGCATGTAAGACTAAAGGCCTGTCAAATCCAGGGACCATTTCATACTACATAGTTGTAGCACTATGATTTCACTTTAACTGCTATGGCAACATCCAATGGAATTCTGCAGTTTGCAGTTTAGTCAGAGCACCAGAGGAGTTCTCTATCTGAGAATTCTAATAATCACTCTCTAAACTCCATATCCCAGTATCCCCTAAGATGTTACCATAGCAATTAAAGTCGAATCATAGCACTGTAACAATGTAGTGTGAAAGGGCCCCAGCATTCTCTTTCCAAAATGGCCAGTGTGATGCCACTGAGTCTGGGAAGCCAACAAATAGAGCAGTAGCACATAACAGCCTCATGTTCTTCAGGACTGAGAAACATACTGCCAGTGATACTAGAGATAATATATATCCAACATGACTAGTCACAGCCATTGAAAACCTTATCTGCTATGAAATTGCTTAACCCGAGTTTAAGGCTATCTGTTGACAACCACATCCTACATCTTGTGATTGTGAATTCCATAGTTTTCCTATGTGTTGGGCAAAGGACTACTTCCTTTCATTTGTCCTGTATCTTGCAGAATTCTGTTTTGTTGGATGACTCTGGGTTCTGGTATTATAAGAGCAACCATATTATGCTGAACACCCATGATCTCATTTGAATTCATCTCAGTTTAGAAGCTAAGTTGGGCCTGATCAGCCCTTGGGTGGGAGACTACAAGAATGGAGTATGTTATAGCGCTCTTGGTAGGGGCAGGAAAGAATCTTGTCTGAAAAGCTGAAAGAGCTTTGGCTGCCAGTCAGAGCTGAAAATACTGAGCTAGATGGACCGGGGTCTGACTCGGCATAAGGTATGCTGCTATCAAAGAGGGAGGAAAATGTCTGACTGCTTCATGATAAATGACTGCATGATAAAAGTGTAATCAAGACAGTAGCTATCCTTACAAACTCTCAGTGCCCTTGATATTATCAGCTCTAACTAGCAGACATTTTTGGAGTACTATAAAAATATGAATCACCAACATTCTATGCCAAGATAAACTATGCCAGCAGAAAGTTGAGTAAGAGGGGAAGCAAACAGATAAGTGTTTGAAAACCTGTGTCCTTTCATCTGAATAAATTGCTCCCACTTATAGAAATTTCTGGGGGAAGGAGTCTGAGCAAGATTCTCACGTGAAGATGCCTGAATGCTTTTATGAGATTATGACCCGGTAAACACAGCAGCACCTTCCTGTTACTCCTTTTTGCATGTTTACAGTCCCCCACCATCAGTGGCATGGACTAATTCACAATATTGCCTGGTAATCTACTCATGCCCTTACTGCAGACAATGATTCACATGCTTAAAGAAGCTCTGGATAAGGAGCAACTATTACCAGGTGTATCGGGCCCAAAGAGGCTATTACTGCCAAGTGCAATCAGACAGGAAAATCATTAAAGGCCTGGCTTCCCTCTACAGTAAATCTTTAAGACCTCTGCTTGTTTGCCTTGAGGGCTAAGATAGATAGATTGAATTAATAATTCATTGATACACACACACACACACAATATAAATATGTGTGCCCTCAGTACTCAAGGGCTCATATATCTTTATGCCCTGTAGTCTGAAGCAGGAAAAGAGGAGTCACTGGGCATACAGGGGCCAAAGGATGGAGGAAAGGCAAGAAATGCGTGGTTTCAGAGCATAATCAGCAAGATAAATGGAGAAGCTGAGGAGGAAAGCTGTGTGAACATGAAAAACTATATAGGAGAAAGACAGATGTGGATGAAAAAGAAGCTGATTTGGGCTTGTAGGAATAAGCAATGTTGCAGATTTCAACAAAAAGCAAAACCACGTCCACTGAAATCAGATTCATCCACCCGCTGGCATACTTCCTTAAAATTCCCTCTATTTGATTAACACTTGCCAAGGGCACCCAACTTGGAGACTTCAGAGTCATTCTGAATGCATATGCACTTTACCCTAAAATCTAGCATCAACGTTCTCTTTTATCAAATTGAGAACTGAAAAGATTTGGTTCTCCAAGTTTGGCAGATGATGTCCTGGCTGAACCATAAAAATGTATCTTCTTGATCCTTGTTAAAACTGTAGTTCCTGAACTCTACTGAGATCACATTTATGTAACATTTGCCCTGTGCAGAAATTTTGTGCAGTCTGCTGTGACATAGAAATTATAGACCGGTTGTATGAAAGCCATGTGTGACATTGTCTAGCCTGTCTAACTCACCATTCTTATCTACTAGTAGTAGTAGTGGCATTTTATATCCCACCTTTTCCCAAAACTGGGATTCAAGACAACTTTTACCAATAAAAATCTATATTATGGTACAGGCTAAGTCTTAGTCCCTCCATGCATTTAGCCAAGCTACCTATGCACACATGGTATCTTCTCTCTGCATCCCTTAATCTTGCACAAGTTCCACTCAGTGCCTAAGCCCTGCTTAGAGGATATCTCTCAGAGAGTGTTCAGTCTTCCTTTGCCTAGAATTATAAGTGTCCTACCGAATCTACCTGGTGGGATTCAGAGTTTTCTACAAAAAGATTAACAGGAAGCTGAGGCCACAAGTTTGTATCCAGAATAGAAAGTGCAGTTGAGCAGGGTCTCTCAATCAGGGGTCCCTGGTACCTAGAGATCATGACTGAAAAAAAAAATTCTTGATCAGCAGATATAGTAATTTTTATTCAGTGCTGCTCTGAGAACTGAAAATTATTTCAGGAGTTCATCTGGGGGGGAAGACTGAGAGAGGTTGATTTAGAATTTGTTGTCTAGACTTTGTTCAACTTGAACTATAATAGTATTTGTCCACTTTCCTCAAAAATGGTGCTTTATCGATTTGTTAGTCAACAACTCCCAGAACCCTCCTAGCAATTCTGGGAACTGCTGTCCAATCACATCCAGGGGACACTAAATTGTAGAAAGCTATCTGGAATCCTGTGTCCAGTTCTGGACACCCCAGTTCAAGGAGGATATGGATAAGCTGGAGCAGGTCCAGAGGAGGGCAACCAAAATGGTGAGGGGCCTGGAAGCCATGCCCTATGAGGACAGACTTAGAGAGCTGGGGATGTTTAGTCTGCAGAAGAGAAGGTTGAGAGGGGACATGATAGCCATGTTTAAATATTTGAAGGGATGTCATGTCGAGGAGGGAGTGGGCTTGTTTTCTCCTGCTCTGGAGACCAGGACAAGGAGCAATAGATACAAGCTGCCGGAGGGGAGATTCCACCTGAACCTCAGGAAGAATTTCCGGATGGTCAGGGCTGTCCGGCAGTGGAATGTGCTGCCACGGAGTGTGGTGGAGTCTCCATCTTTGGAGGTTTTTAAGCGGAGGCTGGATGGCCACTTGTCAGGAGTGCTTTGAGGGTTTTCCTGCATGGCAGGGGGTTGGACTGGATGGCCCTTGTGGTCTCTTCCAACTCTACATTTCTATGATTCTATGATTCTATATTGTTTAGTCCAGTGCTTCCCAAGTTGTCTAATGTGGCAGACCAGCATTTTTTGTGCCAGGAACTGGTATTTATTTGTGCCCATTGGACACAATTCTTTCCTGTTTTCCTAGTGACTTGCCAAGGACTGACAGCTGATGGCTTTTATACCAGCACCAGTCTAGGGACCACCTCTTGGGTAGCTCTGATTTAGTCCACAGCAGAATTAGCTGTCTTTGGAATTTCTTCCTGCATTCTCTTGGAAGTAAAACAATAAAGACAGAAAAACTATTCTTTAATGAGAGAGTGCAATTTCCAAAACAGGACACTGTGACAGACTGTCAAAAGGTGACTCCTTCTTCATCACTTTTCCTGAAGCCCTCATTGTTGAGCCCAAACTGTCCATCTCCCATCCCAGACACCTCCATGGGAGAGTCTGTCAAAAGCAAACACTGAAGAGTGATTGTCTCTGAGGCTGTGGCACCAAGTGCCAGTTTGTGTCCTTCTTCCCAGCCGTCACATTAATTGTGTTCTTTCCCCTCATTAGAGCACAGCCAGAAGTATGAAAAAGGCCTTTTGTATGTTTAATGAACAGGGTAGGTCCACCATCAAATCCTTCTATCTTCCCACAATCCTGCCTTCATCCATCATTGATGCTGGATGAATGATGGGTATAGTATTTATGCTGAAGCACATGCATATGTACACACACACAAACACACTATGTTAATGACTGTAACAGAATTTCATTATTTTCCTTCAGGCTGGCTGAAAGGATAAACTTGGGCAGTGGCTGTTCAGTTTATCTGGGGATTGTGGCATAAGTTCAAAGCCACCATGTCCAAGATACAGACAGTGACAGATAGTCAGTTTTCTAGAAGGTGCAACTTCTCTTGCAGTATCCTTGCAACTTTTCACAAGATTGTGCTTCCAACAAAGCAGACTCAGCCACAAAATCCAATGCAGAAAAATCCATAGAAATGAGTTATGAATGTTAACAGCAGAAAGAGACAAAATGACTTTGTCCAATCATTCATAATATCTAAGGTGGCTGCTTAGATATCACCCAAAGAGAACAGAAGTGTATCATGAAAAAAGAGAGCACAGGTTCCCATAACCTTAATAGAAATGTCTATGTATGTATTGGACAACTCCCAATTAGTGAGCTGCAAACGTACCTCCCGCCTGATTTGATGGCCCCTACCGTTCATAGAAGAGAGCCAGCATGGGGTGGTGGTTTGAGCACAAGACTACAAATCTGGAGAGCAGGGTTTGATTCCCTGCTCAACCATGGAAACCTACTGGGTGACCTTGGGTACATCACACACCCTCAGCCCCATGGTAGGTTCACCTTAGGGCCACCGTAAGTCAGAAACAACTTGAAGGCACACAACAACAATAACAGCACTGTTCCCAGAACCTCTCCCCATCACTCCACTATCCAAATTAAAGTGCTCCTACTGAAAAAGGAAAAATCACACTCCAGGTAACATGATTCTCATTTAAAAATAAATTTCCCTCACCCTTGTCCTATGCCTCATTTTGCTCAAAAGAACAGGTTTCTACAAAACCAGCTGCTTCTGGTTTCATTGCACAGCCTATAGCCAGTCCCGTAATTGGCTCCTGAACCCACAGAACGTGCCCACCCATGACACAGAAGTAGGAAGCACCTATGACCAGTTGACCTTTGTGTCTGCTCCACCTCCTGCTCAAGTATTCATATGCACAGCTTCAGAACTCCTTTTCTTGCTTCTTGTGTGTCCATGTCTACTTCAAAACTAGACATGGACTAGACTGGCCTTCAGATAATGGAATCCTTCAAAAAGATGGGTGTCCTCTACAAATATACACCCTACCTACAAAAGAGTTCAGGTCCTTGCAGATGTCTGCCTCACCAGCAGTCAGCAAAGCAATTGTGTTAACACAGTAAAGGGCACTACTGTTAACAAGGGGCCCTTTCACACTACACAGTTACAGCACTATGATCCCACTTTGGTTGCCATGGCTGCATGCTGTGGAACCCTTGTAATTTGGTTAGAAGCACCAGAGAAGTTTTCTGGCTGAAAATACTAAAGATCTTTCCCTCACTTGCCAATCGCAGGATTCCATAGGACAGAACCAGAGTAGTTAAAGTGGGGCTCCTGCAACAAAAGTGGAATCATAGTGGTATAATTATGCACTGTGAAAGGAGCATAGAACTCAAACTGACATTAGAGATAAATGAAAGGAAGCCTGCTGAATACAGAGCTACAGTAATTTTGTTCCTCTCAGTGCAACAAATCTTCTTCCCTCCCTCTGGCCATGTATTGCATGTGTGTGTGTGTGTGTGTGTGTGTGTGAGAGAGAGAGAGAGTGTGAGTGAGAGAGAGAGAGAGAGAGAGACTATAGCCAGTGATGAAGGCCCCTTTTAAAACAGCCAGACCCATCTGTCTCTTCCTAATAACATTCATCACCAAAAGGGCAGCAGCATTCTTCAGTACTATATCCTCCAGCTGACAGCAAGCACACATTTTTCTCAGTCCATTAAGCACTTGCTGAGCTGCAAGGAAGATTCTCTGCTGGAACCGTCCATTCCAGTTTGAATGGTATTCCGATGGCATCTCTCTGCACAAATCTGCTTTTAAGCCATTTTGCTACTGCAGAATCATTTGGTCATCTGAGCCTCCCCACACTTTCCAAAAAAAGGAGTAAGTTGCTAAAGACAATCTTTCAGATCCTTCAGCAAAAATTTAGAACCAGAGGATGCTGCTAAATTATACAGACCACATGCAGTAACGAAAGAAAGGGATAGCTACTGTTTGCCTGGATCAGTTGTGCCATGTCAAGGGAACTCTGACAGATATTTCAATCCTATGCTGAGCTCAGAATATACTTTTTGGAGTATTCTCTGAACCCTCTAGCCAGCTCAAAAAGTAACTGTCAAGTTCTTATCCTATATTGCATGTTTAAACTGAGAGTACATTCCTCTGAATTGAATAAGTCTTGCCCCCAAGAATGCATGGATGAGGACATCAAGACAAAAATACAGAGCAATTCAGCTTGCAGAGCTGATTATATTAGTCACCTTGGGCAGTCAAAGGAAAAAGATGCATGTATAAAAGTGTGTGTGCCATTAATGGTGTGGATAGCTAAAAGCTTCCACCTAAGGCCAGTCATTCTTTTTGAAATTATTTGTTCCTTCCTTATTGCTTTGCTTGTGAAAGTGGGGTTTTAAAAGGCCTTGTGGAAGAGGCCTGTCTCACCCCAAAAGTTTCTTGTACATTCCTGTACTCCTTGCTGTACTTCACTTTATAAATGTAGGGCGCTCTAGGATATAGTCAAAGAAGTTTGGGCAAACCTCAGAGTACCCCTTGTAGAATTACTGGGTGGCCTCTAGGAAGCCTCCATTTCTTCATCTCCATTTGTGGATAAAGTGAGAACAATAGTGTATGTGAGAGAAAAAGAGGGAGTTGCTACGGCAGTGGCTGAAAGAAGGTCTTCCAATTAGTTGTTCATGGCAGAACTACCAGAAAGAAGTCCTCATCCAGCAGATCAGGGCCAGAGTTAGCCTCAAAATAATTTCTGCAATAAATTACCAGGGCACTTCTTTTTTTCCTTCTCTGTTGTAAAATTTGGCCTTTGGGGAACAGAGATTGAGTACCTGAGACAGCATAAGCTAGGAAAGGAATCTAGTTATCTCATTACCTCTCTTTCCTCCCACTTCTCCTCTTCTATAATTTACAGCATCAGTGATTGTAACAGACAAAATAACAGTATAAACCTAAGCTACATTTTTAGCACACCAGTTTGACAGGCCTGCTCCAGCCTTTTCAGCACAGTACCCTCCTCATTGGGGATGCCACATCCCTCTTCAGAAGTCAAGACTGATAGAAAAAATTATTTCTTCTTCACCCCACCCCTGGGGAATGATAATAAGACAAAGGAAATTTGTCCCTATGGGAAGCAATTTATTTCTTAAACTAGTTTCAATTCCATCTATATACAACAACAGAGAGCTACCAACTGTCTTACTCAAAAAGAGCGGAGGTCAGGTTGCCAGACCTAAAATTTTAACACAATATTGATTGGAAACAGTAATAAAGTTCACTCACAGAACTTTTAAGGGTTCCGTTTGGAAGTGATTTGGGGACAAGGTGGATGTAATTTGCAGAGAAATACAGGAGTTGTTAAACGACCCTCACAAGTTTTGCATCCAAGTAGAGCTTTTTTGTTTTAAAAGTGCCCTTAAAACATGACAATCTTCATCCTGAAGTTCAGAGTCACATTGATCCATACATGAAGAAACCCAATTATTCCCCAGGAGTGAGGAAATGGGTTCATTTGTCCTTTCTCAGTGGTGTGGGGTTTTCACTGGGCCCTGAAACAAAGCAAAATAAGTCAGGCAAAGTTCAGGACTTACCCTCTGCTAACTATCAGCCGCAACGCATCCAAGTTGCCATGGTAGGCAGCCCATAGGGTTGGGGTCATGCCATCCTCGTCAGGGGAGTTGAGATCCTTCTTGGTGGCCTCTTTGAGCAGATCAAGATAGCCATCCCTGGCTGCTCGGTGGTAGTGGTCATTCATGGTGACGCAGCCTTATTCCCTGGCCATTGCCTTGGGAAGGAAGAGAAGGGACAGTAGTAAAAGAGCAGGCATTGGGTAGGATGAGAGAGTTCTAAAGAAGCAGCTGCCAGGAAGGAGAAGGAGGGAGCTGTGTTACTAGGACACCTGAGAGTCCCTGACCAGTGAGAAGAGGAACTCCTCATATTGAATGCATGAGATTATTTTTCTGTGGATTCCCCTGGGTCCTAAGGATTCTTTACTTCAGCCTGGTATCTGTTTACTTCACCTCAGCAAACCCCTTCCAGAAGAAACGAGTTTCATTTGCCTCTACAGCACTTCTTAGTAGTGCAATGGACTGGAAATGCAGTGTTGACCTCAAATTGTCTGGCCAAGCTGTTGTTTCTTAGAGGAGGTTTAAATCTTCTGCCAGATAACTCAGTTTTCTTGAGTCTTTTTTTCCCCTCCCCATTGTCTCCTTCAAATTTGGGATATCAGCATTTTGAACTTGTTTGATTGTCCAGATTTGCTTCTGGAAAGCTGACCTCCACCCAGCATTTCTATGTAGGGTTTCTATCTCAGGGCCATCAGAGGTCCTCAGATTTCAGGACCAAAACCTGACACTTAAGGACCTTGTGATGTCACAGGAGGCAGGCCCTGTTGATCTTACAAAGATGCAAGTGGCAGCCCCTGGTGACATCATTAAGCTTGATACATTAAGCATCAGAGTACGCCACTGAAATTTTTGAAAAGATCAAATATAACAATTATAACATAGAATTTTCAAAGCAGCCCTGAGATTCTTCCCCTTCACCCTAGGGCCCCAAGATCCAGGCCCTGAGATCTGGTGGCCATAAGAAACACACTTTTCAAGACAGTGGTTTTGGCCTGAAATACCTTCCCCATGTCTTGAGGACTGGAGAAAAGACCTCAGACCCTGAGATTTGGGAACCCTGGTTCCATTTCATCTGACTCAGAATAGCATCTGTGTGTAACAACAAAGTAGCGTTGGTGAGAGCAAGAGAACCTCAGTATAGAAAATGGACAATCTTCCAGCTCTCAGGCATTAAGGCAGGGATGTGGCCCTCCAGATGTTGCTGGACCAGAGCTCTCACAATCCCCCATCATTGGTTATAGTGGCTGAAGACCATGAACATTTCAGTCCAACAACACTTTGGGCATTTCCACACTACACTGTTATAGTGGTATTCCACACTTTCAACATCTTATGGAATCCTAGGGTTTGCAGTTTAGGGAAGGGGCTTTAGAATTCTCAGCCAGAGAGCTCTTTGGCCTCAGGAAACTACAAACACCAGAATTCCACAGGTTGTTGAAAGTGGAATAAAAGCAATATAACAGTGTAGGGTGGAAAGGCCCATTGAGGGCTCACTAACACCTGTGAATGAAGGAATAAGATCTGCACTGCTCCTCAGGGAACTGCTGAATACATGCACTGTACCTATTGAACACAAGCACGTGGAACACCTGCTGTTGGAATGGATGGAGATGGGGGAAGGACCAGGCATACCTGTGTACGTTAGCGTTGTGCAGACTTTTGAGCTTACATTGGGGATCACAGTGCCCTACCCTGCCTTGCACCACCCCATGGTGACCTACAGAGGCAACATAGTGGGAAAACTTCTTTGCACAGGGATCACAAAATGTAGGCTCCCATGTGTGGTACGTTTGTAACCCCAAATGAACCTTTGAAACCCCAAAGAGAATCATTGGGTGGGAGGTTAATACATAGAGGGCAAGTGTTTGTGAAGGGGCTAAGATATAAGGGTGCAGTTCTTGGGAATGTGTAGTGTTTGGGATATAAGGGACTTCTCCACTCCCTTATTTTATATCCATGCACATGTTTTATTTTTATTGAGCATTCACTGGGAAGCAGAGTCTGGGAGTTATAGGTTAAAAAAGTAATCATATATATATAATTAATATATATATATATTACTTATATAAGGGCACCCTTGTTGTTAATAATGGCCTATCCAAAATGGCTCTCTGAGCTGTTTCAAATATTACACTGTACCACACTTGTGCAGTGTAGCATTTATGACTTAACTGGATGCCACTCTGTGAAGAGTACAGCTGTTTGCTACCTTCACACTTTACATTATCAATATATTTTTTTTTTTAAAAAAAAGCCTTAAACCTACCCCTGAAACGTTAATATATGAACTGTATTCCAGCCAGGAGCAGGGATCCTACCAACTGCTTGCTCTTTTCCATTCTCTTGAGAATACCTGGTCCTCTGGCGCCATCTATTGGTTAGAAAATGACACTCACAAGAGACCCTTTGCTAAAAATGCATATTTGTTTTTTGCCACCATAGTGTTGGGCACATCCACTCATTTCCCCATTTCCTGTCAAGGAGACGTTGCTCACACATATTTTTGGTTCCCTAGAAGGACTTCACAGAAGGCCTGCAGTTTTCTGTGATATAAAGTTCATTTACACCTACACTGCAGGTCATGCCTTCAGATTCCAGTTCTCCATTGGATTTCTAGAACTCATAGGAGTCCAGAACTTCTGGCACAGAGTGAAGCCAGCTCTGTGCCTCCTTTCAGTCCCATTTCTGACACAGACATATTGCCTATTCCACAGAGAGATCTCACCCCTTCATTTCCTGCTACACACATACTCTGGTTTAATGGAAAGGATGAGGGAAAGCTAGAGAGGTATAGTAATTCAGATCCCCATTCTGCTATGGAAATCCACTGGGTGACCTTGGGCAAGTCACATCCTCTCAGCCTCAGGGAAAGGAAAAGAAAAAGGCAAACCCCCTCTGAGTAAATCTTGCAAAGAAAACCCCATGATAGGGTTGCCTTAGGATCACCGTAAGTCAGGGAAAAAAAACTTGAAGGCAAAAACAAGAAGGAGAATGAGTCTCCTCCACTCTCTCGCTTACACTTTCTTGGGCCATTCACCGCAGTGGTACTGGTCACCAGAGGGCTTCTGTCAGGTCTTAAGAGATACTGCCTCAGGATAGCTCCCTTTGATTGCTCTACTGATAGAAATCTTAAAAAGGGCAAAGCTGGAAAGGATCACATAGGGTTATCTTGAGCAAACCCTGATAAAGACTCAGAAGTTTAGTCATGCTGACCTCTGTGAGGAAGAGCAGGATTTAAAACAAACAGATAGAGGAACTTGATTTTTCTCTCTGCCTCCTTAGTGACCTATTACAGTGTTCTGTGCCTGCCTGCCCTTCCTACCTAAGGGGAACATAGACACCCCCATCAACAACAACTTTTAATCCTCCTTCAAAATTATGAACATTCTTTGGCAGATAGAATAATGGAATTCAACATTTTAACAAACCTCTGCAGCTGTGACTTTAACAGAAGTTTGCTCTACACTCAGAAGCTGGTGAAAATGATCTTCATTACAGTAATAAAAGGTTTCAGCTGCTGAGATTAACAGATCAAGCTGCTCTTAAATGGACAAGAGCAAGATGGGCTAACCTCTCTACTCCCTGCATTTACAATCTTTCCGCCCCACTTTGGAGGCAGACTCTCTTTGCTCAGGTGCTAAACTTGAATTTATTTCATTTCATTGTATGGGTATTCTGTTTTTGCTTCAAACTGCTGAAGGTGGTGTATATAGCTCCCCTCCTCCTCTCCTGGACACCATCTCAAACAGGATCTGCCTGCCTTAGCCTGATGCTGTAACCACTTCATCCCCCTGCCTTCTTGTAGAGCAAAGCTGTTGCCTTGCCTCCTCCACATTTTTGCAGCTAATCTTGACTGCAGCCTTTACATTGACCCAACAGGCCTTGCAGCTGACAGGATGGGTAGAGAGATGACTATCCAGGTGGTATCATAAGGACAGGGAGAGTGCAAGATACTTTGCAGCCTGAGGAAAAGAACAAAATGCTGTGTTTTTCTCCATTCCTCTCCATGTCTAGAAGCTGTCTGGACTGTCAGTTGAATTTTAATTCATAGTGTCTTTCACTATACATGAGGTGGCAGCGGCGGCGGTTGTTAATTGCTGTCAAGTTGACGTCAACCTTATGGATGAGCCATCTTCATGGCACCCTGTTATCAAGAGCTCTGCTCAGGCCTTGCAAAGTCAGGACCATGGCTTCCTTGATTGAGTCCAGCAAACTAATTTAGGAGGCGTAAAGCATGGTGTGAGACATAATGCGGCTCTATCAACAGAAGGAAATAGCCATGAATGCTTCCACTAGAGCTAGTAACCCCCTATCTGCCATTGAGGCACCTTCCTCATTCTGCCCAATAGCAGAGCTGGACATAGTTAGGGATGTAGTTGCACTTTTTATATGGAAAGAGATTATGTTGTTGGGCACCATGCAGAAATCAAAAGCTTTTTTTAAAAAAAAAACAGCATTGAAACAGATGGTTCAATGTTTAAAAATGTACCTCTCCATTTTTTAAAGGCATGAAGTATAGCACAGGGGCGGGCAGCGGGGATACAGTACTGAAAAGTTTTCAATTCCAGCCCAGGACTGATAGGTAGGTGCTAAAGCAAGACCAAGTTGTCCTCCTTTTAATGAAAAGTTTGAGAACTGCTGCTTAAGGGTGCCTGATAAGAAGCTCCCTGTCTTTTTCTCATGAAGTGACCTCGAACCAACCCCTCTCTCTCATGCTTTCTTCTCTAAAACCAGTTCATGCACAAAATGGATCATGTGAGCCTTACTGAGAAGTTTATGAGGCCTCACTGTCAGCCCCATCCATGGTGTAAATCAAAAAGGCATCCAGACAGATATAAATTCCTGGGCAATTGTGAGCTTGGAAGAGAGGCATCTTCTGCAAAAGCAGTGGTGAGAAGAACAGAAAATCAACTCACAGACAGAAAACAGGTGGGTGGGATGCCTTTTGCCTATGACAACAGTTTGCGCCTCTTTGCCTCTAGTTCTAAAAATGCTAAGTATTCAGGGAAAGATCTAGCACTAACAGTACGTTCCTGTCTTCATTTACTCTGAAGAAAATACCATGACTTTCAGTGTAGCTGACTTTCAAGTAGGTGTACATAGGACTACAGCCAAAGGTAGTGTAATCTTGCATGCATTTTCCTAGGAGTAAGCCATATTTGTGGGATTTACCTTTGAATGGACACATAGGGTTACACTGTAGAACTCCAGGGGAGGAAGTGAAAGGGCTAAGAAGGTCATACAGTAGACTGTGTTATTGCCAAGGGTCCTCCTATACTTCTACTGAGGCTGTTCTTCTAGCATGCCTTTTAAAAAACTGGTGAATGGGCTGTATTTGACCAGAGTAGATCATATGTGAGCTCTCAGTAAACCATCCTAAGGTCTCAAAAGCATCAAAGATAATTTAAGACTGTCCTGTTAATCCCTCAGTTGCGATGATCTTGGAAAGCATGGAGGCACGCAGCTTTTAAAAATTTGGGAAATAGCACATTCTCATCCTATCTCCAGAAGTCACTGTTAGGAGGCATGGCATTAATGGGGAAAAAGATTAAAGGAACTTAATGTATATTTCTACAGGATTTTTTTAAGAGAGACACTAAAATGAAATATTATGTTCTAGGATCAGCAGAATATTTCAAAAGAATTTGGCCCAATTTACAGTTTTGCAAATCTTGTTGTTCCTTTGTTTTGGGATCTACCACTTTTCTAATAATTTTATCACCTTCATCCTCTCATGCTTAGGTACAATCTGGACTGCTTGACATGAAATAATGCACTTTGTCCTGATATAGTATGTTCTCTTGTCTCTTTTCTTTTCTTTTTTTTTCATTCATGTTACAGGAATTCATTAGTCCTCTTTAAATCATGACTGAAGTGTCTGTCTGGAAAGACAGTGAGATCAGATTTGAAGATTCCATCATGGGTTCGGGTCAGAAGGACATCTTTGGACCAGAACAGTTACCTTCCACTGGCCAGCACAAGTTCCCAGCTGCTTTGACCCATGGTTCCAAGGAAGTTTGGAAGAAAGGAGGACGTGTCTTCTCAGTTCTGTTGGCTGTCAACCTGGTGCTGTTAGCCTGCACCTTAGTTAGCGGTGGGGCATTCCAAGAGGTAGCCCTGCATGACTATGATGTATTTTTCATGCTCACTATTGTGATGCTGATCACCATTGCCTGGATGCTGTTCTACATCTTCAACACCTCCAAACGGCATGCTGCGATCCCATTCAAGGACAGCCATGCAGGACCCATCTGGCTTAGAGGTAAGCGGCAGTTCATGGCCAAGGCTTTGGCAAGAAAGGCAAAGCAGAATATGGCTGCTCTTCCCATTCGATAAATGCATGAAGGGGATGCTTCATAGCCATAACAGTCCAACCTGCATTTGTTTGTTTGTTTTTTAAAGTCTCCATTGCAAGATGCACAGTGTTAAGAGCTATAAATAAGCAAATCTTTCAATTACAGGGAGAAAGCTCAGTGTGAAGTCAAACTTGAAATATAGAGATTGATTGATTGATTGATTGATTGATTGATTGATTGATTGTGCGGTCACAGATCCAATAAAGTAAGCAAAACAATAACAATGTAGCTGGTACAAAAGTTAAAAGCATGATTGTTAAAACCAAAATCGTGTGTGTGAGAGAGAAATATCCGTAGTTTTTGGCAATAGCTAATGGACCTGGATCATCTAGCTGAAGGATATCCAAAGGACCCACCAAATGATGCTTTAGTTCCCTTGCATTCTCCAATTGCAGTCATGTGTGCAGCTGCTCACATTCACTGCTCTTTCACCATTCTTTGCAAAACTGCATAGAGGGCAGAAGCAAGCAAGCGATACGTTCTTTCTAGAAAAGAATCAGGTACAACTCTTTTTTCTGGAAATTACCACAAAAAGCTCACTACCCTCCTCGAATATGTCTGTACAGTGAAGGATTTGAAATAACTCCAGTCATATTGAAGTTCCCTTCACAGCAGAGGCAAGGAACTGTTGGCCTTCCAGATGTTTTAGTGTATAACTTCCATAAACCTTTACTATTGGCCATGCTGGCTGGGGTTTATGGGATTTGAAGTTGAAAACATCTGGAGACCCCAAGGTCTAACAATCCCAATCTGCAGAAAGGGAAGGTTAATCAAGCCTGACAATGAGTTCAGATTCCATATTTCCTTGAGGCAGAAAATATAGAATTAGATCCTCCATCTTACATGGGTGTGATGGTGCAGTGAAATCAGAAAATACAGCTCCAGTTTCAGCAAAATGCTACACTGAGTATAAAGCAACACCATGGGGTGCTGATTTCAAAGAGTAGGCTTTGTTATGAAATCAAGGAAGTATTTGTGTTTATGCACCTGGATTGTATATTTATAATGACATTTGGTTTCCTTAACAGGAGGCTTAGTCTTCTTTGCAGTCCTCACGCTGGTGATGGATGTATTTAAGACAGGATATTACTCCAGCTTCTACCATTGTCTGACGGTCATCAGAATCATGTATCCAATTGTGCAAGCTATATTTGTGATTGTCCAGGTGAGTCTAGATATTCCTGTTCTGAGTGGTGGTGTTGTGTGCTTCAAGTCTTTTCCAACTTTTGGCAACCCAATGCTGAACCTATGGGGAATTGAATCCTAATTTCCAGGGTTGTAGTCCAATGCACAAACCATCACACCACACTGGCTGTCTGTTTTGGGGTACACAGAGAATAGTAGCCCATACTTCTGCGGCAGGGGTAGAAAACCTTTGTCCCTTTGCACTACAACTTCCACAATCCCTTACCACTGGCCATCCAGGCTGGGGGTTTCCGGGAGCTGAAATCCAAAACACCAGGAAGGTCCTACATTCATTATTCTTCTCTATAAGATACTATCTGGCATTGGGATACAGTTAGTTCAAGCCTTTGGTCTTTTTTTTCTTTTACTTTTTTGGACTGCATTTAAACATAGAAAGCCATGCATTCTATTGGATATAGGCAAATTCATCACTATTTGTACTGGAATGCTTTAGTATCAGTGCCTAGAGCTCCATGGCCAGGGTTAATTAATCTAGGCAACCAAAGTTTCCCTACTGCTTTTCTAAGGTATGCATGGGTATAGCTTCCAGCTATTCAATGGAAACAGAGAAAAGTGTGAGACCAATGATCTCACAAAACCACAAATATTAGATTCAGGACAGTCATTTCTGCTTCATGAATCTGTGCCCCAAATTTTGTTGGTCTGAACACTATTGTTCATTTAAGTTCAAATAGAGCAGTTCACTCAGTGATGTTGACTCACAAATCAGCATTTGATTTAATAGATTTACTGAAGCTGGAACTAACTCAAAGGATTCAGGGAACTGTTTATATTTAGCATAGAGTATAAATAAGGCCAGACTAAGGCATTTTTCAAGCTATACATTTATACCTTAACATTCTTTAACTTCAGTGACATCATTGGCACTGCTTAAATCTGTCTTTCTAATCAATTACCTTCAGGCGTATTGGGGGGCAAGGATCTGATATGGTGAAAAAGTGAATGTTTCCATTTTGGCTTGCTATACAGAAAACATTTTAGCTGTTTCCCCAAAGCTAAAACTCTTTTTCATGAATGGTACATGAAAACTACAGGACAGAAAATGTAATCCATAACAATTTTATTGAGAGATGACAGTATGCAGCATGATCAGATTAGCCATGCTTTTGTAGCCTAAAAATGAAGGCAGGAATTCACTAAGGTAGTTACAAAATGCATAACCACATTAGTTACATAGGTGCAAAATGTCTCCCAGCCTGACCTCCTTCCCCTTCCTCACTTATTGAGCAGCAGCCACTGCAGTTGACAGGAATCAGTTTGCCTGTAGATTGGATAGCAGGTGACTGCCATTCCCACCCTCTCCTGTGAACCATCTGCAGTATGACTGACAACCAGAACAGGGTCGCAATTGCAATTCTCCCTTGCACAGGAGATCGTTGGGGTGGGGTGGGGGAGGACCGTCAGTCAGCTGTTTCTCAACAGATATGGGACCCTTGTGAATCACATTTGCTGCTGCCCGGTAAGTGAAGATTGGGGACTTTCATGGGCCCTATGTCTTCTTTAAATGAGGGAATATGTAGAGATTGCAGTTATGAACCAGTCACAAACGCATTACACATTTTGTAACTGTATTAGTGAATTCCAGCCATAAATTATTAGCATCGCATCTCCAGTATGAGCTGGATGGATGAACAAAAAATCACTAAATGCAATTGGAGGAATATATGAATGTAGCCTCAGGATTGTTTTTGCTTCACTTTTGCTTCACTCTCATTTATTCATGCACTTTGTGGGGAGTGGGGAGCCTTGAAAAGTAACTATAAAAGGTATGCTTGCTCTTTTCCAGACTTACTTTCTCTGGGTGTCTGCCAAAGACTGCATCCACGTGCATCTGGATCTTACCCGGTAAGTCTCCAGATAACCCAGCTGAGTCCTTTCATACTGTTTATCTTTCTGCTGAGCTGCAGATTTGCCTGGTTGAACTGAGACCAGAAGCCCAAATCCCAACATATTCTCCATGAGAGCAGCAGAAACAGTAAGAGCCCAGTAGGGACTAGCAACAGATCGGGTCATCCTGTTCTGGGTTCCAGCCAACTTGGCGCGGGAGCACTACAGTGCTCTTTCAACCTTGCAGGGTGGAATACTTTGCTCTCTCAGCCTCCTGTGCTATGTAGAGCAAAGAATATGAGTTATGCAGGTTTCCGGATGTTGCCGGACTGCACCTCTCATCAGCCTTTGCCAATGATAAAGAATGTTGAGACTGGCAGTTCAACAATATTTAGAGGACCCTGGATGTTTAAGGGTCTGGGGAGCTACAACATTGGAACTAGGGATGCTTTTTCATTACGAGTGGTTGTAGAATGGAATTATTTACACCTTTCTCTCCAAATGGAGAATCACAGTCTTACAAAACAAATTTTTTTAAAAAAGATTTAAAAACACACCAAATTATAATATTAAACTCAGTCAAATTCTGCTGTTTAAAGAATTGAACTAAAAGCACATCAACAAAAGGGAACAGCACTCACCCATTGAAAGCCCCTTTGTCAGCTGCCAGTTGGTTGCCCAAAAGGCTACCAGAATAAAGATGTCTTTGCCTGCTGGAGGAAGGACTGTAGGGAAGGGACCATCCTAGCATTCCTTGGAATGGAGTCCCATAAATAGGGGAATCATTTTGGGGGGGAATGTGACTAGGCTCATTTTGTAATCCAGGAGGGAATAAAATTTCTCCTTAGTTTCAAAAAAACCCTTTCTCTTCTTACAGATGTGGCTTGATGATCACCTTGACCACCAACCTAGCCGTGTGGATGTCGGCTGTCACCGATGAGTCAGTGCATAAGGCTCAGTCAAAGAATTCAAATGCAAGCACTCCACACAGAATGGGTACGTGGCTCAGGAAAGGCCATTGTGAGTTTTAAGCAGCATGATTCTAAGTCAAAGGCCATTTCTGCACTGGAGTGTTATAGTGCTGCTGTTCCACTTTCAACATCCTATGGAATCCTGGAGTTTGCAGTTTAGGGAGAGGCCTTTGAGGTTATGTTGGGATTTCAGTCCAACAACATCCAAAAGCTCACATGTTGCATACCTTTAAAATTCCCTGTTGCCCATCCCTGACCTCAATTCTTTCCCATGCATACACATATGTATGTCCTAGCTGTACCTACTTTAGAAAACTGTTGTGAGAACAAATGGGAGAAGGAGAACCATAGTGCTTACTTTGACCTCCTGCTATGGAAGGAGTGATGAAAAAAGAGCAAGTCTCTAAACATACATTGAGTCTGTAAGCTCTTAAAGGATTATTGAGCTGGTTCTGAAACTGTAGCTCTCACTCCTCACCTATTCAAATAGTCTAGATGTTGACATTCTTAGCTTCTTATCCAAGAATTTTATTTTAATCCACCTTCTACCAGATTATATGTACCCTCTGAGAAAGTGGATTGAAATCCATGAAAACCCAAACTAAAACACATTAGTTAGTCTTTAAGGTGATGCTAGGTTGTTGTTGGTGGTGGTGGTGGTGTGGTGGTGGTGGTGGTGGTGGTGTGCCTTCACGTTATTTCCAGCTTATGGTGACCCTAAGGCAAACCTACCACAGGGTTTTCTGGGGCGGAGAGTGTGTGACATGCCCAGGGTCACCCAGCGGGTTTCCATGGTGGTGTGGGGAATCAAACCCTGGTCTCCAGGGTTGTAGTCCAATGCTCAAACCACTATACTGGCTTTTGATGCTAGATTACTCTACCCATGCCCTCCCCCGCCCAAGAAAATCTTTTTTTAACTCAGATTTGTTTATTTTTTTCTCTATGCAGCTGGTTTTAGGAGCAGCTCATCTGACAGTTGTCCTTGTGACAGTCATCTCTGCAAGATCTTCCAGGATGGCTATTTTTGGCTGTATCCCTTCAATATTGAGTACAGTCTCTTTGCTTCTGCCATGGTCTATGTCATGTGGAAGAATGTTGGCCGCCTCATAGACCACCATGTGAACCACGTTCACCAGCTCAAGTTCAGGCTTTTCAAAAGGACTTACTTTCTGGGTATTGTTGCTGGGATCTTGATACTGGTGACAGGCATAGGTGTTCTGATTGTCTATGAGATTCAGGTAAATTCAACGGACAAATCAAAAAGAAAGATTGATCAGGTGCTCACTATGTATTATATCTTCAACATCGTTTGCCTGAGCCTGATGTCCCTAGTCTCCATTGGAGGCTCCATCGTTTATAGATTTGACAAGAGAGATATGGACCGTCACAAGAACCCCACTAGAACCTTGGATGTGGCCTTATTGATGGGTGCAGCCTTGGGACAATATGCCATTTCCTATTATTCCATTGTGGCTACAGTAGTCAGCAAACCAAGGGACACTATAAACGCCCTCAACTTGAGCTATTCCTTGCTGATGATTGCCCAGCACACTTTCCAGAATATCTTCATAATTGAAGGCCTCCATCGGCAGCCCATAGAAAAGGAAGACAAAGTTGACCCTCAAGAGAAGGATATCTATGGGCTCACTTTTGTCAACCTGAACGCCATATCCCTTCGTGTCCCTGAAAGTGGGCATACCTTATCATCCACTGCACCTCCAGAAGTAGCAATCCAGACCCCATCTGAAGTAGTGCAACCGGTCAAGGTCCCCAAGAAAAGAAACTGGAGGAGAACCTTCTTAAAGGAGAGTTCCTTATTCCTGCTCCTGTGTAATGTGATTGTAAGTGAGGCCATTTTGTTTGTGCCTAAACTGGCTTGTTCAGCAAAGAGCTTATTATGAAGACAGTTTCATTTTTCCAATACTTAGTTAAGAAGCTGCTGTTGTTGTTGTGTACCTTCAAGTCATTTCCAACTTATGGCCACTTTAAGGCAAACCTGTCATACGTTTTTCTGGGGCTGAGTCTGTGTGACATGCCCAAGGTCAACCTGGTCTGCAGAGTCATAGTTCAGTGCTCAAACCACTACACTATGCTGGCTCTCTTAGTTAAGAAGGTGTGCTAGAAATTCCTGTTCTGAAAATGGGTGCTCATGTATGGCCTTGGCCTCTTCTTCTGACCTATGTCCAAGGTGAAACAGCTACTAACCAAACCACTTCTGTCCACAGATTGGAGGAGCAAGCTCTCTTCCTCCCTGCAGCCCCTCCCCCCCCCCCCCAAGCCTGTTCTGGAGGTCTGTGAAACTCTCTAGAGATTATTTTTGGGTGGTACCAAAAGCTGCATGGGAAGAAGAAGGGAAGAAAGATTTTTTTGGCCATAATATCCAGAGTTAATTTCAGCCATATTATTGCATCAAAATATTTTCATGTCAAAGGATGTGTCCTTATTGTCCTTAGTGAAACAGAGATGTTACAAGAGACTGGAGCAGCTTCCACTGCTCCATGCCATTTCCTCCCAGTAAGTCTTATATGTCTTTCAGTAGCTTAGGCAGGCCTCAAGTGATCCATTTTATCTTATTTCAATATGGTCCTAAGGCAGTTTATAGTGTAACTCAAAATAGAATGCAGCTAAAATAATATACAATGCAAAAGCTTTTTTAAAAAAAATAAGCCATCTTATCAGCAATATAATGTAAAACAATTTACAGACAGTTGAAACATAATGAGGATAAAACTACAGCACCCTGACTCAAAGATCTTTCTGCAACACTCAGTTAACAGACAAAGGCCTGTCTAAATGAAAAGCTCACTGCCTGCCAGTGGTAAAAGAGCAGAGATGTGGCTGACCTTAGGGTCCTATGGAAAGAGGGGAGGAATTCTACAGCTTGGGACCAGCTACTGGCAAGGCCCCCTTCTGTGTTCTGCCAAACAGGTTTATGACAGTGGTGGGACTGATAGAAAGCCCTTCTCTGAGCATCCTATTCAGGCAGGCCCATATAGGAAGTTGCAGTTGTTTGAATGAATCTGTCATCTTTTCTTACTTCTCTTGTTGATGCCTTTCCCTATTTTTGTCTCTCTCCTAAACAGCTCTGGATCATGCCAGCATTTGGAGCCCGGCCACAGTTTGATAATGACACAGAGCTCAATTTCTATGGCTACCCTATGTGGGCTGCCATTGTGGACATCTGCCTGCCTTTTGGCATCTTCTACAGGATGCATGCAGTGGCCAGCCTACTGGAGGTCTACATCATGTCTTAGCGGGAAAATGAAGAATTGGTCGGAACAACCCACATTTCTCGTACCTCCCAGGACTGAAAGCTCACATTGCTGCACTGAAGCAGGGGGGATTGAGTTTTACTTGGGTGTCAGACCCCAGTGATTAGCGGGCATTACACAGTAGTACTGGCAATAGCCCAAATATACCCTATGTGTTTTCTTTGTCTTTGTGTCTGTTTTGTTTTGTTAAGCAGTTCCATTCTTTCTTCATCTACATTTAATGTTTTTTGCTTTGGTCTACCAGTAATTGCTGACATGTACTCTATGGCCTAAATCCAACTGCTTACTCCTAAACAAAGTAGACCCACTGAATCAAGAGCTTTGTCTATATATTGACTCCACAAGCCATTCAATGATTCTATTCTGTTCTGTGGATTAATCAGTAGAATCCCTACTGCCTAGAGAGGGCCCTGCAAATTTCTGTTTACTTCAAAGACCCTTCAGTTTGGCGGAAGCTCAGTTTGAAAAAAGGATGGAAGGCAAATTGAAGTCATTGACCCTTAATGTAGTTGGGATCAGTCTGTAGGTTCCTCTTCTGCCCCTTTACCCCTTTCCTAGTATTTCATGAAGGCCTCAAGAGCTTGACCCTGTTAGAACTCACACTTGATAAGTAGAAACCTCACAGATTTCAGTGGAACTAACTTGCTGTCCTGAATCAGGGCCAAAGACTGAAAGAAGAAGCAATTATGCTGTCAAGGAGGGTATGAAGATATGCTAGTTTTTAAAGGTAGCTTAATAATTTTTTATGAGCCTATTTTTTTATAAAAAATATTTATCGATTTTCATTGTGACAAAAAAAGGAGTGAGAAGGCAATAATGCAGACACTACTGAACTCAACACAATGGCAGTGCTTAAATTGTAAGCATGCCAGAGGATGTCTGGTCCCCCTCAAAACATGTGAGGGAACATATATACCTCAGATATAAAGTGGAGTATTGTTCCCCTTCAAATTCTGCTGGAGGGACTCCATGATGATGAGGTAAAATATCTGCAAGGAGGCTGGTGGGGTTAGTTAGCTTTTTCTTCTCAAAGTCTTCTTCCTCACTAATCCAATGCCAAGCTTGGAATGAATATCTAACCAGCAAAGTGAAATTGCTCAAGACACTCTTCAATACTGGCTAGAAACATCAACTGGCATCTTGATCAGCAGTTATGACAAGCTAAGCTGGACTTAAGATCTTGTAACTGCCGGGGACTCACAATTACAGTCAATAATGACCAAACATGACCCCTCAAAATTTACCTTTTCCACATGGCAATGCCCCCAACCAATGAGTTTCTGATACTCAATGCAGATTGGAGTGCTGGGAAGGGATGCCTGCAGTGCTCTCCCAGTCACAGGGTGCCCTGAGAGAAGGAGTTGCAGTGATCACTCTGTATACCTGTTCTCAATACTCCCTGTAACTAGAATACTACAGATATCATTTCCCATTGTCCTGCTCTGCAGTGCCCCAGAAGCCCTTTGGCTGGGGTGCTGCCAGGGTAGATTTTTGGTGGGGTGGCACTGTCAGACATAACTAAGACGATGGACCGCAGTCTTCATAGTTACCTCTGACAATGCAGGATCTCATCCATCATGTTATAAGTTGTTTATAAACATATGATGAGCTTTGCCTATCAGTTAAAGAATGAGGTGTTCCTTTAGAACAGCCTTCTCAGTCTGGCATCATCCAGATGTATGGGTAATAATTCTTGTTAATAAGAACATCTAATAAATATTCATAATCTAATAATTCTTTTTGTTCTTTCTTAAACCACAGGGAAAACTGGTTGTATGTTACACAGAAACTAGGAACCTACCCATAGTGCCAGGAATTTGGAGAGGGTTTTTTTCTTATGAAATTGTATTTACAATGGAAAGAAATGTCTTTGCTGTTTAGAAAATGGTGTGGGAGAATGACAGTAAGTTGCAAAACAATTTTCCACAGAAGTTGAAAATGTCCAATGAAATAATAAAACAAAATCTTGCCACTTGATACTGTAGATCTTGTATTTTTTTTCTTTTGAAATTCATATTATATTAGCCTGATTCCACAGGATTTCCTTACTGGAACAATTCAAAGCTTTTTGGGTGGGGCGGGGGAATCAGGGATGAAAGAGGACATGTTAGTAGAGCATTTGATTGTTCAGCCATCCTGCTAGATCTAACATGGCACAGTGAAATGCTGCATTTAGATGTGGAGAGAAACACAGTGAAGAAGAAGAGGAGTTAAGCATATTTTAAAGCAGAATCATGACATATCCTTTACTCTGTTTCCCAAGTCAAGGTACATAGTAGCCAAGGTTGGCCAAGTTATTTTGGCACCTGAAGCAATAAATAAAAGGCTATAACTGCCTCTCCTCCTGTAGTGTTCCCACATTTTCAAAAAGAAATAATGAACAGTCAAAATTCAAGACATAACAGGTTTAAAGTCAGGAAGAAGCTTTTAATGAATTTGTGTTTACCTAAAACCAAATGAAAATATTGATTTCTATTACACTAGATATGCATTTCTCTTAAAACGAACATTCATAAACTATATTTCTGTCTCTGTGAAGAGCTCACACTCAAATCACTGAAATTTATTTACTTATCCATTGAGGTACCTTGTGCAGTCTATAAAAAATGGAAAAGCTTAGCAGGCAGCAAACAAGGGACGTCCTTTACAGTAAGGGAAACTTGGCAACCCTACCACGCTGGCTATAAATCATGGCAAACTAAATGTTTAACAGTGCAGTGCCTTTTCAAGGTGCTTAAAATCGGCTGCCCAAGGCGGTTGCCTCACTCTGTCTAACAGTAGATTCATGCCTGAGGAACATTTGTGTCCAGCCTAATTTTCATTGATATCTTCTCTTCAAAGGAGACATGGTACAGCCAAGGATGTTGTTTTCAGGAGGGATATGGTTTCATGTCAGTTTAAAGTGGCATGACATGACTGACTGAATGTTTGAAATGTGCAGCTTGACCAGATACATATGATCCAAGAATTGCCGCAAGGTGTACCAAGACAATTTTCATTGTGTGGGCAGAGAAAAAAGGACTCGAAAGGTTTGTCTCTCTGTGTTTGTTTCCTTGTTCTATATATTGTTCTTCTCCCAACACAGGACCCAAGAAAACAAAAATAAAGTACAAGTAAAATCTTATGAATACAAAAGCTAGAAAACAATACCCCACACACACACTCCATTAAAAGCTCCTTCTGCCACAATGAATCAAAGGCTAAAGCCCTACCTAAGTAAGAAAGTCTTTGCCTGCCAGAAGAAAGAGACAAGAGAAGGGGCCAGTCTAGCTTCTAGTGGGAGTGAGTTCCATTGCCAGTGAGCTGCCACTGAGAAGGCTCTCTCCTGTGTCCTCACCAAACTTTTCTGTGATGGTAGTAAAAGTGAGAGAAAGCCCTCATCTGAAGATCTTAAAACCTGGGCAAGCTCACATGGGGGATCCATACAAAATAGATTTAACTGAAGGAAAATTTCATCAGAGGACAGAATTAGCATTGGAAGAGGAACATCTAACCTCCATCATTACACTTCAGAATTGCTAGTGCCAAAGTGCTCCTCTTCATACCACAGCTTTCAAACTGTCACAAACCTGATAGCCAGCAAGATTCATCTTGTTAGGGATTGATGAAGGATAAAAAAAAACCTTAAGTCTGGGCAGGGCTAAATAATATTCTGTCAGAAGGACTGAGCAGGACTCAAGGCAAAAAGCAGGCCTGAGAAACCAAGAAAGGAGAGCAAATCTTGGGATAAAGGGGAAAAAACAAGGTTGGTCTAGGAATACCACCAAGAGAAGCTGCTCCAAACATCAACTATTGTTCAGACTTTAAGCAGCTTCTTCCAACTGTTGACCAAAAAAGCAAGGAACATTGGGTGAGTCAAAGACAGAGGTGTATTATCCTTATATCAGTAATATTTCTTGTATGCCATCACCATTTGATTCTTTAAAAAAAAAGGGGGCAACTTAGCCAAATCATCCAGAGAAGACGCCACCACCTTTTCAGGTACTTGGTTCCATTGCCGAACCACTCTTATTGTCAAGGAGTTTCCTTCTAATGTTTAATTGCAATCTACTCTCATGTAACTTCATTTCACTTTCTGCATTTCAATGTTTTCCACTTTTCAACAGGGCTCTGGTCCCTAACCTGTCAGATAAGTGGGGCTTCCTGGTTTGTGTTCTAGGTCAGTTTTGGCAAGCTGTCAGTAGCATTCTGGATATATGCACCAAGAAGACAATACACTCCCAATTCATCTTGCCAGGCGGGCACACAGGTGCCTCTGTACCTCTGATCTATGAGCTCCAGCCACCAGCACCTTTCTTTTTCTGTTTGTTGCAGCTGATGGTTATCTGAACTCTTTCCATGGCATGTGGTGTCCCTTGTTGCTGATTTCCTGTTTCAGTATCTCCACTTCTGTTATCCTCATGAAGATGGGGGAAGCGGTTGCTTAGTTGGAGAGGTTCTGGATCTTTCCTGTATGATCTGCTCCTGACAGTGAATGAGACCCAGGATTGAGAAGCTGGCATCAATGGAGACTTGCGTCCAATAAAACTTGGTAGTCTGTAAGCTGCCACTAGAGTCTTGGTAGTTATTTATGATTTGTTGTGTTACATCAAACCACAATTTGGTTTTGAATGTGCTATGTACGCACTCTCAGCCCCGGAATACCCTGTGATAGGTTCACATTAGGGTTGCAGTAAGTCAGAAATGACTTGAAGGTACACAACAACAACAACGACAGGAATAATATATCAATCAGTAGTTGCTATGCAGGCCTGTTGGTTCTGTCACTGAGCTACCTAAATTATTACATTTGGTGAACACACAGATCAAGAAGTAACACCAGCCCAAGGATGCCACTTCATCCTTCATATGAAGATTCCAGGGAGACAGATACACTTGTTACCACCGTGTACTGGCCTGGCCTTTGGTGAACCAAAGATATCATTTTGATATCATAATTCGGCCCCACTCTGCCACCAGCCAAGTGTTTGTGAGGCCCACCGAACAAGCGCGAAGCTAGGCATAGCTATTGCTTGCTGCTCTCACCAAACTAAGCCAGATATCGCCAGTTCTGCTTTAGAGGACCTCCCGAAACAAACACCTTCATTACAAATGCACGCTGCTACAAAGAGATCCTCTGCCCCGAGAGGACACCCTGGAGAGCTAGGTACTTAACTGCCGAGCTAGCCGCATTTACATACCGGCTACTATTGTCAATTCGGACTTTAACTTAATCATGCAAATTCTGACCTTTTGGAGGCTTTGTCTCCAACCCAAAACTTATTGTTTTCAGCCGAGACCAGACTATCCTGCGGTTGTTCTTTCCCCTATAAAAATCCCCCGCTTTTGAGAGCCCTTTGGAACTCTCGCTGGAACTTCTCCGGAACTCTCACCTGAACTTCACTTTGCCTTGCTGCCACTCAGTTCAGCAGATTCCCCTCGGCCGCCAAGCCAGGTTTCCACTTCTTCAATCAGGCTTCTTCAGGACTACAGGACAGGTGGCGTATCACCCATTCCACTCAAATTCTATTTTCCTTTTCTAGTTAGGAGTGTGCTTGTGTTTTTCTTTAATATCTGTTTAATAAATCTTAATTATTGTTTGAACCATTTGCCTCCTCACTGACCTGACGCTGTATACATAGGGTAAAAGATCCTGCTGCGTTGCCCTGCCTCTCGTTAGCCAAGAGAGTGTTCCAGCTAATTTCCTCATCTTTGCTTAGTTTGTTTTGGTTGTTTGGGTGCCCCTCACGGGACCCCCAATTCACAGGGTAACAGAGTGGTGGAGCAACGTGGGCAGCCCTGGTACCCCTAATTTGAGAAGGAGTTGCGAACCTCCTCAAATCGGGTGGTACTGACTTAGGGAATGGTCAGTGAGTTGTTTTAGAACACTGGTAGGCAGGTTAGTGTGTGTGTGTGACTTCTGTGTGTATGTGCAGTATTTCTATCGGGTGGATATCTGTACCCCTCTCTTGTCTTGTCCTGGGAACCACCTCCCCATCTTGGGTCTATTGTGGGCTGGGATTGTTCGTGTTTTAGGCCTAGCATATCAGGAACAGTCTACACACATTCAACATCTTAGCAGTAAGGCACATAAATGCGAAAGGAGCAGACTCCCACTCCTTTTGCTGTCCCCTTGTGAGTTTCCCTTGGTTTTTGGTTTGGTTTGTATTGGAGAAGGCGTGGGTGGTGATTCCCGGCTTCTCAGTTTTGCGGGTGCATCCCGATATTGCCGGCTTGTTAAGATTGGGTGGTGAGTCCTAACCTAGCTGTGAGTTTAGTGGTTTAGCCTGAGGTAGAGGAGGTACCCCTCAACCAGAAAACCAGAATAGGGGCGGTTCAGTTTTGGGTTCCTTATCCTTCTTTCCCCGCTGCTTGGCCAGGCGGCGTAGTAAGTTCCTTTGAGTTCATCACCCCCCTTCCAGTGAGCCTTGGAAGCGCTCCTGAGGGTTTTCCCCCACCGGGCCTAGGTGGCCTCCTTGTCCCTGAACCGTTGGCCTTGTCCTTTTGTCGTCAGTGCTGTCGAGGTGGAGAACTGGGCCTGAGCGTACAAGAGTGACCTTTGTTTGGGCAGGCTGGAGTTTGGTTCCTTTTCCCTCTTCCCTAGCAAAGTTCCAGTGAGTTCGTTTTCCTTAGCTCCCCCAGGGGTCCCCATCACTCCAGGTCTTGGTCCCATAATTGTGTAGGAATTTGTGTTGTTGTTGTATTGTGTAGGAAGTCTTGGTAGAGATGGCTAAGAAGAGCCCTGTGGTAGTTAAGGACCTCATGTGTGAGGAGGAGGTCCATGGGAAACTGGAGAGATGGGTGTTAGGCAAGGGAAAGTGCCCCTGGAAGGACTCTGTCTTCCAGACGGCCGATCCCTTCGCCTCTCTCCAGGAAGCGTACGCCCTGGCGCATAAATCAAAGAACCCATTCGGGCCTTTGAAGGATTCATTGGCAGCTTGGGGACTTTGGCTTGCGGCTAGAGACACTAGCAGTGCCCTAGTTGAGACCCAGGGAAGGCTAGCAGAAGTTGAGAAGAAGAATGCCCAGCTTCATGCTGAGATCAAGACCTTGCGAGCAGACAAGGTAACTATTGCGTCCGTTGTGCAGGCCTCAGCCCAGAAGTTGAGTGACCTCACCCTAGTTGCCCAGACTTGGGAGGAGAAAGCACATGCCTTAGAGGCTGAGCTTGATCATGCCAGGTCTGCGGCCCGATTCATGGTTAGTCAGGTAAAGGAACAGCAGGAGGCTGTTAGTCACACAGCCTGCCATAAGCAGATTGCTGCCTTGGAAAGTCAGCTCCAGACACGTAAGGCTTTAATTTCGGCGGTGTGTCCAGAGCTGCTCCCTAGTTTTACCCAAGAGGACCCCTTGCCAGCAGATGCCCTGGCGTCTTCCCCACACAGTCCAGACTGGGAAGCCCCTAAGGTGCCAGTCCACCCTGTAGAGACACAGTCCACAATATGCAGGACCGTCCCCACTAGTGATGGTGGTGCCGACGTCCAGGAGACAACAGTCACTGAGACTAGAAGCCCCTGGTGTGCCACTGAGGCGAAAGCAGTCAGCGACCAGTTGGGACCCTTGAACCAGTCCACCAGTATCATGTGGCTCAACGTGGTGATACATTCGCACCCAACAGCCAATGGTCAGGACCTGACCCAACTGGCTCGTCTTTGTATGTCCCCGTCGGACCTTCCAACCCTTGAATCGGCTGTGGCAACCCGAGGCTTGGCTAAGCTTGAGTCACATGCCTGGATAAGAGAGGTCATAAGGATCCTTTGGCCCAGACAGAGTGCGAGTGTGCTCTACGTCATGGAGCAGCAGGGTCCTCGAGAGAACCCTGAGGCTTACGTGGCGCGGAAGCAACTACTTGCAATTCTGGCCAAAAAGGTGCCCCTGACGGCTTACGGGCACAATTTTGATCACGTTGAGTTCAAGACTCTATTGTACGGAGGCTTGAACCGCAAGACAAGATTGGCCCTGGGCTTGGTGGACAGAAAGGAGGAGAGTGAACAGTGCATGCTTTTTCTGTAAAAGTCATGAGCTTGGATCTACATTACATTAAACTGTGGCAGGGGTGGTTTCAAATCTCACCTTTCTGGTAATCATCCGATCAAGAAGTCCTACCCTGAAACATGAGTCAACTCCCACATTTTAGAAATTGGTTCCAGAAAAACGGCATGCTTAATGTGTGGCGGATGCACACCCTCTAACTCTTCCAATTAATCCTCTGTTGCCTCACTTTTTCAGCTGCTATTAAAATGTCCAGTTTCTCTCTCCTCCTCCTCCTCCCCCCACTTTCCCCCTTTGTCTTCAGCTTGCTTCAAATGCTGCAAACATAGGCCCTTTTCGCATCTTATCTGGTTCCCTTGGCGTTGCACAGGGATCATGCAAAAAGCCTCATCTGGGAAGCACTGACGTCCCCGCCACACCAGCTCTGTGCTAGCCAGAAGGAAGCATGAGTGCTCCAACCCTTCCTTCCACAGCACAGCCAGGTACTTTCCCAGGCTGCACTGGGGGAGGAAGCATGATGGCTGTGTGTCTTGAGCCTCCGCACACAAGGTATGTGCGTGTGGGGCAAAGGAGGGATGTGCAATCACGCAGCATTTTCGGCAACAAGTCGAAAATGATATAATGTGCAATCGCCACCTAATGGCCTCGGTAGCATCGCGCGATTGCAAGGATGTCATGTGGAATGGTCTTCACAATTGCATGATGCTCCTGAAGCCATTTTGCAACAGGACTGGCGTGCAAAAAAAGCCTGAGTTCAAACAGCAGGAGGAAGGGACAGCATCTTGCCCTTCCCAGTAGGCTTTGGCAAAGGCAAGTTGCTTCAGCCTCTTCTAGCTTGTGTGTTCTGCCCTCATTAATACCTTTTGCCATCTTGACCACACCCTGATGTTGCTTGGTCAAATGTGTCCCCGTTTTCAATTATGAAATGTTAGAAGGTACACAGATGTGGGTCAGTGGAATATTGGAGATGTAGATTAAGAAAGGAAATCTGGAAGTGGGGTATCTCTTGGAAGCCTCAGTATAAGATTGGGGCCCATTCACATTATGTAATTGTACTGGTATTATTCTACTTTCAACAGCTTGATCTTATGGAATCTTTGGGTTTGCACTTTAGGGAGGAGGCTTCAGAATTTCCAGTCAAAGACTTCCTCTGGTACCCCTGACCAAGAGCCTTATCACACTGCTCCATACGCCATATGTCCAGCTGTTCCCATGAAGATGGCTGATTGTTGGCACTGTCTATCACACCCTTGCTGCATTAGCATTTTAACAGCATCATTAACATGCTGTTTTCATCTGCATTAAGGTGTCATTACTGACTTCTGTACCCCGCCCCTCACTTCATCATTGGTTCCTGTAGCTGTAATAGCGCCATAGCATTATGATGTCACAATGCTACAGTGCCATGACATCATAACAGTGTGAGATTTCCCTTGGAATCCTTGAAGGAGGAATTAGCTGACCACAGCACACCCATTAATAGTCCATAGGTGGAAGAAAGCACTGTGAGACATCCACACCCAAACTGTTTACTGAATTGTTGCATGAAAGGGAGTCGTTAATGGATTATTTCGACTGATAAAATAAACATATTTTCAATGACTCTGCAATGAGATGCAACACAATAGTACCTGGGAAGTAACGACATTGTGCAACGCTGAGGCAAAAGTAGGACTAATGCATTGCTATGATGGTATAACACCATGGTGCAATAAGACTTCAAATTACACACTCAGAGAGGATTCCATAGGTGTTATCACCATGAACTGGCCTGGCTTCAGAAGATATTAGATATCATTTGATATTACAATTCGGTTTCATTTTGCCACCCTTGGCCAAGTGTTTGTGAGGCCCCCAAACAAGCACAGAGCTAGGCATGGCCACTAATTGCTGAACATTCCTTTCTCCACCTAGGCAAGCCAGACTCAGCCAGATCTTGCTTTAGGAGACCTCCCTAGACAAACACCTTATTAACGATGCATGCTACTACAAAGGCGTAACCGCCCAGGTGAACTGCATCTGCATACTGGCCATTCCATTGTCAATTCGGGCTTAATCCCATCATGTTAAATTCTGACCTTTTGGAGACATTGTCCCACGCCCAAACCTCATTGTTCTCTCCCAAGTCCAGACTAGCCCACAGGCATATTTTCCCCATAAAAACCCCCAGTTCCGAGAGCTTCTTTGGATCGCTCCCGAGTTCCAGATCGCCTTGCTGCTGTTTTGCCCGGCAAGCTCCCCTCAGCGAACCACACTGAGTTCCTTCCCTCCATCTTCAACTTCTTCAGGACTACAAGAAAGATGTCATATCACCCATTTCCCCCGAAACACCCTTATTTCTTAGTTAGCTGTGTGGTTGTGTTGTCTTAAGTGTTTGTCTGTTGTTAATAAAACATTATTTTTTCTATTTTAAAACTGTCTGACTGCTTAACTGACCTGACCCCGTAGACATTGGGTTACAAGATCCCCGCTAAGTTACCCTGTCTCTCGTTAGCCTAAGCGAGTGCTCCAGTTAATTTCCCCATCTTGCGTTATTGTGTTTTGGTTATTTGGGCACCCCTCTCAGGACCCCAGTTAACAGGGTAACATAGGAGGCAGCCATGGCAGTTAAAGCAGAATAATAGAGCTATAATTGTACAGTATGAATGACCCCAGGGTCTTCCTTCCCCAAAATTCCATTAACTTGCATCCCCAAAAGCAGTTCCTATTACTCCTTCTGTCAGGGCAGTCTAAGTACACACCATTGCAGAGAAAGTGTTGCCTTGAACATTAACACAGGGTGTGCACTCTGAAGAGGTCATGCTATCTACTTCATGAGATACGTAAAGTAATTTGAAAGTTGGGAGTCACATTTCCCTGGTTAGGGTTGAGGTTAAAAAGCAATTTTATACAGCAATAAAATAATTAGCTTTGGGATCTAAGATAAGAAATAGACTTAAGAGCAAGGAGGGAAAGTGATACATTCCTGCTCACCCTTGCAGACACCTGCATTTCCCCAAAACCCACAGGGAGAAGCAGAAGCTGAGAAAAGAGGCATTACAATGCACACACAACAAAAATTTTCAACAGTCTGAGTATCACAAAGTACAAGGTGGTCCCATTAATTTCTTGTGACTGAGCCAAGACCTGCACGGAAGCCAGACCTTTCACCTGTCTAATTACATAATAACAGCTCTGATCTTGCAAATAACTGAAGATAAGAAATCTCCTTAGATGTTAGCTGTAGTGTGCTCAATATGAGTAATTGCTGGTTGAATGTACTTGAATAGGGGCTGAGCAGACTTCACGTTTGTGGGATCTGCTTTGTGTGTTCCTAAAACATGGAGGCCCACTAGTTACTGCCAAATGCAGAATACTGGGACAAGGATTTGTAGAACTTGGAGGAAAGGGCTTCTAGAAAACCCTTAGGACTGATGAGAAGGTTACTCTTCAGCTGAAAAACTCAGCTGAAAATACCTCTAAGAAAATCTCTTATACATAACTTCCAAAGTATCCAGAATGCTGTCTTCCATACAACATTTTTTAATATTGTTTCTAGTTGTTGCAACTTAATTAAACCCTCATTACCAAACAAACCCCCAAACAAGTTGTATGTATTTGTGTTACCCATAACTCATTAACCCCCTACACTTGTTTCATCAATAAGAGTGTTCATTCCTACAATGTAAATCACAACAATTTCATGCATAGTTGCTAAAGCCAGTTTGTCACCTGCAGGCTGCTAGTCTTCTGGTGATGAGCCTCGTAGGGACTTAGCTAAGCTGGTCTTCAGAGGACAGATTCAGACCCTGCTTCTGGGGCCATATTCAAACTCTTACCAGTCTGGTGGGACCTGCCACAATTCATAAATTGTTGGCATTGCCTTCAAGAACTTGGAATCATAGAATCATAGAGTTGGAAGGGACCTCATGAGCCATCAAATCCAACCCTCCTCTTGTTTCAGAATCTCCATCTAAAGCATCCTTCACAGGTAGCTGTCCATCCTCTTTTTGAAGACGTTCAGAGAAGGAGACATCCTACCACCTCCCTAGGCAGGTGGTGTTTCTGTTGCTGAGCTGCTCTTTTTGTCAAAAAGTATTTTCTAATGTTCAATGAAAATCTACTCTTATGTAACTTAAAACCATTACACCAAGTCTTACCCCCGGGTGCAGCAAAGGACAAATCTACAGCCTCCTCTCTGTGACAGGCCTTGAGGTATTTAAAGAGTGCAATCATATCACTCATCAGTCTTCTTTTCACCAAGCTGAACATACCTTCAGTCTTTCCTCACATGTTTGTTCTCCATACCTCTTATCATCCTTGTTGCCCTTCCCTGAACCCATTCCAACTTGTCTATATCCTTCTTAAAATGTGGTGCCCAGAACTGAACACGGTACTCCAGATGAAGCCTGGCCATCACAGAATATGGTGGGACTGTTACCTCCCTTGACTTGGAAACTGTGCTTCCATTAATGCAGGCTAAAATAGCATTCACTTTCTTTGTTGCTACATCACACTGCTGTCTAATGTTCAGTTTATGATCAGCAATAACTCCAAAGTCCTTTTTTGCATGTAGTATTCTGAGTCATGTATTCCAAATCTTATATTTGTGCAATTAGTTTTAATGGCCTAAATATAGAATTTTGCATATGTCTCTATTAAATTTCATTGTATTAATTTCATTTTATGAATCTCAGAGTCATCTCTATGTCAAAATGAGGTTGCAGAGTAGGATTTTGTGGAAGATGTGGAGTATATCTCATGGTCAATGGTACTAAAAGTCTCTAAACTAGATCCAGACAACCAAAGTCCTTCAGATTTTTGGATTAGAACTCCTGCTATAGTCCTGTAGCTTTAGTTATGCTGGCTGATGCTACTGAGAATGATAGCCTGAGACATCTGGAGGGCAGCAGGTAGTTTATATCTGCACTAAAAAAAGTCAAGGAAAATTGACATGGGTCACTCTCACACTATCTCCTAATACAAATCATTCATCAGACCAAACAAAACAACTTCTGTTTCAAAACTGGACTGGTAAAGGACAACATGAACTGGTGGAGGAGCATAGTAGCAGTGGCTGAGCTTGGAGTGTGGGGAGTGGGCAGGGCTACGGCATGAGGGGCATGGCCAGAACGCATGGGAAAGTGGCTACAGGCTGGGACACCCCAAAAACATTGCTACCCAGGACGAACCACCCCCTCTGCCCCCAGTCCTGTCCCTACATGACTGGTAGTACGCTCTTTCTATCCCAGACCTGGGCAGAAGGAATTGTGAAAGGGTTCTAACAAAATATTTTCCCGTGCTCTTTCATTTGTAGAGGCTCAGAACTTGGACATTACTGCTAGGTGTATTATCATCGTCATCGTCATCATCACTATTACCAGCAGCTTATTTATATCCTGCCTTTCTCCAAAAAACAAAGACTCTGTTTCTGTGGAATTATAAATTTACACGTTAGTTTCTACTCCCACCAGAACTGAGAAAACATGACTTTAAAAAAAATAATCTGGTCTTTTTCTACTGTTTACTTTTTAATGTGAAATTCTTGATTTAAATAATCTACAAACATTCAGGGCTATCATCCCTATAAATCTGATAACAACCTGGCTGCAAATAAGCCATATCACAGGAGGAAAAGAAAGTGTAAATGTCTTTTGAATGAGAAGACGTCAATGTGGTATTTATCTATGGGTAGGAAGGGTGTGAGATGGTATATGCTGGAGGGCTGCAAGTGTATCATATTCTTTGGAATGTTCTTGAACAAATATTAGTGCTTTTCATAAATTTCCTGCCATCTTCTTTTCTGCTGACTCTTTTACCTGTTGACTCAGAACATGCTGAGAAATCTTATTAAATTCTTAGCACCAAGTACACAATTAAAGCCATTATCTGGAAGCTGCTGATACAGGAGGGTACACTGATGATTTTTATATATATATATATATATATAAATAAAAAAATTGGTGATGATTTTTTTGTCAGCCTCCATATGTTAAGAGGAAGCAAATGCCTTTTGGAGAATTGTAATAGTGTGAAATAGAGGAATGAGCAGCCTCTGTTCCTTCTTTTGCTCACTTGCAAGACTGGGCAACATAATTCACCACCCATTGTAAAGGCAAACACTTGGGCTGCCAGCACGCACTGCTTTGGTTGGGGCCTGATGTTAATTTTTCTGGCTAGTTCAGTGTGTTTCCTGCACTGAACTAGCATTGTAGGTGGCTAGGCTATGACCGTTTAGCATCAGAGAGGTTACTGTGGCTATTTTACAGGCAGAAGCTACCATTTCCAGATGAGCAAAGTTGCCCCAAGACATGCTGCTTGAGATAGGGTACAAGATCACCCTCTTTCTCACTGTTGCACACCCACACGCTGATTCCATTCCATGTACAGAAGTCAGCTGGACAAGCCACTGAATTTTAATTCAGCAACCTATGGAATTCTAAGGCAGCAAGCTAGTTTAAGGAACCCAGAACTGTCTCTGTGTGTCACGCCTATGGTGCATAGGAGAAGGAAATGGGGTAGTCTCCAGAGGACAGCTGGAGAAATGCCACTCCTGCCACCACCCAGCATCCAGCTGCCTGAGACTAGCAAATGAATAGATCTCACTGCATCATTGTGGGAGACTTTTTCACATCCTTGTATTTCAGGGAGACAGAATTGACTAGAACAGGCAACCGTTTGGGTTTTTTAAAATTAATTTTAACACAAAGTAATCTAAACACCAACTGACATTTTTAACTTAAACATAAATTAAAATTAAAGCACAATATTAAAAGAATGAACTAAAAATATTAAACACTCCCAGTAAAACACTAACTTACTAAATAAACACTAACTTATTAAAACACAAAGAGGCTCTGGCCTCCCCAAACCAAACTGTAATTTTAAAAAAAAGAATAGAAAAAAATATTATTCTATCATTGCAGACCCACCTAAGCAAACTTACTCAGATTACTAGTAACTATATCCACAAATTATTGCATTGTTAGATTTCTTATTGCTCAAAAAGTCTATAAAAAGTTTCCAAAAAAAATCTTCACTTGACTTATCCTTTAAGACACACATTGGTTTGGCCATTTGGGATAACTCAACAGCCTTAACAATCCATACTTCCATCTCCAGTGCTTCCCTTCATTTCCCAGTTTCAGCAAACAACATTCTTGCAGCTGTTATCATATAATGATGAAATAGTCTGTATTTACTACCCAACGCTTTTGTATTTTGTAAGGTCACCAGAAATGTTTATGTTGGGCATTATGGATAATGCCCAACATAAACATTTCTGGTGACCTTACAAAATGCACCTTTAAAATTATTTGAATTAACATATACATCTAAGACCAATAGCTTTTTGCCTTCTTACAAGTTCATCACATATGGAAAAGGGGACCTTCCTTATCTTGACATCCCCAACAATTGTTTGAAACATTCTTTGACATTTTCAACAACTTGTTGGGATTAAAAAACGTCTTATCACAGTATACATATTTTCTATTAGATTACTGCAAAGTAAATTTCATATCTTTAGACCACATTTTACCCATGCCTCCATTTGAAGGAGATGCTCAAAACTTTGGGTCCAGCTTATTACATACTCCCTGATAGTTTCATCCTCTGACTCTAGTTTCAAAAAATATTCATACGCCTTTCTTTAAATTACATTATCATCCTCACAAAACTCCATATAGACCTCATTTTCTCTGAATTTTACGGCAAGATCTTTCTTATCATGGTAAAATCTATCTTTTAGTTGCATATAAGCAAACCAGTTAAGATCTTTGCCTTACTTGAGAAAATCTCCCTTTTTTCAAACTCCAAATTAGTTTATTCAAAATACAAGATATCCTCATAATGCAACTGTCTCTGATTTTTTTAACCTATTCTTTCCTGAAAAAAAGCTTCCACAGTGAGGTAGCTAATATTATCTTAGGAAAGAGTCTCTGTTTATGTTTACACCACACTCACAGAAGAGTCTTTGTGATGCAGTGGTTTTTACATTCAGCATGGGCTTTAATTTTATCATGACTTTCAAGTTCCAACAGTCTCTCATCTGTAAGCATTATCCATTCCTTCAATCACACAAAGCAACAGACCCCATAATACAATTTAATATTAGGCAATCCCAGACCACTTCTTTCTTCAACATCATACAATGTTTTTTATTCCAGTTTTTTGTGCATACCATACAAATCTGGAAATTTCTTTCCACCATTGTACAAAGGACATTCAATTTTTTATGATGAGGATCATCTGGAAGTAAAACAAAAGTCCCAGCAAAACATTTTCTTGTATTACTGCATTTCTCCCCAAAAGGGATAAATTTAATTTTCCCCATTTTTCAAAGGCCATTCTAGTACTATTATTTCACTTTGAACATCCTGTAGAGTTCTGGAGTTTGTAGTTTACTGAGGCCAAAGAGCAATCTTTGAGAATTCCAAATGCCCCTCCCTAAACTACAAACCCCAGGATTCCATAGGGTATTGAAAGTGGAATAACAGCACTAGAACAGGGTAGTGCAGAAATAGCCTAAATCTCTTTTAATTTCTTTCCAGACTTTTTCCTAGATATTCTGAAACAATGGACTATTATTCTTTGTAATTGTAACTCCCAGATATTTTATCCCCCTTTTTCCCCCTTTAAAGTTGGAATGAGAAGTTAATGCATTTTCTTCATTCAAAGTCATATTTAGTCAACAGTTTTGTTTTTAATCACAGTTCATTTTATGACCCAAACATCTTGGGTTTTTTTCCAAAATAACCTTTCATGAATTCAATGGATTTTGAATCATTATCAAAAGAGCATCCACCTGAGCCCCCGGTTTATACTGTTCCTTTTTTACCTTCACTACACTTATTCTGTCATCTTGTCTGATGTCTCTGAATCTCCAACACCAAAACAAACAGCAAAGGAGAGAGGGAGTAACCTTGTCTGGTTCCCTTTTGCATCTTGACCAGCACCATTGCATTGCCATTTACCAAAATCTAGGCTTTTTGAACAGAACATATTTTCTTTATTGCCCAACTAAAATTTTCACTCAAATCCATTCTCTCCAGTATTTGAAAGCACTACTCACAGAAATCTTAAGAATGACAAGAGCTGGAAAGGATCCTGTGTGGTTATCTTGCCCAGTGACCATAACAATATGTTAAAGGAACTGGGTTGGGTTTTTTTTTTTCTCCTGCAATTTCCTCCTCTAAAATTTTAAAGTTAAGAGTTATGCGGTCAGAAGGCATCTCTAATCAGGTAGTTAGAGAAACCCCAAGGCAGAATAGCATGCCAGTTCTATATGTGCAAGTCATGCTACTCATGAATTCAGCCACGCCACTTATTAGTCATACAAGGAATTTTGTTCAGTTTTGCTTGGTCCAATAAAGGCATTACTGCAGGACAGACTTGGAATTTGCCTTATGGTGAAAACAGCTACCCCTGCATAGTATAATCCTTTAAATGCACTCTAATATGGAGCTGCTCCAGTTTCGACACCTCATTAGGTGCTCGTGAGAATTATCTCTCAGCAGTGGCATATCTAGCATAAACAGCACCTAGGGCAAGCATGGAAGTTGTACTCCTACCTTCTTACTCCTACCCTCACCCCCCCACCCTAACATGCACAGCTTTTTTGTGCCCCCTCCCCGGCATTGGCACCTGGGGCACATACCCTACTTGCCCCACCCTAGATACGCCTCTGCCTCTCAGGGTGGACATAGCAGCAGAGTAGCTTGTAGGCAGGGCAAGCCATTCTGGGTGACATCACAGCCCTTCAGGAGGAGCTGCTAATCCCACACAAACCAGTGAGCTTAAACTGACCTGTTCAGCCTGACTAGCAAGGGCATCAGAGCTAAATAAATGAATAAACAAAATCACTATGGCTGTTGTTTTTGTTGTTGCTATTGTTAGGATGATTGGTTTAAATTAACCATACCAAGCATATCATTAACAGCAGCTCTTATCTATGAGTTACTAGGTCAGATTCAGAGAAAGGCTGGCTCTTGGGAAGCATCAAAACTGGATTCTCATAGTAAACAACTTAGTAAATGGTTCTTAATTTAATTATATACATACACACACACACACACATACACACACAACACTTAGCAATAGGGGACAAGTCTGTCTCATGTGGTAAGTAGCAGTCTCAACTACAAGGAGTCATAGAAGGAATGCTTTGGGACACAATGAGGAGAAAAAGGCCAACTCATGGAAGCTCTTAATAAGGGCCCACCACCATAAAAAAAAAAAGTTATTTATGCTGTGCATTAGTCCAGAGAGAAAGATGACATCTCTTGCATCCGCCTGATAGTAAGATGTATTGGGTCTCTCCTTTGCATACCCTCCAGCTGGAGGAATTCCTTTTCCTACATCATGCTCATCTATTGAAAACAGCCATGGGGACTCTTCTCCATGAGTTTCTGGCATTAGAGAAAGGAGATCAACAACAGTGTATGAAAAAGTTACTTTTTAGACTACAATTTTCAGAATTCCTCAGCCTGCATGGCCACTGCCCACAGTTTTGATCCCCAAAAGTAATTCCCAATTCTGATGACTAGAGAGAGGTTCTTCTCCATGGTGATCTTTCCTAACATGCTCACCTGGTTTCTATTTGGTTAGGTTTCTGGTGCCATGCACAGTGTCTTCCCTGGCTTTCGAAGTTTGTATGTTTTGAGTTTTCTGCTCTTAATTGCTGGCTCTTATTGTGATAATACCTTATTCTGTTTTATTGTTTTACCCTTTGGATGAAGGGTGAAAAAAAATTCAAATATAAAATATTTTAGCTAGCATACTGTCATCAGCAGTCAAATTCTTTCCTGTTCTTGTTATCATTTTACCCTTAGTCACCTGCTGTGGTACTACATTCCTTAGGACTCTTTTCCACTACAGTTATAGCACTCTGATACCACTTTAACTGTCACGTCTTCATCCAATGGTATTCTAGGATTTGTAGTTTAGAGAGGTACTTAGAATTCTTAGCCAGAAAACTCTAGTTCCTCACAAAATTACAAACTCCAGGATTCGTACAATTTTGCCAGGACAGCTCAAGTAGAATTGAAGCATTAGAACTTGTAAAAAGGCCCTTAATCTAATTGTAAAAACCCATTGTTTGAATAGTGTTCAATAAACTCCATTTATTGTTGGATTCTAGTTCTAATTTCCATCCACCCCAACTAGCCTGAACAATGTTGAAGGACAATGAGAGGAACTGTTCACGCACACATGGAGGCACACAGGTTCCCCAGCCCAGCAGTCCCAAAGGGCTTTGCAAAAAGCACATAAATGGAAGAGAACCAAGGAAGCTTACAAACATTGAAAGAATACTAGGCTCAGCCAAGCGTGGCAATGAATATTGAATGATTTTAGCTATTCCAGTTTGCCAAGAGTGTGGCCAGTTCTGGGCCCTGTATGCCAGCCAAATCACAAACTCCTCTGTGGCATTAGTCATGGCAGTTTGTGGTTTTGCACTCAGCACATCCTGTGCTGAAGTCAAAAGCTATTGACATGAGCTGAGCCAGCAGGTGCATGAGAAGGTAGTTGATTCCCATTGGTTGTTGGACTCCAAGGCTAATGAGCCTTTCAGTCTGGTAATTAATATAATGAGAAGACTATCCCCAGAGTAAACAGGAGGAAAAATCAATGCACATAGCACTTTCTATTGGCAGCTTTTCTGCCTGTGCTTACTTCTTGCTTCTTCTGAGAAGAAAGAACTTCTCAGTCCTGGAGATGAAATGGGATTTTTGTTTACCTGGGTTTTAAGGTCTGTTTTCTCAAAAGATGTAGGACAGCCAGCTGGTGTCTAGATGCTTCTCTCCCTCAGGAAGCTGCCCGTGATCAGTGCTGAGGTAAGAAAAATGACATAATATTTTATACATTCAGTTTTCTGCTGGGGTTTTAAACTTGGCCCTCAAGCCTACGCAGGATTTGAAAGGGATTGCATTCTGGGGAACTTTATGCTAAAAATATTAATTGGCAATTTCTAGTAGGGTTGAATAATCCTGAATATCCTTTGCTTTAATCTGCTACTTCAGGGCACAGCCATCATCTTGGATTTCAAATCATCACTGGACCAAATTAAGGGGTTATGCCAGCCCTAAATATGTGGATGATGTTAACACTAAAGACACACCCCAGTGGACTGAGGCATTTAGCCTGAGGGTATAGGATAAGTTTAAAACGCTATAGATGCATGGGTGCATTTGCTTAGGCACCGAAGGGAATAGTAGCTTCACTAAAACATCATTTATAAATGGCTTGTTTTAACCCCATGGTGGCTACCTTTGGCTAATTGATTAGTCATTTTTTCATGCTGTGCACTCAGAAGGCCATGCCTGCCTGTGTGATGCAGTGGGGATAACCTAAGCAGAACCCAGACCAAACTCAAATCAAGATCCAAGACTATGCCTCAAAAGCGCAAAGAAAAATGCAACATCTAACTCAGTTCTTTGGCTATGTCCTCTTAAATATTAGGGCACATTCACAGTTTTCTACTTCCTTGAGGAGGACGACCATTGCCCTGGAGGGCTTTAGACTCAAGGTACTGATGCTAGGTTTTCATTCAGCTCGTGTGTTGTGATCCACAATGGCTTCTTCCCTGATCTAAGTGGTTTGCATCAGCGGCATCATCACCATTTTTAGTGATTTGTTTTCAGAGTGTTTTTCCAAATAATATCAGTGGGCAGCTAGAGATCAGGTGTCCCTTTCCACTACACAGTTATGGTGCTCTGATTCCACTTTAATTATGTCAGTTCCATCCTATAGAATCCTGTGATTTGTAGTTTAGAGAGATGCATTAGAATTCTCAGCAAGAGAACTTCTTTAGGCATTCTGTCCAAAAAAATCCAGGAGGGGGAAAAAGAGAAGATATTACTTCAAGTACTCAGTGAAGTGTTTTGTTTTGAAACAAGCCCAATGCATTTTGGCCAACATATATATTTCAATGGCCTTCTTTAGGGGCAACATAAAAGCAAATGCAAATAGAAATGTCAAATTATAAATCTAAAGAACAACACATAATTATGCCATAATACCTACATAAAACATCATAATACATCTCAATTTTTGTATATTACTTAAAGCCAACACATATAAATATGCTATCTCACAGTGAGATTGATCCAGTGGTTCTGAAATTACTTTTACAACTTCTTTTAACACTGTTGGATATAGTTCATCTGGCCCTGGGGAACCTGAATTCGTTTAGAGGAGCCAGGTATTCTTGTACTATCTCTTTACCTATTCTGTACTGCATTTCCCCTACTGCATCATCTGCTCCTGAGTTGAGCTTTGTTTTCTTTTTGAAGACCTAGGCAAAGAAGGGTGTTGAATAGTTCTGCCTTTTCTCTGTCCCCTGCTAGCATTTCTCCATCAAGTAGTGGCTCTACCATTTCCTTGTTCTTCCTTTTGCTACAGACATAACCCCCACACACAAAAAGCCCTTTTGTTGTTTTCAACCTCTCTAGCAAGTGTGCGCTCATTCTGCAGTTTAGCTTCTCTGTCTTTCTCCCTACACATGCTGGCTATTCATTTGAATTGAAGGTTCTTTAGACATCCATCCTGATCGCTTCAGACACATCCCATTTTTCCTCTTCACTGAAACTGTTTGAAATTGTGCCTTCAATATCTCTGTTGGAAAGAAACTCCCATACATCATGAACTCACTTTGCTTTTAGTACTCCTGGTCACAGAATCACACTCAATATTTCCCCAAGTTTACTGAAGTCAAGTTTCTTTAAAATGTGTGTCTGATTACACTTGGCTTCCGCTTTCAGCTGTGTAACAAATTCCAGGAGAACATGATCGCTACCACCTAAGGTTCCCACCACTTCCACCCCATTAACCATATATTCACTGTTGGTTGGGATCAGATCTAAAACAACTGATCCTCTTTTTGCCTCTTTCACCTGCTGGATAATGAAATTGTCTAAAAGGCAAGTGAGGAACTCGTTGGACTTTTTACTCTTGGTAGAGCATGACTTCCAACAAATAGCAGGATAATTGAAATCTCCCATTACTTCTGCATCTCTCCTTTCTCAATGTTTGGACATCTGTCCCAAGAAGGCATCATCATCAGTCTGACTTGGGGGTTTGTAATAGATCCCAACAGTGACATCACTCTTCTTTATCTCACCCTTAAGTGTTATCCAGATGCTCTCAACCTGACTTCCAGGATTTAAGTCATGGATCTCTTCATAGGTGTAAACATCCTTGGTATATAGTACTCCTGCTCTTCCTTTCCTGCTTGGTTTATTTCTCTGAAATAGGTTATGCCCCTGTTTTACTATATTCCAATCATGAGACTCATCCCTCCAGGTTTCATTGGTGCCTAGTACATCATATTTGCTTTGCTGTGCTAAGAGTTCAAGAAGGGTTAATGGTTAGTGGGCTTAACAAGTCTTGTCAGTCTCTCTGTTTCATCATGGATTTTCACCTCAGGAAGACAGCACGCCTCTCAAAACATCCCGTCAGGCCAGCAAACCACTGCTTCAGTTCCCCTCAGCAGGAAGTCCCCTATCACCACTACATGTCTCCCCTGGGAATTAGCAGGAGCCATTCCATGGGTTGATTTCTCCAAGGTCATCTGCACATTTTTCGAGGACTGGCATGGTTGATCTTGTTCATGTTCCTCATCATTACTGATAAAGGAGAAAGCTTTGAATCGATTCTGTAGCTCCAAACCCACACAGTGATCCCTGGTGCTTCTGCTTCCGCAGCTTACATTCCTCCAACTGTCTATCTCCTGTATATTGGAACTGACCTTTTCCTCAGAGACATCCCCTGTGTGTACCTCATACTCCCTAATATGCTGAAGAGTAGATACACAGGCCTCTATTTACTGGATCATCTCTTCCAACAGGGCAACCAACTTTCACTTGCTGCAGATATAGCAATCCACATCCTCCAGGAAGAACACAAACACACCACTGCAGGAGCGGGTGACTGCAGCAGCTCCCTCACCATCCATGTTCAGTAATCTCTAGTAGGCAGTGAAACAGAACTCTGGCCTTCCCCCTCACAACTTCCCCACTAAACATCTATGCAAAACATTGGTGGCCCTGCCTGTCAGCTGAACTCCTCTTTGTTGAGCTCCAGCAACTTGAGCTTTATGTTTTCTCTTCCATCAGACCCATGCAAAATACCTGCTCGCAAAGCTCCAGGGACTGGGTTTGCAGCTATATAGAGCTAGTGACAGCTAGCTCCTTCCCCAACCAAGTCTCTGATTCACTTCCTCTCAGGAGATGCCCTGCCCCTGAGACCATGTGTGGTCAAGCAGAAGTTCTGAGCCTACACGCAGTAAAACAATGCAACACTAATGGGTACACAATCAGATCTCCACTCAGCTCACACACTCTTAACCCCACAGACACAAGTTCACAAAAACACAATAGAACAATAGAGCACTAACAAGCCTCCTCCCAATTCATACAAAGAAACAGCCTTGCCCCAACAGACATAACAGCCTTAACCCAACAAATTCTCCCAAAAGACTCTTCGAAGCTGGGGAGGTTTGATGCAATAGACACAAGCAGAACTTATGCTGTCTCTTCCCTCACGCCTGTGTAAAACTGCTGTTCACCTAGCCTTTTCACTAAATAGTTATGAAGAACAGACAATTGTAGTAGCTGTGAAATGTGGGTACTTGCAAAAGAACAAAAAACGAAAACCCTCTTTACCATTCTGGACAACTATTAAAGCTAGAAGAACCCGATTCTTTCCCTTTACACCTCTAGTCACCCTTCAAAATGGACATATATAGTGTGCATCCATAAATAGTGAAAATTCCATCTTGCAGGTAGATATTAAAAGCAAATCCTCAAAAAATAAAAAGAATTGAAGAGTAACAATCCAAGACTTATGCTCATGATGTCCTTGTTGAGGGTTTTTTGTTTTTATTTTGGTTTGGCTTGGTTTTGGGGGAGCAATTTTTGAATACTCTCTCGGTTGCCTTTGGGACCATTTCCATCTATTTGAATGTAACATAAAGATGACTGGTTTATGTCAAGGATGGGATTTTTCCCATAAGCTGACCTTCTCCACCCTAACAGCCTCAATTGGCTGTGATGGCTGGAAGTAGGAATGTAACAGTGGTTGAGCAAGGCTGTCACAGATAATCTCCTCCCATATCCCTGTTAAGGACAGAAAAAGTGTGAATTAAACCTTCTCTGCAGTTGGTTGCTAAAATTAAACAAAGCTCTGTTGAAAAAAACCCCACAATGTAATAACACTGATACACACATAAACTTGTAAGATGAGGAGTCACTGTGTCATTCTGTGCATTGATATATGAACATGATGCATATTCATTTCATTTTGTTTTACTTGTTCAGAATCTTATGATACAATTTTGCCTCAAAGAAGGAATACAGTCTATTTCATTAGAAGAAAACAACTGAACCCTGGGACATGGAGGTAGTAACTTCTTAATGAAAAAAAAAACACTAATTGGAAATTTCCTAAACGAGAATTTCAGGATTGCTTATAAAATGAGAACTATTCAGTAACAAATTAGAAATGATGTTTTTTTTTTAAAAAAAAAACTTTTCCACTCAGAAATATTTTAAATACATATTATGGTGAATTCAAACTAACATTATTAAATTTATGCTAGCACTTAGATTATCGCTTTATTTTGTTGTACAACAGCGCATGTATTCATCTGAAAAGACAGAAATCAACCTGTGGAATCACTAAGTTGACTTAATATAAAATGAAAATGTCCAAGGGCATCAAAATATTCTGACCTTGAACAGAATCTTTAATTGTGACCTTTTTTATTTAGCCATTTTTGCATTATATTAGCCCTATGATATCCCTGTATCAAATCTGGGGAAATCACAAATTATATTTTAAACTATTCCCCATATTCCCCGATCCCAGCTCTTCTAGGTTGCAATTCTGTACTCACTTACTTCAGCACATGCCCACCAAACTTATGAGTGAACTGTATACAATTGCTCAGTTATACTATATTGCTATACCGATATGGAGTTTATTTTTGAGCAGACAGACACTGACAGTTTACACTAGTGATGCTGAAATATTGTTTCTCATACAGCTTTTAGCTTTGCCACAGCCACATTGGAAAACACACTGGAGTGTCACAGGCAGTAAAGAGCAGGGGAAAAACTTTAAAAAGCAGGAAAAGTTTAGGGTGTGGAAGAAGAAAGGGAATCATGGACTGCTGAGCATGTATTGCCAGTTGCAGGGATGGCGAGAAACATGACACTCCAGATATTGTTGGACTACAAGTCCCCTTGCCATTGGCTCTGCTGGTTGACAAGAGTTGCAGTCCAATAACATGAGAAGTGGCACATGTTCCTCAGACATGATTTATGATAGAGAGCATGCTTGTTCACTGCTCATTCACTACTACTTGTGAACGACTCCAATCATACTCATACTTATTAGAGCACCACATGCATAGAATTAAGCAAATCATTATGATCTTAAATTTTTGAAGCTATTACTTCCACATTTTGTTATTTAGAGAAAGGGGCAAGGCAAGAATTGCTTTGAGCAAGTTTAATATCCTGTTAAGCCAACAAAACCAAAGCACCGGTTCTAAAAATGTTGTCTAAACGCATATTGTTGTGTTTAGCAAATCTTACTGCTAAAAATATTATTCCTAAAAGCAGTGATATTTTGTATTAGAGCAATCCCTTCCCAAAGTAAATTAAAATATCACTACCTCTCTGACATTTTGAATTCACAGAGATCCACCCAATTGTTATGTGAGCTCTTTCCAAAATAAATTTTCCATTATTTATTTCTCTTCATTTGCCAATAGCCTAATTGTTCACAAAAATAATGGCAAAAAATATCCAGGAAGAGATAAGGACTTTAATTGTTTAGTTGAAGATAAACTGAACAGTAGTGCCATTTTCTAATTTTGTAGCCTGTTGCTTATTTAGGCTTTGCTTTTTTCCTATTTAAACGTTAATTGTTTTATTCATTTCGGAAATTACCTTAGGGAGATGTTTGGAAGAGTGGTATCAAAATAAATAGTTCGCAAATATGACTTAGAAGAGAGCCAGCGTGGTGTAGTTGTTTGAGCATTGGACTGCAATTCTGGAGAACAGGGTTCAATTCTCCGAAATCCACCTGGTGACCTTAGGCATGCCACATACTCTCAGTCATAGAAAACTCTGTGATAGGGTCACTTTAGGGTTGCCATAAATTGGAAGCAACTTGAAGGCACACAACAACGTAACACGACTTAAAGCTTCATATGCCCTCAGGAGAGCCCATCAGACCCTGACCAGTGTTACCTGTGTACCTCTCTGCAGTGACAAAAGGTGGGGTGAGAACTGGAATCAGAGCTGCATAAAGCCCACATTCTCTTCCCTGAGTCAGCCCTATTTAGGAGCGAAGGGAGCTGCCAAAAAAAAAAAAAGCCCAGTAATGCCAACCACACTGACTGGCAGGAATGACCCTGGGGTGTTTCATGTAGCCATTTTCCCAGCCTTACCCGGAGATGCCACAGATGGAATCTGGCACTCTCTGCATGCAAAGCAGGAGCACTTCCACTGACTTACCACCATCCCTTCCCAAAACATTTGGCAGGCTGGTGCTAATTATTCAATAGTTAGGGAAAAGAACTTTGCATATGTCTACTACATCCTATTTAGTATTATGATGCAGAGTGGGATACAGGCAGTCTTGGAAAACTGGGGGGGGGTGCCCAGTTCAAGTGTACTTTGTTTGCAGAGTTCCTAAATGGGAAAGACTTCCACTGAAAACTCTGGACAGCTCCTACAGCTGTTGTACAATACTAAGCAAGATGTCTATGGCACTGGAGAGCTTTGTTTATAGGACCCCAGAGTGTTCCATTGGTTTCTTCCATTTCCTTCAGAAGACAGGAGATTAAGGATGCCAGAAATGTTGTCTGGGAAGGGGGTCAACATTGGAGGGCAGGATATTAACTTTGAATACTTGCAGGTATGTTTTCACAAAACAATGAAAACACATAATAGGCTCTAGGAGAACAATCATCCCCACCACCACCACCACCACCACCACCATCATCATCATCATCACCATCCTCATCCTGTTGAAGCTAGTAACAATCTTAGTATCATGAAAGCACTAGCAAAATAATTGACCATTTTTCCACTAGTGTACTTCTAATCAATAATTCCTGAACAGGATCAACTGCATAGAAGTATTGGTGGTCCAGTGATACCTTATCACCGGGGCACTTGAGTTTGCTCTGTTCCAGGGTCCATGCAAGGGATAGTCAAGTCTAATCTGATAGGAATGCCTTGATCCTACAACTATATCGGGGTGGGAATCATTTGCTCCCCTTAGAGATGTTGTAGGACTGCAGTTCCCAGCACCCCTAACCAACACAGCCAATGGTTAGCAGTCCTGGAATTTGCAGTTCAAGACGTTCACAAGTTGCCCACTCTTAGCCTATTCATTTAATAAGTGGACTTTGTTTCCTGTGACAGGCAGACTAGAAGCCAACACTCTTTCCTACCAGCAAGCCAACAGCAAAGATCCCCTCTACCATGGAAAACAAAGAAGAAGCGTGGCAGAGACACCAGCCCCAGGAAGAGAAGGAAGTGGGGAGAAGCGAGAAGTCAGACTCCGGCCAAAAAAAGAGCCCAAAGATCCACCAAGACAAATCATGGCTCCAGCGACACTGCTCTTCCCTCTTGCACAGGGACAAGCAGGCCCAGAAGGCTGGACAGCTTTTCTCAGGACTGATGGCCATGAACGTGGTGTTTTTAGGTAGCGCTTTCATCTGCAGCATGATGTTCAACCATGTGGCCATTACGGTGGATGATGTCCGGATCCTTTTGTCCATTCTCAAGATCCTGGCCTTAGTTTGGATAGCATACTATTTGTTTTTCACAAGGCGGAGGCCACATGCAATCTTGCATCAAGATCCCCACGCAGGGCCGATCTGGGTTAAAGGTAAGCACTGCTACTCCCTGCATTTTCTTTGCAATGCGTCAGGCCTAGCATATATGACAGAGACCACATCCAAGCAGCATCTTTCCAGGGCCTGATTTCTTCTGGTGTATTTTACAAACATGAACTGTGTTTAAAAACTGTACAGTATCCAGAAATGTAGGGGGTTATGCTTTATTGCCCCATCACTGCTTCTCACAGTTAAAAAAATAGGCACCTCTTGAATTTGTGTAATGTAGCTATTAAAAGGCAGAGAGAGCTTACTGCAAGAAAAAGATAGTCAACCCTCTCACTTCCATTCTACCTCTAGCAATAGGCTGTATTAACCAGAGGTGAGAATCATGTGCTCCCACCAACACTGATGAACTGCATGTCTTAGCCAGTATAATCAATGGTAAAGAATACTAGGAGCTGTAGCCCAACAAATCTATGGAGAGCCCAATAATTTCCACTGCTGTGGCAAAGAGAGCTTGCCCATTATGCAAATAGGGCAAAGTCTCTGTAATGTTGATATATGTCCACAACTCATATGCTACCTAATGAAATCTTTAAATGCACTATTCTGAACTGAAATACAAGAGATATTACCAGAATTCAACCAGGTGGAGCAGAGAGGAGCATAAGTTTTCCTAGAAACTAATTTTTTTAACAGAAAATATTTTTGTTAAAAGATTTCTGTTTTAAAAGAAAAGATTTATTTCCACATGCAGGAATATTTGGTATCCATTTCAAGTAGAGTGCAGCACAGTCAATGCAATATGAGGCTGTGGTAGAAAACAGGAGAAAATACTCTGGATGCTCTTGTAAGGTCAAAAAAAGGAAAAGTTACATTCAGTGTTTCAGGAAATCCATCTTGGGATAGGAAAGGAGATAAACAAGAGAAAATTACTTAAATTTCAGTAGAAGAGCCCCTAAAAGCTGGCTCTCATCTGTGGATGTAAGCCACCCAAGGCAGGAGCTTCAGGGATCCTCCTTCTCAGACAAAGGGAGACAATGAACAAACTAACTTTTGAAAGAAGAAGGAAATAACCTCTGCAGGCAGAAAGGAAAGAAAAAAGGTAGAGTACAAAGATATATAGAAAGAGAGAAAGGAAGGAAGGAAGGAAAGAAGGAAAGAAAGAAAGGTGTGAAACAGAAGGGCAGGCATGCTCTCTAGAATTCTCTGTCACTATTTTATACGAGCATTGGTGCCTCTTTACTTCCAGCACTGCATTCCTCTATACTCAGGTTAACAAATCTCTCAACATTCCTGGAGAGAACCTGTAGCCCTTCAATTGTTATCTAGACAAACATTTTCCCCAGTGCTGGTCTACTGCAACTGTCAAGCCAAATTTATAAGCAAGGTTCCCCGACCTTCACCTGTCTAGATTTTAAAGACATGCACCAAAACAAACAATAGTCCTCCACCTATTCCTCCTGCCTGTTTCTCTCAAAGATTTTTTTTTTGTCTGTCTTATGGGAAATTTTTTAACTGAGGGCTAGATTGACAAATTGAAGAGGAATAGGTATTTCATCATTACAAAGCTAATAAAAAGCTATAGATAAGACATGAACCAGCCATAGCTGAACAAATATTGTAGATTCTGAGAACTATCACAATTTTGTTGGGTACAATTCTCTGTTGATCCATGCTTAGTTTTGTAAATGATGCCCTTAAAAAAACCCGTTAGCTTGTTTTTAACGAAATATGGCTGATCTAAATGTTTATTCCCACAGGATCTCTAGTCCTGTTTGGAATTTGCAGTGTATTCCTGAACATGTTCGAGATTGGATATTATATTATTCATATTCACTGCAAACACCAGGTCACACTCTTGTTCCCATCCATAGAAATTCTCTTCATCTGCATTCAGGTATTAAGTCTCACTTTTTGTTGCATGTCAGCTTTTATCTACAGCACGATGAAAGAAAAACAATCAGAGATAGGATATCTCCAGCTAACAAAATGGTAGTTCAAAGATCAGCTTGTAATAAATATTACACACATATGAATAAGCTCAAAATATAATAAATTGTGTAATTTTTAAAGGTACCATGGTCAAGACTTTCTGATCTGAATCATTTGAGCAATTCCAACAAGAGATCCAATGAATCCACTTTCACACTGTGCATTTATAGCATTACATTTCCACTTTAGCTGCATCCTATGGCATCCTGGGGCTTGTAGTTTGGTCAGAGGCACCAATGGAGTTCCATGGCTGAGAATTCTAAAAGCCCCTCCCTCAACTGCCAATCCCAGGATTCCATAGGAAGTTGCCATGGCAGTTAAAATGGAATCATACCACTATAACTATGTAGTATGAAAGGGCTTCATGGTTGTACAATTGTTACCCCAAAAGGTGGGTGACTCACAGGTCCCTTTGCAGTATCAGTGCCTCCGTGGAAAAGCGGGGAATTATTAGCTCAAAAGGGAGGCCTGCAAGGTCCGGGGAGCGGGATAGCCTTACAGGAGCTTTCCACTTATGTGCACTGGTACTAATGCAGGGACACCAGTTGGAGATTAAAATGGTATTTTGGGAGGAAGGAATCACAGAAGAAGAAGTTGGGGCAAAGTAAGTAATGTTTACCTATCCTGCAGAGAAGACATGAAGCAATGCATCTCAGACTAAGGGTCCGAGGGTAGTACAAGAACAAGAATCTGAGCAACAGAGGGATGGCCTGGTTCCAGTGTACTATGAGTTGTCTGGCTCAGAGCCAGAGTTTAAATACCCTGTTTCTGCCCTGAGGGGGAAGGTGTTAATCGCTCTCTCGCAGAGCAAACAATGGAGTCCAGAATAGACTAATGGCGTTAGCATTAGGCGACAGTGTACTGATGGGAATATGATAGCTTCATAATGTCTAGGTAGGTGAGGAAACAAAGGAGAATTCTGACAGGAAGAGGGAACAGGTCAATGACAATTGGGTGCTCTATTGAGACAACTTTGTGTGCTATTGCATTTGAAGGTTGAGTAATTGAGGGGAGGGATTATTGCAAACTCCTTAGCACCAGAGCTTCCCGAATGATACGACCTGGCCATGCCCTGAGGTCCTTTCTGACCTACCTTTGTACTTATTCAACCAATCCTCTTTGCCAGCATGGCTTTCAAGTTTATGATTTATATTTAGTGCTGATTAAATAACGTTCATGGACAATTATATCATGGAGCTCAGCTGTTTTTGGAACAAACAATAGCATTCAGGCTTCTCCTGTTTTGACCAATAGAAATTGCTGGACACAGAGCTTCCACTTAAAATGGCCCTTCTCCCTTTAGATTTGTGGTAGAAAAAGCAGCTGCATTTTCCTTCCCAGTTCTTCCTTCATCTTTTCACTTACTGCTTGCTGGAGTGAGAAAGACTCCCAAGCATGCTTGTCAGTAAGCAGAGTGTGCTGAGCAGGGAAGGAGAAAAGGGAAGATGCCATGGTTGATCCAGCTCCCCATGCGAAAAAATAACATGGATGAGAGAGCAAAATTCTTGCTACCTGCTTGTATGCAACCTTCAAAATTGCTGTTGGGCTGCATCTAATTATTTTGTATCCACGTATTTGTATGTGAGCACAGAGGTGGCCCCCTTCTTAATCCATGATTGATAATACAAAAAAAAAAGTTATTTCACCTCAGTGATATGACTATGAGCTATCATGTCACCAAACTATTCCTTACTGAACTTGCTGAACTATTTCCCTTTCAAAACATGGTGTGCATTTGCATAAGACTGTTTACAAGCTTAACACCACACTAATTCTACCCTTTATGTTGATTTCAGACTTACTTTATATGGTGCCATGCAAAGGACTGTACTCAAGTTCAGCACAACCTCACCAGGTAGGAGAACAGAAGCAGCAGCAAAATCCTCATGCCATTAACACTCCAGTGGGAATTGTGAGCCATTCACAGAATGGCTCACCCTTCACAGAAACGAAGATACATCTGTTTTGTCTGTATTTATTCAAATGCTGAATGTAATTCGAGAAACTGGCAGGATAATGTCTTTATGTTGCTTATGGCTTACATAGATGTATGTATAACGAGGACAGACACATACATATGCACACAACAAGTTCTCAACATTCTGGCCTGCTCTATTATCTAATATATAAAAGTCAAAGTTTCTTTGTATCAGCTGAAGACCTCATATGATTGGCTGCCTAAGAAGTTTCTATGGAATCCTGGGGTTTGCAGTTTGGGGAGGGGCCTTTGGAACTTTCAGCCAGAATGCTCTTGGGCCTCAGTCAACTGCCAGTTGCTATGAAGACAAGGCCTAGCAGAAAGGATGAGGACAGTGTATTCACTCAGGAACCCAACCTCTGTATGTTAATAACTCTGAATACAGATTGGATTGAGGAATGTGGGGAAAAGTTAGAGGTACTGGACAAGACATTTTGGGGAATTAGAGACACAGGATCTCAAATCTTTCTAACAAGTATGAGAAAATAAATCCCAGGCATTGGGTTTATATGCTAGTTTTTTATATAGAAGACATCTCTACTACCCTTCTATGCAGAGCATGGAATGGTTAATTCCCTAAACAACCGCTCCTAGAATCCCCTACCCAGCATGGCCAGCGGCAGCAACATTAAAATCAGTGCAATACAAAAATATATTACAAATCCATTAGATTTTTAAAATCATATAAAACGAAACTAAAATTGCAACTGAAGATCTGAATGAAACTGCAGCCTATCACAGACTTATGTAGTAGCCAATTACAACTTAACCGCCCCCTCCTAAATGGAAGGGACTGAATGGTCTCCTCAAAGTGTGCAGACAAAGGGTGGGGGGAAAGCAGGAAGGCCTACTTGGGGAGGAGTTTTTATAGAGGGGCTCTGTTGTGATGGTTATCCACTTAAGTTTCCACAGAGAAGGGGTTCAGATAAGCCTGCTGTGTCCATAGACCAGCCTCTCAGTCATAGTAGTAGTAGTAACAGCAGCAGTAGCAATGTGTAAGCATTCTTGTGCTTGTCCTGAAAAATCACTGAGGCTTTCAACACAATCTAAGTAACCCTTTGTACAGCTTTGAGAGTTCTGAAGAAGGTCCTCTTCCCCTACCACCACCATTTTCTTCCTGAAAGCAAAGGAACATATCTTGGGCCAGGCGAAAGAGAAGGCAGGGGGAAGGAGCGTTCTCCAGAAGCAGCATTCATTCTCCACCAGACACTTAGAGACAGGTAGGGAAAAGAAGTTCTGCCGGGCAAACATAGATCTTGCCCCAAGATAGTTTTTCACCTTGAGTCAGAATAAGAGAGAATAAATGATTGACAGCACTGGGGCAATCCAGGAGGGATTTGAGCTCCTCTGCAAATACTTGTGTCATCCTGAGATCAGAGTAGGTTCAGTCTTCAATGGTTGCAGTCATCAGAGGCAAAGAGCAAGTTAGTCTCTGATTCAAAGGTGTCTGAGTGTACCCTTTCCCCTGTGCCAGCTAATGGCTGCTAAGCAAAATAGCATCTTCTATATGTGACAGACCTTCTAGCTCAAAAAGCATTTATTTTTTTAAAAAACCCACATTCATCCAAGCCTGTTAAACACATGTAATGGCTAACAGATTAGCTTTTTGCAACTGCAGGTTTCAGAAGACTTAAGTTTCTAGGCCCTAGGGTTGGAGAGAGAAAAAAAATGGGCATATTCACCCCAGAAGCAGAACATTCGGACTCCTCTAGTGCACTACCTGAATCATAGATTTATAGAATTGCAGGGTACCTGAAGTTCTGTCCAATCTCTTCCAGTGTAGGAATCCATAGCTAAAAGATCCCTGACAATTGGTCACCTAGCCTCAGTTTAAACATCTCCATATCCATCCACTTCTGAGGTAGTTATTCCACTATCTTACAGCAGGATGCTCTTTTTAGTATTTAGCTTGAATTTCCCTTCTTGTAATTTGAATCTGTTACTTCAGATCTTCCCCCAGAACAACAGAAAACAAACTTGCTCCCTCTTCCGTTTGAGAGCCTTTCAGATATTTGAAGATGGCTGTCATACCACCTCTCAGTCTTCTCTTCTCCAGGTTAAAAATAACCCAGTTTCCTCAACCAGACCTCAAACCAGACCTTGGTTTCCAGATCGTTTATTGTCTTGATCTCCCTCCTTTGGATATGTTCCAACTTGTTAATTTCTTTGAAACAGTCTTCTTGTAATCTTGGTATTTTCCTTCTGCAGTAGATTTCTATACCTTTCTGACTTCCTGTCTGTGACATCTATCTCCCTATAAATATCTTAGCAAGAACATGCCTGATTATAAAGGAAAATTGGAAAATGGTATTATATCCCCACCTCTAGAGATATTATAATTCTAGTTTAACTTTGTATGACATTTGACATATACACAAAATACCTGGAATTTCTAATACTATTACCAACCATGTTAAATCCTCAAGGGGAAGAGCAGAGAACACCAGATCAAAACAGAAAAGGAGCAACTGAAATCTCATTCGGTGTCCCACATGATCTCCCATCTTAAAAGCTTAGCCCACATCTTTTCAGTGTAGAATCATTATCATTGTTTCTTCCTTCATTCTTCAGATTTATAGCATACCTTTCACTTTATGTTCCCAAAGCATGACATATCAATAAAGCCATCAGAAAATCTTATGTATAGCCCAATATGTTAATTCAGTACACAGTTTTATTATTGAGGGGAGAATTTTATATCTTTTAATCATTCCCAAAGTCCTAGGTAGGCGTTTTATTTTAAATTCACACACTCAAATACAAAGATAAGTAAACAATATATTTTAATGATACTGACACACTGATGAGAAGCAGATAATGAACAAAACACATTTCCTGAAAGGTGAAATTCTCAGGATGCTCAGCTCTGGTTCTGCTACTAAACTTGTGACTTGAGAAATGAGCTGCCTTGGATCCCATATCAGGAGAAAGGTGGGGTACAAATCCAACATGTGGATAAATAAATAATAAATACATCACGGAGCTGGGATGGATTTCATACAGATTATAACTCTTCTGTGGTTCCTTCATTTGTACCTCATCCCAAGATCCCTTGCCAACATGTTTAATTTCATAACAAGCCTGTGTGGCACCCTGGATGAGGAGAACCAAGCATCAATATTCCATGAATGAGTATCATACAACTTGGGGGCGGGGGGAACTATGGCAATTGGCAGAGATAACAAAAATATGTTTCTTTAACAGATGTGGGCTAATGCTGGCCTTGGCCACTAACCTCCTGCTTTGGCTCTCAGCAGTGACCAATGACTCAATGCACAGAGAAATTGAATCAGAACTTAACCAAGCTGTCCAAGGTATGGGACATCCTTTATCTTCTCAAACATAACGCGGGCAAAGAGACAAGTAAAATGGAAAACATGCACAAAGCAGAAGCCACACACATTTCCACACAGAAAAACAAGTGACTGTGAAGACATCACACACAACAAGGTATTAATCTAGGTTAATAACTCTAACTATAGATGAGCTGCTTGAAGATGTGTCTCACTTCCCTCCTACTCCCGTTAGCAATGTGTGTGATGCAGCAGCACTACAAAAACAGCAGGCAAGAAATGTGAAAGGCAGTAAAAGAATAATAAAACAATAAAATAATAAAACTGTTGGGCTAAAAACAGTTGGTCTGGAAAAGAGAAATAAATCACATTAGCCAGAGAGGCTCAAGCAACGCTTCTGCCTCCGATGCCATTTTGTCTCCTCTCTCACATCAAATTACAGCCGCAATGTATATGTTTATGAACCAATTCTTGGGGTCCTGTTTACCATGGACCTACATGATGACAAGAAGTAATTTTAAATATATACGGTTCCAGCTACATACCTCAAGATGTAGAGAGTGGGGAGAAGATAATTCAAAGTATTACCCTGGTTGTGGAGTATAGATGATGATGATGATGATGGTGATTGATGATCTTTATTTCTATCATGCTTTTCTCCCCAAGGGGACTCAAAGCAGCTTCCTCAAACTGTGGCAATTTGGAAATAATGTAATCAAACAAATGGTTACTTGGTCTGTGCCTGTCCTAAGAATTTCAGCATTTCAGGGTTCAGGAAGAAACAAAACCACAAAACCCCCAGAGCAAAAGTTATGAGGAGCTATGGGGCCTATTCATTCTACACAATCACAACACTATGACTCTATCTTAACTGCCATGGCAGCATCCTATGGAATCCTGGGATTAGCAGTTTAGAGCTGGGCAATTATGATTATCAGACAGAGAGCTCTAGCGTCTCATCAGATTACAACCCCCAGGATTCCATGGGGTGCAGCCATAGCAGTTAAAATGGAATCATAGCGCTATAATTGTGTAGAGTGAAAGCGTCCATGGTAAGAACAGGTTCTTGCCAAGATCCAAAATGAGACTAATACCAACATTAATAAGTTGGAGAGTATCTCTCTGAACCAGGCTGAGCATTAGTATCTCAGAACTTTCCACAGTAGATTTTGAAGAAGACTTGCAACTGGAAACTGCTCTGCAGTCCTTTTATTTGTTCCTGCCATTCTCCCCTCTCTTACTGCAGGCAATGGGACCAGTTCCTGCAAATGCTCAAACACAACTGCCTGCAAATTCTTCCAGGATGGCTACATTTTGCTCTACCCCTTCAAGACAGAATACTGCTTGATCTGCTGCTCCATGCTCTATGTCATGTGGAAGAACGTAGGTCGGCACATGGCTCACCACCATTCTGCCTATGTCAAGCCAAGGTTCAAAGTCCATGGAGTCATTTTGGGGCCTCTGCTTGGCATATCCGCAATCATCACTGGCAGCTGTATTTTCATAGTGTATCAGATCAAAGCCACTGGTTCCTCTCCAAGCCATCAAGCATTCATACTTTATTATTCCTACTACATCTTTTTGTTGCCTGTGATGACAGTAGGGGCTTTAGTTGGAACCATCATCCATGGATTAGAAGAGAGGGAGATGGACACACGGAAAAACCCAACACGAAGTCTTGATGTGATCTTACTTATGGGGACAGCCTTAGGCCACATTGGCATGAGTTACTTTTCTATTGTGGCCATTGTGGCCACCAATCCAAGGAGTTTGCTGAACAGCATCATCCTGGCCTATTCAGTAAGCCTCATTATTCAGTGCATTACCCAGAACATCTTCATAATTGAAGGGCTCCACAGGCAGCCACTGGTGAATGAAGGTCCCAGTCATCCAGCCCATTCCACACTGGGTTCTGCCTCCACCCTGAGCCCAAGCCCACCCAAAGACCATCAAGAACCTTCCCCATCCACAGTCAATGAAGAGAAAGACAGAGATGAAAGAGAGAAATGTGAAGATCACTCCCAAGACATTTGCACTCTAGAGATAAGACAAGAAATACAGAGTGTCTCACAAACGTACATCCAGAATTATAGCCATCTGAACTGGAAAAGGAAAGCTCTGAAGGAAATCTCCAGCTTTTTAGTCATGTGCAACATAATAGTAAGTACTTGATTTCAGTAGCTCCAAAGGACAAAACTAAGGATAATCTGTGGTGTAGCATACACTCATTCTTTCAAGTTTGCTCATTGACACTGGGCAAATGTGAATAGTGCTTAATATGGAATGTGGAGATTTGCACATCTGGAGATGCCGGCAGCAGTATGTGCAGTAGAAAATGTGTGATACAAGGAACCAGGTTTGTTGTGCTTTTTAGTCAGTGACAGGGAGGGACATCTAGGAAGTCATGACTTAAATTAATGTGAAATAATACAGATGACCGCCCCCTTCCAATATGGCAGTAAACACACAAACATACACACCTATCCAGATGAGATTACTATCCTCTGATTCCTGTTTTCTTTTCAAATTACTTTCCAGCTGTGGATCATTTCATCATTTGGAGCGCATCCAGTGTTTGAGAATGGATTAGAAAAATCGTTTTATGGTTACTCTACCTGGTTTGCTATTGTCAATTTTGGGCTTCCTTTGGGTGTGTTTTACAGAATGCATTCTGTTGGTGACCTTCTGGAAGTGTATCGGTCTGCTTGAAGCAAATCCAAGCCTTCTTGCAGTATGAGCAGAATAAAAACATCAGTGAAATTATGGAAATCTTAACTTCGTTGTACTGTTATGAAGATTCCACATTAGCAAGGGAGATCTATGGTCTTGAACACTTCATTACACTGGGGTGGTGGGGACATAATGGAAACGTATCCACAGCATCTTATTATAGGGTGTCTCATTCCGTGTCCATTATAATCACTAATTACAAGGATACTAAACAACCCCTAGCCTAAGATGCATAAGGCTAATATCATTTTTGGAAGATGCTGAAACTGAGCTGGGCATGATAAACCCTTCAGAAATATATCAATCTTTTGGGATGCAAAGATCATCCTATAAAGACTGAAAAGTAGGCTGCCTTAGTTAGGCAGAGTTAGTATTCTTTTTGAAACATAGTAAAATTGAGTACTCAAATGTTAAACTTGGTTTAACACCATCAATACATTATGTCAGCATGCAACATACGTCTGTGAAAAGACATGCCAGTTCCAGAGATGCTTCTAGCACATTGTCCGTCAGGATGCCTTAATACACATCTGACACAAAGCACAAGCAGCAACTGGCAGGAAGCAATAATTGTCAGGAAGGTTTAAGCCTACCCTGCGTTGCAGAGGTATTCATCCCTCCCTCTTGAGTTTTCCACATTTTGTTGTGGAAGTGATGCCATGCTGATGCCGATGTATATATAAGCCTACACGTGAGTCAGTCCTGAGAAAAGAGAAAAGTCCTTACCCATCTGTTCAAACTTACGACATGAGGCACAGATTTTGTTTTTGCTTTTTTGAAGACCATCCTTTCCAACTTGCTTTCAAGTCGTACAACAGTGATTAGCTTCAGGCTCTTGCATACCTATCAGATATTTTTACACAAATAAACAAAATAAAATTTGTTACTGAACTATTCTGAACTGCCAATCTTCAAAGTCTCTGATGAAATTAAATCTATGATTTAAAAATTAGATTTTTAAAGGTCATGTATTGAAAAAAGCCAGCCTGAGATATTTAAAACTACACAATGTCCTGAGAACAAACTACAGCTCTCCAAGGAAATCAGCAAGAAAATAACGGATCACTTGAAAAGGCTAAAATCATCTTTTGGGAAGTAGTTCTCAAAACGAAGAGAACAACTGGATTGCAAATCCCTTTGAAGAATACTTCTGAGCTGCCAATTTGTCAATCAAGAAAAAAGAGAAGTTGATCAGACTTTCAACTGATACTACTTTAAATGCTGAATTCAAAGAAAAAATCTTATGGACTTTTGGGCAGACATCAGCAGAGAATATGAACAGCTTTCTGACAAGGTCGTTTTTGTTGCTATTCACAAACATGGGACTGGTGGAGAGGGCTTTCTTTTCTTATACCTTTATAAAAAAACCACACCATTGTAAGCTGAATGTAGTTCCAGATTTTAAACTGAATCTTATATCAGTTGACCTTGATTTCAAAACTATGTACCTCAAAACAAGCTCGAGAATCGCACTGAATATTTGTTGTTTATAAAATATTTGTGTGTTTTATAAATATTATTTCAGAACTCATTAGTTTTTCATTTACTCATAAATTAAGGTAACAAATGTAATGTATTAATTAATGTTATGTAGGGTTTTTTTAACATAATCTGTGATGCATTTACTTGAATTCATTGTTATCTTTGGAGTTTTGAATGTAAATATATATGTACTGTCTGCCACCTTATTATTCAAGTGCTTTTTAATCCCATTATTGGGCTGTTTATTCATAATTACAGCATATAAATTTGAAATAACGGTAACAATATTAATTACAACAATTTTGCTAATCTGAAGGTGCAATTTATGGAAATAGGCTGCCAAGAGATACGCAAGTGAAAAAAGGTTGGGAAGCACTGACTTAAGATTTACGCTCCAGTGAAAGTACTGTGCCACTTCAGAGTGTTGAGTGTCCTGTGTACATCAAGTGGCAACAATGCCAATCAAATCCACTTCAGTTCCTAGCTATAACACAACAAAACATGAAAAAAAATCAAGATGCATTGCTATTTCTGCAGGGCACTCCAACTCTGAAAACAAGAACATCACTCACACCTATTTTCTGATCTTTTCTTCAGGACAGCAGTTTGAAAGAAGGAGAAGAGCTTTACTCTCTTCAACCTGTTTACATTGTCTGAAGTTAAAACCTTTAAGACTTCCAAGAGTGCCAAGTGGTCAGGCTGTTATTGTGCATTATATAGGTTAGGATGGACCTCTATGGTATAATTCAGTTTTCATTTTGCACAAAACCCACTTAGCAATACTTCTCATACATACAGACTTAAGAGAGGCAGAGGAGTCTAACTAGAACTACTCAGAGTATTGCATTTGAGAACTGGAAAGGAACAGAACAGTCATGACCTTGAAAAATCGCCAAGTATCTCAGCAAAACATGGCTAGTTAACTGTTCCTAGTTTATTGGGTAGGGTCACTGTTTCACCCTGGGTTCAGGACACAGCAAAGCCAATGGGAAACAATGAAAAGCTGGCTCTAAAAATTATAGTAGGCCTTGACTCAGCCTAGTTATTGATTATATTAAGGCATTAAAAGCTCTGTAATCAATTTCATCTTTTTGCACTATCTAAATTCTTCCTGTTGCTGAAGGCTAACTTATGGAAGTGTAAACACTTCTTGTTTTATTGCTCTCCTGCAAAATAAATCACTCTCAAGAGCTATTTGGAGCTTGAGGTTTTTTAGAACTCTTATCTTTGGGGAAAAAAAGGAGCCAACCCAGGTCAGCAGCAGTCTTACTCATGCTCCCACCCCCAGGAACCCATGCCCAACAGCACTGCAACTAGTTATCTCAAAGACAAAAAGTCTTACAAGTTTGGACTTTGCATATGTGCTAATTCTATTCAGCCTTATGTCAATAGGAACTGGCAGAAGAAATAGGAGTCAGATAAATGAGCACTCTTTAAAGTTAATTATTACCCTATTTCTCACAGGCTGAAGCACAAGATCTCTTCAAACAAACTTGCCAATGGTTAGTTATTTTAAAGTAAAATTCAAAGAAAGGGTAAGAGATTTTACAATGAAGAACTCTGTTAGCTGCAAGGAGAGTAGTTTGGCACATAGAGAACTTTAACTTGTTCTCTCACAGCCAAGTTCGAAACAAATTCATTGCACCAGCAATGAACTAACCAGCTTCTAAGGCTTAGGTCTAAGCACACTATTCAAATTTTAAAAACAGAAAACTCATGTTCTTCAATTAGAACATCTTGTGAATTAATGTCAGTGCCCTTGAATTCCATGCTTGTCAGGTTCACCTGTTCTTCAGACTTTGATCTTTCAAACCCATATGGCATCCCGGTAAAATCTTGATCCATCCCATGGTTTTCCACTAGAAATATGGCATGCTGCATCATTTTTCTTCCAGGTGCCACTTCCAATTTAACAGAACAGTGGGCAACCAAGAGCCCCTGTGCAGTCACGCCGTCAGTGGAAAGGCACATGCTGCAAAGGATGCTAGGTCATCATAAATCAAACAGTAAAACAAACAACAGTAAAACTCTTTATATGATACAGAGAGTACAGCTGTTTGCAGTATTTAAGATAATTTTATCTCTATGTGTAAAGCAGTTTACAGTGCAATTTTGATTTTTCATGGAACAAAGAGCAGACCTGCAACACCGAAGAATGCAGAAGTCAAGTTAAATTCACAGGAAAAAGAAAACCCAACCAAGGAGGTGGAGGAAGTCACAGAATGTGTATATGACAGAGGAAAAGCTGGATCAGTGATGTATCAAAACAGCCTTCCCCCTGCTATGAGGTGTAAATGTAATACAGTTTGCCACTACCAAATCATATTTGAAAGGTCAAAGATATCCCAAAAAATACACAGACTTCAAACTGCTTATCAGGGTGAAAGGTAAAATAAATACAATGGATTTTATCAGTAATTAAAAGGTGAAATCTAACAATTTCAAGAGCAAAGAGGAGAAACCATGGCCTTTTAGTCTAGTCTTTCACTCAGTCACTAGCTAGAATTTGATGTCTATAATGTGCCCATTTTTTCAGCGCTAAAACAACATAAAATATATATTCTACTCTTGAACAAAATTAACTGCGCTGATATGAAGTTTGGCAAACCTATAGTTTTCTATAATAATAGGTAACAATCTTTAGCTTCAGATTTAAGGATGGCAATTTTTTGAAGAAAAGAACGCAAATGACTTTCAGTTCTCAGAACTGCTAGTTAAAAGATAAGATGAAAACTAGCAGAGCGGTGATGTGTTCAGAACACACTAGCCATCCTCTGTGGTAAACAAGGATAGTCCGTGATTCTAAACTGTGGGCCCTGGATCCTTACAGAACCATCTGAAAATTATGTATAACTGCGTGCTGTTTAAGCAAGGATTTAACCTGTCATCCCATGGCCCACATTGCAAATCAATGCTGGCCTGCATAACAAAAGCAAAATTAATTAACTTGGGTTCAAGATATGCATTCTATTGATCAGCTTTAGCCAATCGTTCATAAACTCTGCAAGATGGAAATTCTCAAGTATGTTTTGGGAATCGAATCTGTTACAGTAATCCACAAACAAAATAAATCACACTGTGCAACTAAAGAAATACACTCAAGTCCAGCAGTTGTACTGCCCACATTTGTCCTATTATTTTTCAATACAATATTTTGTCTCTAAATTTCTGAAAAATAGCTTATGCCCAACCCCCTTTAAACTGTCCCACATTGGAATAGTTTTTCCAACAACAATTCTCAACATAAACGCAGTTTTAAAAATGTGCGATACACATTTTGACACAGCTCCATCTTTAAAAGGAGCACCTCCAAGGCTAGGAAGGAAAAATGGAGGAAAGAAGAGAAATTTGGTTGCGACATTACAGCACCAGTACAAAATAGTTAAACATATTTTCAGTGGTAGGGAAAAGAGGTCCAAACCTACAAGACTGACCTGAAGTGACTTAAATAAATAGAATGTCACATACACCTAGTAAGTGAAGCTACCACCCCAACCTACCGAGGTACAATAAAGCAAGACAGCAGCACAGGAAGGCTGCAACATGAAGAGGTGTTAGGGTACATTCTTTGGAAAAGAACCACAGAGTTACCTCCTACAGTAGTGCTTCCTTCATTGGTCTACTTTTATAATGTTTACATTCAGTGTCTTTTAAATTTAAAGACTGAATCTGACTAGGGAGTGAAAAGATTCTACTCTGGCTAGTCAGGTTCAGAACTGCAGCCAGAAGCGCAAGGAGGACTTGATGAGACATTGTTTGGCTTTCAGTGTAATCACTGCCTTTCCTTGCACATACTTCCACCAGTGTTCTTTGGGTGGCAGGAAAAAGATTGTTAAGGTGGATCTCTCAACTTTAAAGTGGCAGGTCAGTAAATGGAAGTGATTGTCCTTTGGATAATTCAGCAGGCAGTGAAATGAAGGAAGAGCTGGGATGAAGAAGCGCACAGCAAGATCCTTGCATCCAGTGTTTTTCTCTCAACAGGGGTAAGTTCCCCACAATCTTCTCACTCCTTAGACTCGCTGAATTTCAAACAGCTTCACATCTGTGTCATACCAGATGGGGGGATCCACATTCCTGAGGAGAAAAGACACTCATTTTACTATGTGTAACATAAAATCTTGGAATTTTCCCCTTCTAGTGTCATTCTCTAGGTTGGGTGAGCAATTGTGGAAGGTTATGGGGTTGCATTACCCCCAGGAGAACTTGAAAGGCTACATCTGCTCCTACATTAAAAAAAAAAAAAAAACCCAAATGTCTCTAGGGAACATGAGGCTATTTTCATCATGTTTTAAGATTTCAAAAAAGACCTATTCTGAGCCTAAATTGGCCCAGGGAGCCCACAAAATGTAATGGAACTGTACCCAACACCCCCACAGTAGACATTCTGAAGAGTCGCGTAGGGACGTGGGGGCAATTTGACCCAGACGACAATGTTTTGGGGGCATCTTGGCCTGCAGCCACACCCCCGCACACCCTGGCCACAATTCTTGTGCACAGTGGCCACGTCCCCTCCTGCCCCCCTGCACGTACTCCAAGCTCTGTCACTGATTCTGAAGCATTGAGGATGTAACAATTTTTCCGAAAAATTTGCAATTTTTTTTTAATCCAAGGGGCTCAAAGATCCTTCAAACATGGTAGAAATGCTCTCTATAACCCTAGAGTGCTCTGGGGGCATCCTGGAGCAAAACAAAATTGACCCAAGGGGGCCAGAAAAATGGAGACTATATATGACCTGTGGGCCAAACTTTGCCCACCTGTGCTCCAGGACAACGGTAACATCCAAAGAACTTCTTGTTTTGTGCTTTCAAGTATTTCCAACAACTCTTAGGAAACCCTCTTATGGGATTTTATTGGCACGATTTGTTCAGAGGGAGTTGCCTTTGTCTTCCTCTGAGATTGAGAGAGTGTGACTTGCCCCAGATCATCCAACAGGTTTCCATGGCCAAGCAGGGATCTGATTCTTGGTTTCTTGGTTTCCCACACTGGTTCTCCCACAGAACTTATAAATGAACTTTTCTATTTGCTAAACAGACTGAGAGACATACCAAAGACTTAAAGATTTTGGCGCTCAGTCATGTGTTGCCCCTTGACCCCTCCAAATCCATGTTGGCTAAACTCTTCACATTCTGCTGTTATTTTACAGGCTAGATGGTTGCTTCTAACACAAGCACACTTTTATGTGGTACATGCAGGTTAGACTGGCATAGTTATTATACGATCACAAAAAGAGGTATGACAGAGGGTAGGCCTATCTAGTCCAGAATTCTTTTTTCACAGCAGCCAAACAGATGTTACAGGAAACCCTTTAGGATGTCATAAGTGCAACAGCAACTCCCCACTCACGTTCTCCACCTATTCATATTCAGACTTCTGTCACCTGCAGCTTTTCCACATTACAACTCTCCACAATTTTCACTAATAAAATATTGTCATAATTCCAGCTGTACCTCTAAGATTCCTGTGCTGTTCCATATTACCAGAATGGGACTCTGCATTCTGCTATCTTTTTAGACTTCTAAATGTGACAGTTTCTACTTGAAATGGAATGATAAAACTATATAACCAGCATCCACAGGCAGGGGTGGGGTCTGTAAAATCAGACTGCAGTGTATCTTAAAAGTTGAAAATCAAAGCTAAATGAACTTATCCATAGTGTCATTACCATAGAATATTTTAGTTCACAATGAACAACCTAATCAAACCCCCTGTCTCATGGATATAGTCTTTGCATTCCCTCTTGTTATAGATACTTTTCAGCCTGATTATACAGACAGGATTCCTAGAGATGCAAGGCTGACCAGCTACACCCTTGACCATGCCAGATCCTGGCCGATTCAAGCATCCAGAGAAAAGGTAAGTGGAGGACAACACAAATAAGGGCAAGGGCAAGGACCAAACAATATAGCAGTGGTAAGGTTCCTGAAGAGGAAACCTCTCTAGACTGCCTATTCAGGATAATCATTGGCTTACTTATGGCCAAGATGCTTGAGAATATGGTGCCTCTTTTGAGCTACTCCTTGTGACTTTAGGGAATTCCTCACTAAGCAATGCAATTAGCAAAGGAAGGAGAGCAGGACTGTATCCAGCCAACTTACCTCAGATAAATAACTCCCCACATATAGGTGCGGAACCACATAGCAGTACCAGAGTTTGCCTGGTATTTGCGAATCAGGATAGGATGAGGAACAGGAAGTAGGCCCACCAATGTGCCATGCTGCAAGAACTTGAGAATCTCAGATTCATCTGTGAGGCCCCTGCAGACAAAGAGAACACACACCACACACACCTTAAACTGTCTCTGATACTGAAACAGAAAAAACCACCTGTCTTCAATTAATGTAAGTACCTTCCATAAGGAATGGATAAGGGACCTAAGAAAAGGCACCAAGGGTTCCCTGAGATTCTCAGAACTTCCTGCACAATATACCAATGAGAATCTACTCCTTTCTTTCCAAAAGACAGAAGGATGGCATCAGCTTCATTTTACTACACACAGAGGGACAAGCTACAATGTACAATGGAACTTCAATGTAATTTTGTTTTTTGTAAAAAGTAGAAATAGGGCACCTTATTCAGACTGTAGCATTGGCAGAGAAAAGAGGATTTACTTTAATTAAATATTAATTTTAAAAAGAACGTAAGATTAATAAGTAGTATCTGTTTTATTTTGGTAAAAACTCTCCCTCCCACATTTCAAAAATTCCAGAAGTTTCATGTTTCCTGTTGGCTCCAAGAAATATTTTCTTTCAAGATATTTAGTAGTGGTTAGGACAAGAAAGTCCAAGTATTAGCATATGTTATAGAGACCTGTTGCCATTTGTTAAGAAACAACAGAGATTTGGCCTATTCAGAATTGTTAGATGTGGGTTTACTTATATTAGTAGGAACATGCTATTTTGATGTTTATTAATTCATTACTTGCCTTACAGATATGATTTCTATGACTAATACTGAACTATTGTATTGCTTGTTATGTACAAAATGTTTCAGCACATATTTGTTTCATTGATGAGTTTTATTTGCCCAGTAATGGAGTTCTAAATCACTACTGTCTGAAGTATCATCTTTTAATCACCACCACAACTACCTGTTACTGCCTCTCTCAAGCAAATAAGACAACGCAAAGGGCTTTCAGCTGTAGAAAGCATGTCCACAAAGACCTGCATTTGACCCCCCACAGGACCACTGGTACATGAAACAGAAAAGCAAAGATTCTGAGTGAGCTCTGTGGTCCCTATTTAAGGTGGGGAAAGATAAAAGTCTTCAAGTAAGAAACAGCTCAGTTTGGAAAGCATCCTCAAATTGTTTCTATTATAGCAAGCAGAAGGTGCTCCCTCTTACATTCTGAGGCATGTGTAGTAGGTGGAGAAAAACTTTACCCAGCAGGAGGGTTTGGCACCACTTGTCTTCCTTCCTTAGTGAAGCCCCTGAACATTTCTGGACAACAACATTTGTACAAAATGAACAGAGACCAAAAAGGACATCACCCCAAAGTTCAAGGTTAGATGGTTCTCTAACTATTTTGGCTATTTACTGTCAAATATGGTATTCTTCCAATTTTCTGATTTTTGATATCAGGTAGGGTATAAATTTTAACAACAATAACAACAACAACAACCAACACTCAATAGGCATGACTTCTCCATCTTATGGAACAACAAAAACAGAAGACATTATCCTGTTCTCTAGAGAAATGTCACCTCTAGTATCCTAATAAAGAAACCCATTATTACCCTACAACTTTCCAAATGAGCTTTATTCATGAACTTCACACACTTACTTGTCAATGCATATCTTCTCTACCTGGGGGACCAGGACCTGTAACAGCCTCATGATTGTCTGTAAGGGCAGCTTGGACTTCCAAGATACTACCTGCAAAAGAAAAGAGTAGCGGATAAGAAGAATGGTCTTGAAGAACTCAGGCAGCCTAAAAGGATCTCATAAAGAGTCATTGAGAATTGATGGATCCAATTTAGACAGCCTTGAACACAAAGCAAAACACTTATACATTTACCAGGAATCTCAGAAGAGATAGTAGGATAGCTTTGCAGCCAACATTTCAGTATGGAATACCCACATATATCTACAGTCGAAATAAATTATTTCCAATTCCATAAAAAAAAAATCCAATGTTATTGCTGACACATAGATAGCACAGAGAATTGTATCAATGTTTGCATTCTATCTGATATCTGAGAAAAGTCTCATAACAAGCTTTGAATAGCCTAGGTTTCTAAAAAAATTGCTAGTGTGGGTGTGGCTTTCTGGAGAAGCAGGCCAGCCTCTTTGCCTCCTTCCTTCAGGGAAAGGAGAGCAACAGGAAGAAATCCTGTTAGAATGAGAACAGAGCAATCTTACCAGTCAAAGAGAATCACGCATACCTTCTTTCATTCTGTATTGATTCAGTATAACCTGAACTAGGGCTGATTGTGATCAGATAGAATTTAAGCAGTAGGTAGAGATAAAGCCAAGTGCCACATGCCTTAGAGCTCAGGAGAGCAGATACACACCGCATATCCTTTCATAACATATATAATGGAGTGAAGAAAGATGTTTGCATGCTTCAGAACTGCAAGCAGTATGCTTCAGCCACAGCAGTCTCAGAAGAGAAGCATAGCACAAAACAGTTAAAAGGATGCTACACTTTTTAACTCAACATTATGGTTCACTACCATTTCTGTTCCCACATCATTGCTCTCTTCATTATACTCCTTGCTTCATTAAGTGGTGAACTTTGCACATGTGATAAAAAATAATTGACATCAACATGGGTAATCATTAACAAATGATCCCAGCTTCTCTTACCCATTCAGGAGTTGGATTCCAATGTCCAGCCAAGGATGCGTTGGACAGACGCCGTCGATCCCTCTTAGGCTGGGATGATTCCTAAGGAGAAGACCACAAGCACATGGTTTTCCCTGTCTGATAAATTCTGCTCTTACTCGAAACTTTCACATATTTGGCAATGACCAAGTGAGAAAATAAGCCACAGTACAGATGAGCAGTACATCACAGGGACTCAGAAATGAGGAAAAATATTAGAATTGTTCTTTTTCTTACAATATACTCTTTTTACATTAATTCTGGAATTTCCTTGAAACTCTCAAATTGAGGTTGAACATTTACAGATGCATCTCAACATCTGTCCTGTACAATGCCCTCTATACAGGCAGGGTACATAAAACAAAAAACATGAATGCTCTGTCGTGTTATCATCAATAGATGCAACATGTACACACTTCGCAACAATGCAGACATGCGCTTGCCATGGCCACTGACCATAAGAGGACACAAGGCTTTGTGTGACCTCACATTTGTGTGTGTGGAGGTTGCATCAGCAGAGGGCACACTATGTATTCCTAGGAATCTTTCAGCCATTACATTTTCTTTGTAATTTTTAACGCTGTCACATTACCCCTTTATCCTAGATTAAGCCCCCATAAGGTGCCTTAGACAAAGCTATAGTTTAGCATCCACATACAAGTGCTTCAGTCTGGGTATTCCCAGTAGTCCTCACTCATGTAAACAATTTTCAAAAACATTAACTAGATCTCTGTTCCAACAGAAATATAATACTCCTTATCTGGAGAAGCAAACAAGACACAGGATGTTCTAAGTCTCTAGCTTTATTGCTTCCAGGATTTATTTATTGTTGCCATAAAGCAATCCTGCATTATTTACATCATAATAACTATATGGTACATAGGCTCAGAAACTAGTATGCCCCTGCAATAAAGTTTCTAAAATAAATAAATCAATAGACTGTTGGGTCGCATTCACACCTCCTCCAATTCCCAGAACATGAGAATCTACCCCACACATTAAAAACATAGCTCCATTCACAGGAGTGAGCCAAACAGATGCACTTGCTACATGGTTCTCATTGATAAGCAGAAACCATCTGGGCTTACTAACTGGAGCTGAAACACCATGAGCTCATTATGGATGAGAAAAACATAACACACACTAGCACGCCAGCCCCGTTTGTTCTTTGTTTTCTCTGTGAACCTCTGGTCTTAAAGGATTTAATGCCAAGGGCAATGCAGCCCTTAGGCTGGCTAAGTAAGAAGCATCAAGAACAGCAAGAGATACTGCTCTGAATTATTGAAAATCTGCATTCACAACAACTAACTACAGAACAACAGATGAAGCAAAATTAGTCTAGTTTGCATTTTAACGGGATCTGTAATCAGTTTGGACTTTCCTAACTAAATATGGGAACCAGAACACTTTTTTTCTTTTTTCGCACTTCTCACAACAGTAACACAGTTCGCTAAGCAAAAATACATATATAAGGGAAATATGCATACAATAGCATGTCTGAATAGAAAAAATGTGTATTAGGGAAAATTGCATACAAAAATGTAGGCAAACTTCTTAAGTATGCAAACTGGAAGAGAAAAAGGAGGGAGCTAACTTATGCTTGTGAAAACTGAAATATCATGGAAAGTGAAACCAATCTGTACATTCCTGCTGGAGAGTAGCATGCAGTCTTATGTTTATGCACATGCACCTTAAAGTTGCCTGATGATGTGTGGCACAGGGTGTTCTCAGGCAAGGAATATTCAAGAGGTGGTTTTATCAGTTCTTTCCTCCAAAGTACAACCTATAGCAGCCATCTTACCCCACTCCAAGATTCCGTATCACTGACCACGCCAGGGGGGCTGCCTTCTACTGGGGACAGTGAGGACTCTGGCTCCAGTGAGCGCATTGTCCCATCCTCTGACACCTGGGATTTTTCAGTCAGTTTGTCAATGCCTGGATTTTGAAAGACACAATTAGGATGAAACTGAGCAAGGTCAGCAACATAATTTAAAAGATCTAAAAAAATAAAACCCATAGAGTTATCTTTCTATTAACGAGTAGAAGCTGACTCTTTCTAGGACAGTTTTCCTGGTAAAAAGGGGTACTTGCCATTTCATACGACGAGTTTACGATTCTTTTCCTGACAAACCTGTAGCCTGCTCTTTGTCCACCCAGAGCAGATGTCAGAGGCTGAAACAATTCACCCTCCTGAATCTCCTTAAACATTCATTTCATCTCCAGCACAATGAAGCAGACTGACCTGGAGTTGCTACTAGGCTAGCCTTCAATGTCCCTGGCTCAGCAGGTGCAGCTGGTCGTGAGCCTTCCATGGACACCCCTTCCTGAGAATTGGTGCGAGATATAGGTTCAGGAGCTTTCTTTTTGCGCTGCAAAGCTTTCTGGATAGATTGCAAGTCAGTAGGCAGATTGGCCAGCTGATGGAACACATTTCGCTTGCGAATAATAGCATATACCAAATTTGAGTTGCCTGGGGAAATCAGAACAGTAGAAGAAGGAAAACAGTAAGATCTGGTAATTTTCTCTTTGAAGGTGACTTATACAAAAAGAGACCTGAGGAAAAAAGCCTGTAGAATGCCAGTATTGCCATTAGGCAAGACTAGAGTTTCAAGAAATTATATTGGGAGTCTTTTTGATTAAAGGAAAGGATATAAATCACTATACTGACAAATAAATACATAAATAAAGCATAAACATCATAAAGAAGCAAAACTATCATTTGACTTAATATCTTTCCCTGCCTTTCCTTGTCCTTGTTCCAGAAATAAGATCTGTGACCCAAAGCCAGGGCATAATTCTTGACCAATTACTATGCACAAGATTTGCTTTACATCATGTTAGGCCATCCCAGGGTTCTTGGGTCAATAAAGAGCAAACCAGCACTGTCACTTGAAGTAAACCATGCCTGCTTTGTCATGATCTCAAGATAAATTTCTGCACTATCCCCGACTGATACTGCTGAGAAATTATATTCCTAGGAACAGTAGAATAAAAAAAGTGGGCAGAGACTCTTGTCCAGTACCCAAGCATGCAGGATTTAGATTTGAGAGAAACTTTGCATTCAATTTCTTGTTTGGCCTTTGTCCCATGGAATTCCAGAGTAGTCACTCTGCCTCTGTACTTTAGTTCCCAATCTATAGAGAGCAAGCTACAATACTCACACCGAAACATTTTGTAGGAAAAAGGGGAAAAACAGAAAAGTAGAATATATTATATTACACATACACACACACAGTGCTATAGAAGGAGGAGCAAAAACATAAATGACGTTACCAGTATTTCTATCATAAGTAATTACCACAAAGTTACTGCACTGATGTTTGTTTTTTTGTTCTTTTGCAGGTCATCAAGTAGAAGGATCTTTCTCTTCCAATAAAAAAAAGAGGAAATGGACCAGAAAATGTAAAGGTGTACTAAGAGTTCTCAAAAAAAAATCAGATATCCAAATTCTAATATGAGTGAAAATCAGTATACTTTAGGAAAAGAAAATCTAAGAAAAGGACTGAAGTTTGTCACATTCTTACTACAGCCAACAGAGAATTAGAGAAATGCTTATTGCTATTAGAAAGGCACTTAGGTCTAGCTTCTTGTCTAGCACTCACCATCAAACTGATACTGGATGATATTGTTGAAAACCTCCAGCAAAAAGAAGACAAGGTGGTGGTTCTGAACAGTAGAGAAGAGGAACCAGGTGGTTGAAAAGGCTTCCAACAGGTGCAGCAGTTTATTAGCAGCTACCATGGAAAGGGACTTCAAGTATGGAGATACTGGAGAAAGAGAACAATAAAGAGGAGGAAAATACAAAAAGCAGTTAGGAAACTCAGGAATTCCCATTATAATTGCATGGTCACAGCACCATCCATGGTATGTGTCTTATATATGGTTTTATGTGTAAAAACGACAGGTATTTTCTTTTCCCTTAACCAGTCCCGAGGAGACTGCAATCTACATTTTGATAATGGGGAGGGCAACAAGGGAGAAGGGAGAGGCAAGGATAGCAAGGAGTGAACGTTAGCAGCTGGGGTGAATTTTAAGCCAAAGGCTTCACAGAACTGGCAAGTTATAAGAATGTACCCATTCAGTGCTCTGCTCAGCCTTTCACTAAAAATAATATTATTCTATTTTACAGAAACAGAGCAAATAAGAGCTAGAAAGCTGGATTTTATAATATGTAGTAGAATTCTTTCACTGGAAACTTTCCAGGTCAAGGACCACCTAAGCTGAGATAAATTCTAGGAATGTTGGAATGAGAGACCAAGAAAGGCAGCATGCTCCCCACTTTTGTCTAAAGACTTAGTTGAGGTGCTAAGTACAATTTCATAGGAAGGTGAATGCCAAAATTGTACTGTCCAATTTCACTAAGTTCAGCCGTTGTTCTCTGCCAAAGCTGAGAATACAAGTCTTTACAAAGAGAGGCCTTTTGAGATAATAGTCTTATCAGACAATCCTGCCTTAGCCTTTTAAGATACTCTTTGATTTTACTTTTTTTAAAAAAAAACCTGTTATATCCTTTTTAGCACATCTAAGTGCTTCCCTGAGACAATGAGTGTGCAGGGTACAAAACAAACAAATGATCTAATTCAGGAGAAATATAAAGGAACACTCCACAAAAGATGCTGTAAATTATTTCTCGTGTGGAATAAATCTTGATTCCAGGCCTCTTAATAAAAGGTTTGCATTGTAATAGTGAAGACAGCTGATACCACCTACAGCTAGGAAGGCAGTATTGCAGCATCTTGTCATAAAATAATCCCAGTAGTCATTGATGAAACAGAATTTCCCAAGTGAAACTGTTAAAAGTGTACAACCTGAAAACTAAATCAACAAGTTCCAATATTTCTACCAACAGTTCCATTAATCATGGTTTCCTCCAGGAGAATCTAGGAAATTAAAGTGAAGACTTCCAGCTGTGATAATATCTATATGCAATATTCTGTTACTTACTCAAGATGCCCAGAAAAATGCTGCTACACTACTTGCTGTTACGCTACTACCTGATTTTGTCAAAATTGTGATTTAAATACACATCTCAGTACTTAGGTCAGAGTATCACACTAGTTCAGGCAGCTTACCATTCACAATAATGGTGAGGAGGCAGTCAAAAAGGGGCTGTAGCCGCTGGTGCCCACTTGTGATAATCTTGTGAAAGACCTGGAGTATGAAATTAGAATGACAGTGTGAACAAGAGCAGATATAGCTACCATGTTACTTTTGTGATAGTTCTCACGATCACTGAAGAGCAAGTATAAAATTTTAAATGATTCAGCTTAAGCTGATTTCCTACCTGTCCCAAAATGGATATTCCCTGACTAATAAGGAGGCATTCACAGCAACTGCTACACTCACAATGATAAGAAGATCTGCATGTGTCCCCGTAAACACAGGGATGTCCATTGGTACTCGCACAGAATATGGCTTGTTCAGGCGAACCCCAAAATTCCTCTCCCCACTCAGTAGCAATAGGATGAAGACACCAATATGCATTAGACCAACTCGAGCTGCAAGGAGGAAAACAGTGCTGAAATAAAATCACTCAAAACACCAATGGAAACAACCCAAAAGCTACAAACAAAACAGGATCAGAACATGAAGACAGAAAGTAGAAAAAGCTTCTACATAGGGCTCCTACTGCTATGTAATGCAATACCTCAATGAAGAAACTTAAGAAATCAGCTGAACTATGCCTCTGCTTGACCCCCCAAGTAGTTTTATGTCAAGTGGTAATATGTGTCTTTTCAGTGTCACTGTAAGTAGGACTGTGAAAGTACGTGTTACAGTGAAAAGGGAGCATGAGCACCAGCTAGCTGTGGTAACACAGCCATATATCTATTGCCTTCCCATACTCATATAGTGTCTACAATGCCCTACAATGCCCCAGAGAGGTAGGGGGCTTTTTAATACAAAAACAAACCTATGCCAAAGAAAAGCTAAACCCCCTTCTGCCTTACTTCACTGTGCTCTACTGACTGAAGCACTTCTTCCACAGCCCACCTCCAATATTAAATGGAAGACGAGCTGAAAAACTGTTAGAAACAATGAACCACAGTGAAATGAGGTCAGATAGGGCTTAGCTCCTCCCATCTTTGCACTCCTTTTTGTGTTAAGGGGAAAACAAAAGAGCATCCTGTCTTAACATATGAACAAAGCAGATATATGAATGAATACACATCCTTTCATGTCTCATCTACTTCAGACTTAGCTCTTTTGCTTCTGCCATCTAAAATCTATGAAGTTCTATAATCTGTATGAAGAGACAATTAAATGATCTATAGATTTCGTTTAATGACTTTAGTTTGTAGTCTGTAAGCTGAAGATATGCAACCAACCTTTAATTTATCCTAAAGTAACACAGTCACCCTTGATTTTCTATCAGTGCCTTTGCAGTACCCAGAATAGTACTACTGAGATACAGCATTTGCAGTAACACAGATACACCTATATGAGCAGGGAAAGACCCAGTGTAGTATTAGTGGTTTGAGTGCTGGACAAGAACTCTGGAAGACTAGGATTCGAATCCCTGTTCAGCCATGAAAACCCACTTGGGCAAATCACACTCTTTCAGCCCCTGAGGAAGGCATTGACAAACCTCCTCTGACTAAATCTGGCCAAGAAAACCCTAGTATGGGGGTTATTATAAATCAGAGTTGACTTGAAATCACAAAGCAATAGCAACAGCAGGGAAAAACTGTTTATGATGGCACCTATTTGAATGCAAATGTGAAATTTCTGACTTCAAGTTCTCTTTTCAAGCACAGTCTTTCAGGGGACCTGCCCTGACTACAGATACAGCTAAGGGGTCATTTGCAAGAAGAGGAGACATCCAACCAGAATGTCCGCCTAAGTGTTCAAACAAACCTTTTCAGCATGTGTTTCAAAACACACAAGAAAAACTTACACTGATCTGCTCTTGCATCATTAAGGAAGTAAAGAATTGGCACCAGGATGTCTAGACGTTCACTACTCTTCAGCACAAAGAACAGAAATTTCTGGAAAGAGGAGAAAATAATTGAACTGCATTGCACAATTTTGTTTTGTTTTTCCACACTACAATGTTAAGAGCACTTTATTCCACTTTCAACATCCTGTGGAATTCTGGGGTTTGTAGTTTACTGACACCAAAGAACTCTCTGGCTGAGAATTCTACATGTCCCTCGCTAAACTACAAACCCCAGGATTCCACAGGATGCTGAAAGTGAAATAAAGCACTCTTAACATTGTAGTGTGGAAATGGTCTATGTCTGGACAAGTTCAGTAGCCAAATAAAATGTAACTGATGCTCCATGAAGCTGTGTAAGTAGCATGTTGACATCTGCTAGTTTTCCTGTAGCTTCATGTTTTATAAATCTGCTTTGTGAGGAAACCTATTGTGGGTTTAGTAGGACAAAAAGAATATTTAATCTGAAATGAACAGGTTGGTTACCTGCAACTGTGATTCTTCGAGTGCTCATCTGTGCCCTCACACAATGGGAATCTTCACGCATGCGCAGTAGCTTTTCAGAAAGTTCCAGAGCTGAGCAGCTTCGCGGAAACCCTCCCCCATCCAGTACTGAGCATGCTCAGTGCCGCCAAGCTAACGGTCTCTCCTCAATTTCAAAGTCCACCGAAGCAAGACCTGAAAGAGGGGAGGCTGGACGGGTGTGTGTGAGGGCACAGATGACCACTCGAAGAACCACAGTTACAGGTAAGCAACCTCTTCTTCTTCTTCGTGGTCTCTGTGCCTCACACAATGGGAGACTGAGTAGCTTACCGTTGGATGGTAGATAGGGTCCTAGAGGATAGAAGACAGCACCACACGGCTGAAATAAGCGTCACGCCGGGCCCTACAGTCTGACGGAAGGGGAGTCTGACGGAAGGTGGAGGTCTGTTGAAGGTAAAAGGCAAGCGCACGGCGCATGTCGAGTGAGTAAAGAGAGTGCTCAAGGGGCGATGCAAGGTCTGGATAGAAAGTAGGTAGAATCAAGTCTTGATTTATATGGAAATCAGAGACTACTTTAGGAAGAAAAGATTGGGATAGAGGACCACTTTGTCCCGGTGGAACACAAGGAACGGCTCATCACAACACAACACAGTTAGTTCTCCTGCCCACCTGGCTGAAGTGACGGCGACCAAGAACGCCGTCTTTATAGTGAGGAGGCAGTCATCAGACGCAGCCATCGGTTCAAACGGATGGCACATGAGTTGGAACAAGACAGTGACCATGGAGGAAGCGGTGGAGTGACAGGAGGATACAAGTGTTACAGGCCCTTGAGGAATTGCTTCACTGTAGCGTTCCAGAAAAGGGCAGAAGAAGGAGAAGTCCTTGGCTGATAGGCCACAATTGTGAGATAAACTTTCAGGGAGGAGAAGGCGAGGCCCTGATCCCGTAGCGCCAGGAGGAAGTGAAGCACTGTGGACAGGGAAGTAGGAGAAGCAGGCTCATCACGGGAGATGGCAAAAGCCACAAACTTCTTCCATTTGTAATCATAGGACCTACAATTCTTTCCTCACAGCCGTGAGAACAGCTGGAATAGTGGGAGAGTCTAGAACGTTATCCTCTAAGCGTGCAGGCAGAGAAGAGGGAGGTCCGGGTACAGTACCCAACCCCTCGAATGAGAGAAGAAGTCCGGCGTGTTCCAGAGCCTCATGGTGTGGCCCCACGCCATGGTGAGGAGGGGGCCAAACCAATGCTGCTTTGGCCAGAAGGGAGTGATGAGGATGGCATCTGCTTTGTCTGTCGCAATCTTCGCCACCACTCGACCTAGGAGAGGAAACAGTGGAAAGATGTAAAGGAACTCTCTGCTCCAAGGAAACTGGAATGCATCGCTGAGAGAGCCAGGGCCCAGGCCAGCTCTCGGGCAATAACGGGGACACTTCCTGTTGTGATTGGTCGCGAAGAGATCGACAGTTGAAGTGCCCCATCAGGACCCTATCTGCTGGAAGGTGGCATCGGACAGGGACCATTCGGGATGACACGCTGTGTCCCTGCTCAACGTGTCCGCTGTCACATTGTCCCAACCCACGAGGTGGACCGCAACGGGGTGTATCCGTAGTGGAATGCACCAGTCCCAGATGCATAGAGCCAGATGGAGCAGAGTAGAAAAGTGAGTGCCTCCCTGCCAATTCATGTAACAGACAGCTGTTGTATTGTCTGACAGGATCTGGATGGTCCATCTGACAACGAGGTTTTGAAATGCCCGAAGCACTTTGAAAATCACCAGTAGCTCCAATGCGCTGATATGAAGATGCAACTCCAGGCTGGCCCAGTGGCCTTGAACTGCGCAACCATGACACTGAGCTCCCCAGCCCAGGAGAGGCACGTCAGTTGTGATAGTGAGAGTCAGATGGGGCTCCCAAAATGGCATCCCCGATAAGAGATGGTGTGGGGACAGCCACCAATGAAGTGAGTCCCGCACCGGATGAGGCACCCAAAGAACATGACATTGATCGTCGAGGAGAGGGTCGAAACATCAGAGAAACCAGTGCTGGAGATGGTGAGCGTGAAGGCGGGAGTAACCGCTGTCATCGCAGCCATGTAGCCTAGGAGTTGTTGAATGTTGCAGGCGGAACCAGACAGATTGCGCAGGACGGCGGCCTCAGCCTGTCACAGAGTCCGTGCGCGCCTCAGAGGTAAGAAGGCCCTGGCTCGAGCGGAGTCAAGGGTGGCCCTGATGAAATCTAGGATGCACGTGGGGTTGACGTGGGATTTCTTGGGGTTCACTCTGAGTGAGGAGAGGGCAATATGGATGTCCTCATATAGCTTTTGTTTGCAGGATGCCACCAGGAGCCAGTCATCCAAATAGGGGTAGACCAGACATTCTTCATGTGGAGGTAAGACACCATAGGGGCAAGGCACTTTGTGAAGACGCGGGGGGGCGGTGGAGAGGCCGAAGGGGAGAACCTTGTATTGGTAGCAGACTCTGTCGATCGCAAAGCAGAGGTACCTCCTGTGCTGAGGGCAAATGGAAATGTGGAAGTAGGTGTCCTGTAGGTCGATGGACGTGAACCAGTCCCAGTGCCTCAGAAAAGGTAAAATCGAGGACAGGGTGACCATCTTGAACTTCTGGGGGGCAATGAAGGAGTTCATTCCCCTGAGGTCCAGAACGGGTTGGAGTGTGCCATCCGATTTGGGTACTGTGAAGTATCAGGAGAAGAAGCCTGTGGATTTTGCTGCGGGCAGAAGTCGCTCTATGGTCCCTTTGAGAAGGAGGGTCTCTACCTCTTTGAGGAGGGCCGGGTTGGCAGGGGTAGAATAGAAGACGCCGAGAGGAGGAGTACTTCGAAACTCGATGCCGTAACCAAGACAAACTATGGTCAAAACCCATGAGTCCGAAGTGATGTTGCGGTCCAGTCCTGTGGTTCTGGTGAGGCGGTTGGACAAGTGGAAGAGGAGCAGAGTCGGCAACCTGCAACGGGAGTCAAAAACAAGATTTGGCAGTCGAGGAAGATTTCTTGGAAGACGATTGGTCACATCTAAAGGAATGGCGGGAAGAGGCTGGTAAGGAAGATTGCAGAGATGAGCGGCGAGAAGAGCGTGACCTGTAAGAGTAGGAAGGGTGCCTCCAGGAAGAACGTGATGAAGGTGGCCTTCTAGGCTGGGCCGAGGGGTGAAGGTCCATCTTTTTAGCTGTCAGATGAGCTTTCACAAGTTGGTCCATCGCCTCGCCTGTAATGGCATGGAACAGCCCTCAGCCATCAAAGGGCAGGTCCTCAATACGCTTTTGGCTATCCTTAGTTAAACTGGCAGACCGGAGCCAAGCAAAATGGCGGAGAGCAATTGCACCGACCATCACGCGCGCCGCACCCTCAACAGCATGTCAAGAGGACGAAATCTGTTGATTCGAAAGGGCCACAGACTTGTTAAAATATTGAACAGCAGTGGCCCTGTGATCGTCCAGCAGGTGGGAGTGGAGGGGAAAGAATCTATCCCAGATGTTGCGTTGATAGGTCGCCAGGCAAGCTTGAGTATCGGAGATCCTGGCAATCAACGAGGAAGCAGAATAGAAGCGATGGCTGAAGACATCTAAACAGCAGTCCTCACGATCAGGCAGGGTCATATGAGCCCTTTTGCCCCCTTTAGTTTGGGACAACTCAACAACAATCGAATTTGGAGTCGGATGATTGAAGAGGAAACTTCTTCTGGGTGGGGCAGAGATGCTCCAGGCGGTGAGCGATTGGTTGAAGCAAAGCTGGCTGAGCCCAAGGGTGCTTCAAAGCCTCCTGCAGGATGGGTAGAAACGGAATCGGAGCCGTCGACGGGGGGCGAGTATCAACACAGTGGAAGACTGGGTCCTGTACAGTAGGAGGAGGTCCAGAGATGTCGAGGCCCAAGGCAGTGGCTACGCGGACTAAGATGTCCAAGAACTGTTTGATGTCCTCGGGAGCAGAATCAAGAGACGGGTCACCAAACCTTAAACATGGTGAGGTGTGAGATTGCGGTGTGGAATCCGTAGAATCACCGTTAGAATCATAAGAACCAGAAGAAGGAGACAATGAGCGAAGGGATTGAGAACAACAATGTCAGGCTGGTCCCACTGCAGAAAGAACAGCAGATGGAGCAGAAGCAGGTAGAACAGTCGGGGCTGGTAGCAAGACTGGAATTTGCACCAGTACCGAGGCCTGGGTTCTAATCGGTACCGAAGTCAATGCTGACAAAATGGGTAGTATGGTTGGGATCGGTGCAACGACAGACTGTGTTGACAATGAAGCCAACAGAGATGTTGGCAGAGTGGACGCAGGTTGAGTATCTGGCAGAGGCCGTGACACCATGGCTGTCACCCGAGGAGGAGGTGAAACGGCCCAACAATGAGGTGACGGGTCTCGAGACCAGTGGGGAGACCGAGAGCGGCAGTAGTAGGCCGATCGGGACCGAGAATGGGATCTGGAGTGGCGATACCAAGGGGAACACCGGTAACGAGATACTGAAGGGGACTGCGATAGAGAGCGTGAACGTCAAGGGCAGTAAGGAGACCAACGACAAACGTCGGGATGGTACCGTTCACGGTAGGCCGGCAAGTAAGAGTGGCAGGAGCCGGTCTGTTCTCTTCAAAGATGTCCATGGCCGTACCTGGCAACATAGGAGGCCGAGGAAAAGGGCGAATCCACCCTCGCCAGCAAGCGGTGCGATGTCAGTAGTCCCAAAGACGTGGGGATCTACTCTGTTCACTACATCCCAGAGAGAAAACCACACTGAGCTGTGGTTGGTCTCGGGAAACAGCCCGAGGAGTGTCCGAAGCAGGTGGACTGTCAAACTCGGGACAGCCAGGAGAGAGAGTCAGAGCCATCGGAGTTTGCAGGCAGCCATCTCCAGATTCGCCAGAGGTCACATGCAAGGAAGCCACAGTGGATAGAGTAGTATTCAAAGAAGCCTGCTCCTTAATGCGAAGGGCCTGTTCCCAACAATAGGATTTCGACAGAGAAGCTCTATTCTTAAGAGCCTGTGAGGTGAAGTCGTTACAAACAGACCGAGCCCTAATGTTATGGCCCTCCCCGAGGCAGAACAAACACTCAGGGTGGGTGTCCAAAAGGGAAACCTTATGGCCGCAAGACACGCACAACTTAAACAAAGACGACATAAGAAGGGGGAAGAGTTCTTACAGTTTTTGTTGTAAAAGACGAAGGAAAAAGGTCAAGAATCAAGGAACTGTTCAGCGGAAAAAAACCTTCCGAGCTGCTAACAGGTCAGCGGCCGAAAAGAAACTGAGGAGAGCCCGTTAGCTTGGCGGGACTGAGCATGTTCAGTACCAGATGGGGGAGGGGTTCCCACCAAGCTGCTTAGCTCTAGAACTTTCCGAAAAGCTACTGCGCATGCGTGAAGATTCCCATTGTGTGCGGTACAGAGACCGCGAAGAAGAATCTATAAATACTTATCTAAAAGCAAGCCCCACTGAACCCAATAAAGTTACTTTTGGGCAAGCATGGATAGAACAGCATTGCTAGTTCCATGCCTATTTTTATATTAAATATCTTGAGTTACAAAAAGCACATTCTGCAAGTAATTTCTCAATGATATGATGAAATCAGTGCCCTCATGGCACCATCCTTGCACATCTTTTCCACACAGGTTGCTTACAGATGGAAGTTCTTCAAGTACGCCAACACAGCATGCCTGACATTTAGGACCTGCACAAGGACTAGGCTAAAGCCAAAGCTAACCCTGACAAATCCAGTGGCTTACCAGGAAAGGCATCAGAAAGGGTGGCAATACCAAAAATAATCATTGATGCAAGAAATCTCCATGTGACCGGATACCTCTTTCTTTAGAGCCACAACCCCACTTTCTGTTTAGCACTACCATGCTGAGACAGCTATGGATGAAACTCATCTCAGATGAGTTCCTAGCCCTCTTTTTCCTTCAACTGACGCTGATCTCTCTCTTTGAGTCTTATTAGGACCAAGTACCTTGTTGAAATCACACAGTTTCCAGAAAAGAACCAGAAGCTCCTGATGGAACTGGATCTTTTTGGTAGAGTTTGGCAGATAGGTTTGAAGCAGCGGGTTGGACAGAAGACGGGCCACTCCCTTCAGGATGAACTGGAAATCCTAACAAGACAGTAGACATTAATGGAACACACAGTATGGGGTTTAAGGCTACACTAATAAGCAATCAGAAGCATAATATGGCACTTTACCTCTTCCCTGTGTATCCTAGATAAGTAATTGACAAACAGATTGTCTGGTCCTGGAGGCTGCATCAAAAGGAAAATGATTCTTAGGATTTGCTTTAAAACGTATCAAAAAGGCATGCACGAATTATCTAATAAGTGACACTTTAATAATTTTTTTGTCAGAAAATACTAAAGACTGTCAAATGCTAAGCATTAAGATCTAACCCACTTTCAATCATAGAAAAAAGCACTATCAATAATCCACAGTCCACAATACACACAGAGTGTGAGGTCTTAACACACACTGTATCATTTCATTCTGAAGTGAGCGGCAAAGCTGCTTTTTTTTTTTTGAAGCACTCTCCAAAAAAAATTCCAAAAAAATTCCAAAAAAAGAATATGACTTTCTTTTCTCTTCCTGTTTGCCTCATGATTAAAAGCTCCATATTCTTCTGAAATACACAAGAGGCTTTCTTTGTTTTGGCCAACCTCCACCGGCAATCTCTCATTGGTAAGATCTGGCTAGGTTCTTACGTGGTTCTTGTGTGATACAGTCATTCCTCTAGCCACTCACCAATACTTATTCCCTTTCAAGCAATATCCTGCCTCATATTTGCCTCATGTTTTTTTTAGTCTCTACAGATGTTGCGAAAGTCCATGATAATGGGCATAGTTCTGGTATTAAAATTATCTATTCTATGCTAGTATACTTAAGAGTTTAAATAATCTTAACTAGCCAAAAGAAACCAGTCCAGTCCTTTGCAAGACTGACGACTGAAAACATCCTACAGTCAGAATAGGTAGTCCCCAAAGGAGTGTTTCAATACAGGAAAGTCTTGCTCTACTAGTTCAATCACACAGGTCAGAAAATTAATGGCAAGAGTAGGAGTGAGAATATTTGGCCATCCAGATGTCTTAGGTTTCAGCTCTCAGAAACCCTGGTCACAACAGGCAATGATAGGGGATTGTAGGAGTGGTAGTCCAAAATATTTGAAAGGTCAGTCTTCCCCACTGTCAGATTAAAATGCTTCTTTTATCTCTACTGTCTCTGCTCACTGGACAGGATGGGGTCCCATCCCCAGATTCAATGCAGGTAGAGAGAAAAGCAGAGGAACCAAAATGATCACTTCTGCTAGAACTGCAATTGTGTGCAAAGGCCTAAAGTAAACTCATTAGCATGCGGATTGATGCAGGATAAGGATGCAGAACTCGTTAGTTTAGCATTAAGAAGAACTAAGGTGTGCAGATATACCTCAGGACGCTAATGTCCATGTCTAAGATTCACCACAATTTCTACATTGGTATCAAGCAATGGATGGGCTGAAGTGAGATCAGAAAAATCCAAACATCCCAGAAGGACTTTTTCAGGACTGTAGATAACTTTAGCTGATGTACTGTACATTGGGATGTTGTGGGGGGACAAGAGGGGGCAGTGGGTTGATGCACTACAGTCTCAAGATGCCACACCTTTCCTATCAATAACATTGACTCTGTGATGGATGTATGATTAGGACTTCAAGAAGGACAAATCCTCCTATCAGGTCAACAATTCCATTTAATCTTCTCCTAGAGTTATAAAAGCATGTGTAGAACCCTGGGTAAATTGGAAACGCAGCATGCTGAGAAAGGATTAACTCCTCTTCCCCACACTGCTTATCTAGTCTAAACTGTTCTTCCCCCAAATGCTTTCCCTTTGTAGGAGATGCTTAAATTTTGCTATATACATTTATTCACAACATGGAGTCTGGCACTCAACCATCTCCACATATGAGGGACCTGGTCTCATCACTGCCATTTAACCTAAGATTCCTCTCTGGTTTTCTTTTATTCAATAACAAGGCTGCAGATAGCTTCAAACCAAGCATGGCTTAAGAACTAAGCAGAGGACTAAGGAAACTGTAGGATTCTGTACCTTTCATATTTAGGAAGCTGTTTAAATTTTTGGTGGTGTTGTCACTTTGAAATGACAATAGTCAATAAGGAAAGGGCTAAACAGCTTCTACTGTCCCACCCACCACCTACACTTCCTTCCTGCCAAGCTACTCCCAAGAAATCACAGCTATTTTACTTGAAACAACAAACTGCTTCAGGACACTAGATGGAATATGTAATATCACCTTTATGGAACAATGCAAAGAAAAGAGCTAGAGAATCTGACTTGTTAGAAACTCTTTTTAAAACAGTTATTTCACTGGGTCTTCTGGGGAAAACTCAGAAATTCAAGCTGTGTGTAACTGGTATGCTGACTTTATAAGAGAGTGAGGAGAAAGTTGTTTTTCCCAAGAGGCCAACCAACCCAGAAATATAACTGAGGAAATATAAGGCTTGAAGAAGATAGATTATTTTTATCTTATTTTTCTATGTTACTATTGTGTGGCTTTCTTTGTTAAAAAAAAAGTCTCATCGAATTAAGTTTATAAATGTTTTCAAGAGATATCAGCCATCTTTTGGAGTAAGACTGCCCAAGGGCCTTATTTCAATCTTTCAAGGAACAATATGCTAAGGCCTGCCAACTGCATGTCTATTGGAAAACCCTTTAGACAGTCCACAGGCAGTCAGGCATAAGAGGTCCTCTGAGTCACCTAGGGGGAAAGAAAAGCTTTAATGCTAGCATCCTAACCCTCGACAGACTATTATATTTAGACTCATACAGAGTCTGGGCCCTGGCCTCATGATACACTATGCTCTGACTAGAGACCATGAGTATGTGCCTACAAAATTCCCTGGAAAGAAGAGCAAAACACTACCATCACTCACCCATCCAAAGAACTATCAACATAGCTAAAACTGGGTACAACTCACATCAGCATCATCCATGACTGTGCCAGTTGTAGTGCCATCTACTGTTGGACTGGAGCTGGTAGAAGTGTCATAGTCCAATGTGACTATCAGGACTTGGGCAGCCTGCTCCACAAGGGGTTCACGATAGTCCGAGAACAGCAAGTGGTTATAAGGAATCCCGTAGCCCACTGGATCATAAGCACATACGATATTCAAGAGGGAAGTGAACAGTGGTAGTGCATGCCTGAAAGAGGACCCAACATGCTCAAAAAGATACACTGGTGGGAGAAAAAAAACTCTTGGTAATGCTAAAAGCTTTCCAAAGAAAGCAGTCTTTCTATGATAGGCATTCCATTAGCAGCAATTCACTAGTATGTGAAAGAGTGGAAATAATGCCCGCATGCTTCAGAATCAACATGAGTTAGTGAAAAGGAAACAGGTAGTTATTTTCAGGCATCATCTGGTTATTTTGCATTATTCTTTCTACCATTTGGATAAACACTGTAATATCCCAAAGCACCTTCTAAAAGTACCTTCTTGCTCAGCTCTAGAACGATCCAAACATTCTGTGCAGGCAGACTCATTTGTATGAGCCGCCAAGGCAACACAGACACACATTCTATTTTCACTGCAGAATACAGAGTTTGAATGAATGTGATGTTGACAGCAATATATAAAGTACAGTCCTTCCTCTACATCAGTGGTTCTCAACCTGTGGGTCCCCAGATGTTTTTGGACTTCAGCTCCCAGAAGCCCTGAGCATTGACCATAGTGGCTGGGGCTTCTGGGAGCTGAAGTTTACAAACATCTGGGGACCCACAGGTTGAGAACCACTGCTCTACATTCACAGGTTTGACCTTCATGAATCTGATTATTCACAAGGGTCATGCTCCCCTCTCATTTTTCTCCTCCCATTCTCTTGCATTCCTCACCCCAGGCTTGTACTTAAAATGGACTTTTTTTTTTATTTTTAGGTGAGCAAAGCCTCAGTCCCAGAGCTGGAGGCATGTCCTCTCTCCCATGTGGCTGCACCTTTTGCTGTATAATGGCTGCTGATTGGGCAGGTGTTCTCTTTGCTCCTACCCTTCCCAAGATGGCCACTGGAAGTAACTACAAGGGAAAAACTGTGCTCTTCTCCCTTTGAGGGGAAAGTACTGATAAGCCCTTTGCTGTGTTCTTTTTTCTCCCCGGTCCCCAATGCTGGGGCCAGAGGCAAAAGAATGGGAGGGGGAGCTCTGCAGGGGAGTCATGAGGGTGGGAATTACTCATGATTTTTTTCAGCTTCATAAAGGTTCTATACCCCTAACCCTTGCAAATGTGGAGGGGCTATTTACTTTAAACTATATTGGATCACCTTCTAAAAGTGATCTGCCCAAAGCAACATACAATAAACAAAACAAAACTGTACCCATTTATGCCGTGCAATTTGATATTCACAATAATTTATTTTACTGCTTCAAAGACAAGTGCCTCCTGCCATGGAAACTACAAGTACCTGCACTGATTTTTCTTTTAAAAATGGAAGAAGAATGACACCAGGAAGCCTGTCAATTGCATGGACAATGAGCAGCTAAGTTTCAAAATATCTGAGATGCATTTCTTTGAAGGCTGTATGACTCTCTCTGTTTTACTGTGGCACTGTTCCATTATGTGGAGAAAGGAGTAAAACTACTGGAACTGAACTGGAGATAACACAGCCAATCCTACTAAAGGTAAAGTCAGTTTTTAGGAATCTGAGCACACACATATTTAAGTTTGGATAATAAATCCTAATCCTAATTCAGATGCAAGGGTGAGCTGCACTTACCTCATGATTTAAATGCATATAAAAGACATTATCAATGATGAATTTATAACACATCAATTGATGTAGTGAATTATTTTATTTGCCTCATTTGTATACTATCCAATTAATTCCTACTGTGTGGCTAGTAATGAAAACATAATATAAATAAAAAATTAAAAATTAAAAACCGTAAGGACCTTAAAGTTATATTTAAAATATCTTGAAACATCCTGAAGCCAGGACAACTCCACTTGCCACTGAAAAGATTATAAAGTCAGCACCTGGTAAACTTCTCTGAGGAAGAGCATTCCATGGTATAGTTGCCACCACTGAGAAGAGTTAACTGAAAAACCAAATCAATAAGCTCTTTTAAAATGTGAATGGCAGTGGGATAAATCCAGTCACCTATCCTGTTAAATGTGCTGCCTTAAGGGCACTTTGAGAGGAAAGATACTCCAAGGGACTACACCAGAGGGCAGCATTCACCAGGAATCTACAATTACAAACCAGATGAACGACAAGCTGCACTGGTCAGAACAGTCAAAATGCATTCCAGGAGTACAAAGAACTTCAATTTGCAATATGAAGAAGAATAAAATATACCCACTATCCAGGCAAAATGTGCGAATTCAAGATAAGCAACTGCTGTCATTCAAGGAAGGTATACTGAAGTAATGGGAAACAAATTTATATGTTCTGAATCAGCCACACAAATGAGAAAGGAGATGAACAGATAAAAGGTTTGGCTTAACCTAGCATTTCTCAGAAGCAGGCCCCAGACACAATTGGCTCACCTGTTCTCAGTGGAACAAAAGAACTGGACCCAAGGATTAGTACTGCCGCTGTCTGAGGAGGGGGGCAGGTACATGATCTCTGAGAAACAAGTCAGCAGGAGTTTCAAGAGCTCTGCCCTGAAAAAAAATCAATATAAAGAAGATGTAAAGTCAAAGGCTTTCATGGCCAGAATCCATAGGTTGTTGTGGCTTCTCCAGGCTTTGAGGCCGTGTTCTATTAGTACAGTGGTTCTCAACCTGTGGGTCCCCAGATGTTCATGGACTTCAGCTCCCAGAAGCCCCAGCCACTATGGTCAATGCTCAGGGCTTCTGGGAGCTGAAGTCCATGAACATCTGGGGACCCACAGGTTGAGAACCACTGTATTAGTATTTTCTCCTGATGTTTCGCCTGCATCTGTGCCTGGCATCTTCAGAGGATCTGGTGGCATGGAAGTGAGTCAGAGTATATATACTTGTGGGTGGAAGGGTGCAATTTGCATGTGTTACATGCATGTGATGGCCTATTGTTAAATGGGATATCCTCCAGGGTGTATTGTTATTCAGGGGATATGTGTAACAGTGCATTAAGTACATTAGCAATCCATTGTATTGTTCCCTGTAGAGGGACCTCCAGAGTCTGGGTGGTGTTCACTGGCATATTTTTGAGTCTTTATTTTAGTGTTCTTCAGTACTGGTAGCCAAATCTTGTTTACTTTCCAAGTTTCTTCTTTCCTGTTAAATTGTCCATGTGTTTATGGATTTCAATGGCCTCTCTGTGTAGTCTGACACTGACCTTATAGGGAAACTGAAGAAGAAACATAACCTTCAAACAATCTACAGACCGACCAAGAAAATTCAACAAATGCTACATCCAGCAAATGACAAAATGGATCCTCTAACTCCTGCTGGAGTTTATCGCATACCTTGCAGCTGTGGGCAGGTCTACATAGGGACTACAAAACGCAGCATCCAAACACAAATCAAAGAACACGAAAGACACTGCAAACTGATCCACCCAGAAAAATCAGCAGTAGCAGAACACGTTATAAACCAACCTGGACACAGAATGCTTTTTGAAAGCACAGAAATTCTGGACCATTCTGACAACTACTATGTCAGACTACACAGAGAGGCCATTGAAATCCATAAACACATGGACAATTTCAACAGGAAAGAAAAAATTCGGAAAGCAAACAAGATTTGGCTACCAGTACTGAAGAACACTGAAATCAAGACTCAAAAATATGCCAATGAACACCACCCAGACTCTGGAGGTCCTTCTTCAGGGAACAATACAATGGGTTGCTAATGTACTTAATGCAGTGTTAATGCACACATACAAATTGCTCCCTCTCACCCGGGGACTACACAAGTATATATACTCTGACTCACTTCCATGCCACCAGATGCTCTGAAGGTGCCAGCCACAGATGCAGGTGAAACATCAGGAGAAAATACTAATAGAACACTGCCTCAAAGCCCGGAAAACCCACAACAACCTATAAACATAAAGAAGGTCCATCTGTAGGAACATACAGTTGATTTGTTTTGGGTTTTCCCTACTGTACTGAGACTTTTGCTCATTTCTAATAGGTTTTTTAACTTTTATTTCAATAAACACTTAATTCAAGAGTTACAATTAGCCACTCTCATTACCAATTTTAATTCTGAGGAAAGAAATGCTACTCTAGAAGTACTGTGTCCTCCCCACTCCCCGCCACTCAGCTGTGAGAAGCTGTGAGGCAAAAATACATTCTTCACTTCACAATGAACAGCTATTAAAATTGCAGATTATCAAAATGGTGCCTCCTGCTTGGCCTCACCCCAATCACAAGAGTCCATCTAGCTCCAGCAAGTGAAATGATGACAGCAAGTGCTGACACACAATGCAGCCACTGATATGGTCTTTGCATTACAATTGTCAACTGATGTTGTTTCATAAATTAATAATGTCTTGGCTTTCATATTCTATCAAGCACCATACAGACTGAGCACCTGAACAGGAAACAAATGCTTCCCCTTCAAAGAAACTGAGTTCCAACATTTTATGATTCTTAGCCTTAGATACCATTAGCATCTGATCAACTAGATTTCCATACATATTCAGAATGGTCTGTTCTCTAATATTCTCACCTGTTTAGATCATGGATGTAATTTGGTTGTGGAGAATGAGCAAACCCAACACCAGCCTCCCAGATGTATTCACAGCTATCAATTGCATGGATATCCTCAGCCGTGTCCTGGAAAGGAAGGCAGGAAAGGAAAGACAAAAGCTAATGCTCACAGAAGCTATCAGAACATGGAACACATGTGGTGTTTCACCAGAAGTGACTCCTGCTGAACCTTCCAGCTGATTGCATGGATAGGATGATGAAAGACCTAGGTAAAAGCCTAATGAGGCAAAGGTTACCCTGCACAGACAAAAGAGGATCTGCGAGTCAATCAGGACAAAAGGGATAGAAGGTGCTTCCAAATGGGGGACTCCCAGTCTCTTCCTCTTTAGTGGATTTCCCATAGGGAAAAAAAAGCAAGAAATAAGAACACACAGGAGGGCTACACATACATGTATTCAATGAATGAATGAAGCAGGGTGAAGCCCTTAGAATGCAACATATATTCCAATTATTGTTGTGTGTCTCCATGGCAACCCTAAGGTGAACCTGTCATAGGATTTTGTAGGCAAGATTTGTTCAGGGGGTTTGCTTTTGCCTTCCTCTGAGGCTGAGAGAGTGGGACATCACAAAGCCCTAAAAATATCCTGCATGAGTGCCAAGAGAGAAAGAGAATTACAGATAAACATCTCTATGTTATCAGTAACTTTATATAACAGCTAGAGAGTCACAATCACCAAACTGTTTTAACTATATTTTAATTTTCCACTTAGGTGACCACTGCAAACAGGTCATAAGGTATACTGCGCCTACCAAGATTTACATTACAGAGGCTGTTTTGCTTTACCTTTGTGATCCAAGCTAAATGTAACATATCCCAAGATATTTATTCAGAAGATGTATACTATGTCTTTCAATCCAATGATCCTAGCAACCACACAGAGACACACACCATACTCACATAGCCCAACCATTCTTAGTCCTCTAGCTCAGAGACTGAACCAGAAAATGTTTCATTTCAGTGACACAGCACAACTAGGATTCTGCAAGCAGACACACTCATCTTTAGCAGATTCCACCAAAAACACAGGCATTGATAAAACAGTACAGCTACCTTGCTGCTGTTTTTAGCCATCTTAAATATTAGTATGTCTTCCTTATCCAAAAGTACTTTCTCCATAATTCTGCTACCTTGATATGTTTTCAAGGCCTGGAAGTTATAACCCTTTTCCATCTGCTCTTGCAGAGCAAAGTCAATATTTGAGCAGCTTTTCTTTATATCCCATTTTATTAACATAGCCTCTTACATCCATCTATTATTGTTTCAGTCTTGTCCTTTGGCAGCAGTATTCCCTTTTCTGAACCCCAAGCAAATCACTAGAAACAATTTTGTGAAGACAAGCAACCACTGAAAACAGTATTTTTACTTTCCAAGAGCAGTTTGGGTAAAGGGGCCCGAGATTGATGTGCTCAACTCAAGGTTGTCTGGCATCATTAAAACAAGTTCTTTCAGTGGTTTAATTAGGCAAATTCTCTATGTTGTCCTTTTTCCTGGCACACAGAGATCCACATTACAACTCTTGCCTAACACTTCTGAACTTCCATTATATAACAGTAAATCTCAAAAATCACAAGTTCACAGCACAAAAGCAGGGTAACAGTTTTGAGAGGTTACAACTAAGACATTATTGAAGAGAGCACATCATATCAGAACGGAATGCAGCTTCTAAGTAGTTTTCAAGTGGAACAGTTATGATCTCTACATACAGACAATACTTGACCGATATCTGCTACTCAAGACTTGTTTTGGGTAAACAAATCACATTTGCAAAGCTATTTGGAACAAAACAACAACACAAAAATATCACGCTCAGCTTCTTTGAAATCCCTCTCAGACATAAGCCTGATAATGGCAGACTAAAAGAGTGCAAGTTAGTATCAGGCTGAAGAATCAGAAGAGCTTGTTTGCAATAGCACTTTAGCATAACAATCTAATGTGTGCCAGTGAAGTGACTACAGCATAAAAACTGCACCTCTTGCACTACATCAATAATTGTTCCACAGACTGAAAAGAGCTAAAATGGCATGCTATATCTTGTTTCACAACTCCCTACAATGTGTGGCAAAACTCATATTAAACTGAGGTCCATCCCCTCACATATATGATAAAATAGAGCTATTAGTTCTGTTATGGTGAGCACTGAAGGGCACATGTGCGTGTCCTCCACTCTTATTCATAAAACTAGGATAAGGGACTTCCAGAAATATAGTTTCTGTTTTATACTAAGTTTCTGGTTCCACTGCTGTATGTCTTGTTCATTCTGTGCATACCTGTGCACCTATGTGCATTTTCAGCTTCCCAGCCTGCAAGTGAGCAGTTATGCCGAAATAATATGGGAAATATTGTGCAGAGTGAAACTGCAGTTTCAGTTCCACTTCCAGCAAAACAGCAACACCTCAGCAGCACTAAAATGGCCTACTGAAGAAATGAGTAATACATTTTTAAAAGACATGAAATCCTGAAAATACAAAACACGTATGAAACACAACGCATGGTATATTGTCACTAGAGTTTAAGATATTTCTGCAACTTTCCATTGAACCTCATCCAGGTGAATTTAAAGAAAAATGAGTGAATTCTGTGCTTTCCTGACATCATGGGAATTGCAGTGCATTGAGCATTAACTGTAGGGTTACAGTTAAGTTGATTAGCTTTACATGTCTTTTGCTTCCTGATCTCACTAAGTATTCCAACTCAATGTCCCCACCATGTCCTGAGACCAACATTTTGACAATCAGAGTATATCACTTCTGCTTCCCCATATCCTTCCTACCTCGCTGGAAAAAGCATGGCATCATTTTTTAACCAGTACACTACACTGGCCAGAATACAAAAGTAATCCACTGACAAAATGTAATTGATTTGTTGGCAGCTTTGTTGTTTTGTCTCAGCCATCTCTTGCTGTTGTTTTTTTTTTAATATATCTGGCAAGTGCCAAGAATTCAGCAACATTTTTTACAGCTCTTCAGGTGACAATACTGTAAAACACCTATCTTATGGCTCTTGTTCTGTATGAATTGTACAAGTTTAGAGGCCTCGATGATTCATTCGAAGGATCTATGTTAAAATGCCTTGCTTAGATAAGAATGCCAATCAAACAAAATGTGTACAGCCTCTCCAAGACACACTGAGAGAGGTATCTTCCCTAGAATTAACATAATGATTGGGAGATATGAGATACACTAATAGGAACAGTGTCCCCATCCTAGCTATGGTTCACTCAGTAGTACTAGACCACCCTGCCAGCAGTGCTCTTTGGACAGCCTGTACCAGGCAATTCTAATTTGTGTTTATGAACACAGCACAGAATTGTCGTGGATCAGAAACACTCTCTAATTTAGCAGAGCAAGCCAAACACTATGGTTCACTCTTTACGACTTGCTCCTTAGCAGCTTGGAAACTGGATAAAAAGGTGTTGGGGCAGTAGGAACTATGTTAAAACAAACAAAAATACACAAAGAGAAACACTCCAATTCACCCTGTTTCGGATATAAATTGGGCTAAACCTTTGTGCAGATGTAAAATTCCCAGAACTTTTGAATCAATGCGGGAGGGAGGGTTTTTCCTTTTTGTTGTTCTTGGAAAAAATGGAAATTTTCAGAAAAAAATCTGATATTGGCACCTTTTACAGAATGAAAATCACTTTGTTACTTTAGGAACATAAAATGTATTATGTAGGCAGTATATTTTTGGCATAAAATTATCACATTTGGTGCATTAAAAGAACAGTTTGCTCAGACAATAAATATGGATTAATCTCTTTTTAAAATATACATATTTCTTTTTTGTTACAATACAAGGTCCTGAAAAGGAAAGAACCTTTTTGATTTTGCTGGTTTATTAAGAGTAGGCAAGTAAATAAATAAATATAGAAAATTAATCACCACAAGTAAACCAAAGGATTTTTTTGTCTCCTCAAGTTGTCCATAGTGCTAGACAGACGAAAAGCACTCATTCCCATAAAAGAACTGAGAAAAAGAAATCAAAACAAGGAATTGTAATGACACGTTATTTATGATCTTACATAAAACTCTTTCTGTTATATACTTTTTAGAAATAATTCAAGGGGAGTAAATACACAAACAGCAAGGCCTAGATACCCTAAAGGCACCAGATCCTGTCTCACCTTGGAAACTATGGAGGTTCAGCTCTGGTTAGTGATTGAATGGGAGACCGCCAACCAATACCAGGTTCTGTAGGGTATATTTTAGAGGAAGGAACTGGCAAAACCACCTCTGAGTATTCCTTACCCAAGAAATTATGGGGCTCACCATAAGTTGACAGGCAACCTGAAAGCACATACGCACAAATATACAAACACCTTGTCCTTCGTCATTCTAATATACTACAATCCAACTTTTCTCCAATTGTTAATTTTGCCAATTGTTCTGAAAAAAAGTTTCAAGAGGGAAACAACAGGGGAAAAATTGTTTTTCCTCCTAGGCCTTTACATTTCTAAGCCAATGAAGAAAGACCTTGTGGAAAACTACTATTTCCAAGTTTATCACATCAAACACAAAAATACAGCTGGCAGATTCAGCATTAGTCACACTAAGCTCTACATAAATATGAGTCACTATTGTGCAACCAACAGCTTAGTTGTTTTGTCAGAGGCTCTTAGAATAACACATTGACAATTATTATTTCTCATCTAAAGGCACAAGTAGCAGGCAGGCAGCTATGGAGGGGGAGCTATTTTTGTCCCTGTGCCTCCCCCACAACTTTTAACGCAACTCGATATGATGTGACATCACTTACAGTTTCAATTTCAGCTTTTTTTTTCTTTTTGGGGTGTCTTCAGGTAAGTGGGAGGGGGCACTGCTGCATTTTGCATTGATTTTCAGCCAAATTATCTGATTTTTTTTAAATTGTGTGTCTGCAGGTTTGGGGGATTCAGACAGGCCCCAAGGGCCACACACTTTGTCCACTCATGATAAAAATGATTGCAAGGGTCTTTGACCACCAAGACAACAGGCTAGAAAGCATGATGGGAAGGCTTATTTATAGAAACCATGGGTACTAGGTTGGCATTTTTCTTAAGCCCTTGTGGAATGCCTTCATTTTTTTTTTTTTGTATATCTATTCCACCTTTCATGAAATGGGCTCAAGACGCCTTTTAATATAAAATATCCTCAGAATGGATCACAATGTAAAAGATCAGTATATATGTTACATCAAAAATAACAAAAAACAGAAATAAATGCAAACACTTGTGGAAATTTCAGTTTGTACCAAAGAGTTCAAAACCAGAAGATAATTGAAAAGAAATACAGATTCACAATATTTAAAAGATTTGCCACTTCTGAAGCAGGATAAAGCATTGGCTTGAGAAAGACAAGAGACCAAGAACTACCAAGTTTAGTATTTAGTATTTTTACAGACTTAGTCAAGTTCTGCAAAATATTTGGTCACTGATCAAGTTACATGCAATGTTAACCATGCTACACATAAACAGAACAACAACTCTTCTAAAATATGTGTCCTAAATATGCAAGTTATTATCATCTTCCAGAACACTCATGATTTACAATTTCTGAAACTGTTCCTGTTGTCATTGTTATAATGCAGTTTGACTTGCTGCAATTATCAGGTGACAAAATTTAGATCCATTCCATGAAAAACATAACTAACTCCTGTTAAAGGCACAGGAACTGTACAGACTCTTTTTCTAGTCAGTTAGCGATCTTTCCCACAGCATTTTCTCCCAAGCTAATTTTTGGTATTCTGAAGTTAATATACTTGGAAAAATAAAGCAGTAACTGAATCAATTGTGTCAGAAATTGTGTCACATTTCTAACAGCAAGTGTCTTCTATCTGTGTGTGTGTGTGTGTGTGTGAGTGTGAGAGAGAGAGACAGAGACAGAGAGAGACAGAGAGAGAGAGGCGGGGGGGGCCAAAGCAACCACCATTTTGTTCACTGAAGATTCCATCTTAATCCAGATGAAGAAGTGAACACTTCAGGCCATACAGAGAAGTCTATTACAGGTTTAAACATTTTCTCTTGACATTCTGAGAAAGACTTCATTAAAAATAAAAATTGTCAGGAGAAAATCAAAACAATGGATTATCTGACTTACCACATTGTTTTTTCGGTGACTCTGGACAGTGAATTCTGGGCAGAAAAGCAAATCTGCAATGGCCAAAAGCAATGACTCCGCTAGTGGCCTAGCATTTTCATCATCTTCATCTCCCTGCAAACCATGAATAATTTACATTATTCTTACTTGAACATAAACAGTCACAGCACAGCAATATTAGAACAAAGAAAATTTTTGTTTTACTTTTTAATCATTCTGGTTAGTGTTAGCTACAGTTTGTAACTTCAAAGAAGCAGGATAAAGCAATGGCTTGAGAAAGACAAGAGACCAAGAACTACAAAAGCAAGGAGAAATAGAGTGGCCTTATTCTGAGACACATGAACAAAAAAAGTTGGATGGTAAATGCATCCTACGAACTGTACCTCTGAGATGAAAGCAAAGACTAGAGAAAATGGACAATGGTCGCATATATGAAAAAGAAGTCACATCACATCAAAAAACTGAACTGTGAACTTATTTTCATGAGCACATTAAGCCTCTCTGATATTTTTATAACTTTGTTTTTCCCTTTCTGCATGCTATACACAAACGTTTGTGATGTATGGAGGTAATCATGAACTCAGATGTGGTAGCATTTATTCAAAGAAAAAGCATTTGCTAGCTGCAGAAGCTTCTCTGAGACCTTCTTTGACCAAGAGGAGCATCGTTATATGCTAGAATAGGTTTCATCAGGACTACTCAAAACAAGAGAGGAAAGAAAATGTATCAAAAACATCTCCATTAAAAGGCAGTTACAATAAGAGTACAGGTGTGTCTCAGTTAACAAAGCAGATGTATTCCTGGGTATTACTGCTATAACAGAAAATCTGGTACCAAAAGCAGAAATAACACAGAAAGAATAGGAGTTACAATAGAACCAGTTAGCATAGAATTCCATTCTTCCCCAACTCAAGTTTTTATTGCATTGTTTACTGCAGACACACTACTGCAACCTGACACTGAAGCCTGTGTTTCTCCAGCCTGCCTTCATAATCCTCCCAATGCCAAAGCCACCAAAGACGACCAAAAAAAAAAATCTACTAGACAGAGTACAGTGAAGAAAGATGGGGTCTGGCACAAAAAAAAAACTTTTGAAAAAGCAGCTTCTTTGTCCGAGGCTTTGTTAATTGAGGTATGCATATACTATCTTTCTTGAAGCCACATGTTTATTTTGTTTTAGAATTTGTCCTGTTTCTTATGGTCAGGTAACACAGCACACAATCATATTTATCCAGAAGTCTGTAGAGTAAGTCATTATTTCTCCATTATGATCAAAAATGTTCTCCAATTATATTTTGCCCACCTGCTGTTTCAGCACTTCCATTCTGCAGATCAAAGTGGCCTATGCTAAACGAGCAGAACAATCCCAACCCCTCTGGACAACAGTCTAGGTGGATTGTGATGGTACACCTTTTACTAGCAGGTCACAGAAGGGCCTGAAACAGAACACTCTGGGGGGAGAAAGGCAGCAGCCTCAGATCTCTTCAATCAGAGGTTTCTAACCTGTGATACACAAACCCTTGGAGGGCTGCAGTGTCTTCGCTGGGAATCCGGAAAGGCTTGAAGAAATGTTATGAATTTTCCCAGTTAAAAAAAGACAGACAGACAGACAGACAGACAGACAGACCGACCGACCGACCGACCGACCGACCGACCACCGACCGACCTTGGAAAAGTGACCTTAAATAAATATTTGGTATAGTTAGGGTTTTAACCCTTGAGTTAAGTCTTGGTGGTCCATGCTAACAAAAGATATTTAGAGGGGTTCTGTGGTAAAGAAAAGTTTAAGAACTGCTGTACTAGACCAAGGTCAGGCAACTTTGCCACGTCTGAGGACCAATTTTCTGGCCCTGAAATCCTACAAGGGCCTCAGGGACTGCCAAAAATGAAGAAAGCAACTAACCAAAAAAATAAATAAATAAAAATGGGGGGGCAGAAAGTGGCACTTTTGATTCTGAAAAGCGAGGTAATTGTTCATGATCACAAAATCATAAAGTTGGAATGTGGCTTACAGGTAATCTAAGCCAACCTTCTGCCAAGTGAGCCATGTGTGGCTCTGGGGCTGCACATAGCCCCAAAAGTTGGTTTGCAGCTTCCAATCCATGCTTTTTCTGGGAAAAAATGGTGACTAGCCTCCCCCAGGAGCCTGACAAATTGCTACTTGTAAATGGCTCACCTCTACACCAGAGCTAGCCACTTTGCTTCCTAGGGGAACCCAGGATTGCCTCCTCTCTGTACCAGCTTAGAGGTGATGTGACTTCTCTTGGTAACCAAAAATAAGGTTAAGGCTCCTCTCAGCTTCTGTTCTGCCAAGCAAAAGCCAGCAGCACTTTAGAAACAGCAGATGATCTGCCACTTCACAGTCAACCCCAAGCCATTAAGAACTGTACTGCTAAAACACTTCTCTTTGATAAGTAAACAGCAATGCAATTGTTCTGCAACTCTGTTTTCTTTCATTTTCTCTCTCTCTGCCTGGATTTTAATATTTCACACCATATGTACTCCCCTTCATGACTTTACCTATACAAGTATCCTGTTCAAATCTAGGTTAGATTTAGGAAAAATGTAAAAATACATTATCGGTTCAAAAACTATGAGATCTCAGAACCATTTCCAAATACTATTGGACAGGAGGATGCCTGACCACATAAATTTGTATGAAATATTCATATTGAAAGAAAAGCCTGAGTGCGGAAAATGTATCTGCTGAATAACCTTTTTAAAGGAGATCATAAACTGGAGTAGTGCAAATAACAGAATACTATTATATCTAGTAGTCAAAATAACTGAAAGTATGATCTCCATGTTCATGTACCACTATTTTTGCATGTTGAGCACCAACAGGGAATGTCTCTCCAGCAGATGGTCCACTTCTGAACTCCAGAGGAGAATGTAGCTGGCAACTACGAGGGTGAGGGGAGCTAGACTGGAACAGATGGACATCAGCAGTCCAGTGCTTATGTTTTACCACAAAGCATGTACAAGTGAAAATATGCAATCCATTATCTATATCATTACAAATACTATGGTTATTATCTAAGAGTTTATAAAATTTTCTATGTTAAAAAAAGAGGTGGGGTTACATCACAGAACACAATGTATCTCGATAGTAAAAGCACCAGCTGAGGCAAAACTCATACAGACTGGAAAACAGAAATAAATTACAGTAAAAATAGGCCCAAGTCTTCCTGGCCAAACAATCTTACTACAAGACAACTTGGGCTTCAGTTACATTACAATACCTATTTCATGAGTTTAAACCAAGGGGTAGGTTCAAGTGTGATGCACATAGGCCATGACAAAGAAGCATAGGTTACTCAGGGAAGAGATGCTCTCAGCTTGCTAGGGCAGAACAGGCATCCTCCCACAGAGCGATCTAAATGCTTCCAGGCATTCAAATCAGGCCATATTCTCTTTATCTTGATTCTGATGCTTCAGTCACAAGTGAGCTACTGTTTCCAAGGGAACCACATGTCTTGTCTGTAGGCCTATAGCACTGCCACCAAAAGCTCATCTTGGATTGCAGATCCGCCCTCTCTGCATGAAAAGCGACAGGAGCTTATCTGTGACAGCCAGGCCCGTATCAGCTTGTGTATGACACAGAGCCCTTCACTCATGGCAAGCAGGCTGGGCTACAGCAATGACCAGCATTGATCTGACGTTATTTAGTGCCACATCAGATCAACCAATAAAAGCATCCCAAAGGCAGAAACAGACGCAAGAGATTAAAACAGGTTGGCTGCAAACGCTTCCATTCATCTTTTAAATGAGAAAAATAAAAACAGAAGCTTAAGGGCTAAAAGGATTAATTGGTTAATTGTGGGCATCAATCAGTTACATTACCAGCCCCATACTAAAACAGCAATGCTGAACACAGAGCCACATCCTGAAAAACAATGTTCAATACTGAGGTTTTAAGCAATGAGGAAAACAACCTCTGTAGAACACCCTTGCAATCCTTGAGCAGGAGCTTCTTTAACTCAAAACCCACTGAAATAAAAGAGAGAAGACACTCTAACAACTGTACTCTAACAACTCCAATTAATTTCAGTGAAGCTAGTGCAGAAGAAGCTCTTGGAAGAAAAGTGTCAAATACATTTAAAATAATTTCCCAATGTATTTAAAATAATTTAAATAATTTTAAATAATTTCCCCCTGTTATTTACTATAGCATAATTGACTAAAATTAAATTCTTTGTTGCCAAAAACAGAAAGAAACACAGGCAGGTGAAAGGTGAGAAGGAGAGCTATAGCCTACATCAAAGACCATACCTTTGCACTAGATAAAAGAAAAAGAGAACAATCAGTTCACATTCACAAAGACTGTGTTGCAATTACAGTCAATGTTTTAAAACTGACAATAAATCAGCCCTTAAAAATACAACAAGAAAATGCAACCACTGAGAACACCTCTGGATTCTTAATAAATCCAAATGTGTACAGGAAGTCAATATAGCAGAGAAGGCTACTGTAAAATGTGGTTACTTTCAGTGCCCTAGAATTACCTACAGCTCCTGCGACTTGCACTGAAGCATCTGTTCTTTTAATCTGACAGGAGCTAACAGGCTTGCTGCTTTATCCAAAAGGACATCTGACAATACAATAAATGCATATATGACAGGAACAACCACCTAAAGAATTTAGAATTGTATACAGCATGGAAACAGAGATAACCATCTCATAACACGTGAAATAACCTATAGTTTAATTAAACCACTCAAATTACTCATACCTTACTTGTCCTGAATAAGCATGACTTAGAACCACAGATCAATAGTACAGTTAGCCCTTGCCATTTCTCACCAACACTGCAGACCAAAAATAACAACTGAGTAAGCTAATACGAATACCGAGTAAGATACAAAATTCAGCAACTGGTATTGGCTGGAACCCAACAAAAGATACCCTTCACTCCCCTTCCTAGGACTGCACAAGTCTTGATTCATTAGATATCCTCCTTTCCATCCTCATTTAATGACAATGAATTTTAAGACGGCGTTCAAAAGTTGAGGAAACTATACAACTTTCTTTTGCTATTGCCAATTGCTTTCTGGATTGAAAACACATTGTAAAAAATGGCAAATCTGGACAAAAAAAGGTTCCTGCCACATCAGCCTTCCCATCATATCTATACACCAATCTTCTGTTTAACATGCTACAGCGCTTCTTTCTAAATTGAGGAATCCCATGTGGATCAGAATAAAGCAAATTACACAGTGTAAATATGCACAGGTAAGGATGTGGAGTTCCCACCTGATAGTTAAAATGGATCCAGATTACTACTGATTACTCTTTGATCAATGAGAGTCATTGCTGCCTCCAAGCCCCTCTACATCAGAAAAAGGAATTAATATAATACAGCAGATACACACCCCTCCTCGTCCAGCCCCAGGAACAGTCGACCAAAAGAAGCCTCTCCAGTCAGGATCTTCAAAAATATAGGGTAGGATGCGGGTCAGGAGGCGGCTGCAATTCAGAACAATCTGCTTCTCCTTCTCAGAATGACAGCCACTCTCAGCTCCCTGCACCAGCTTTTCCACTGCCTAGAACAAACCAGATAAAGGAAGTAAGAGCAGTTACTGTGCAGGAATCATGAACTGCCACAAACAGAACAACTTTCAAACTACTTTATTCCAATCTTGTCAGGTTACATTATTGCTTATTGCTTAGTACTATTACTTCTTATTGCTGAGGATCTCTCTTTGGATGTATCATGAATATCTTTCTGAAAGGAGTGGGTTGTTTTGTTTTTGTTTTCTTTCAGAACATGACAGCTTGGAAAATGTGTGTGTGTTCTTAGGTGTAGGCCAGAGATCCATCTCCAAATTTGATCCCAGGAATGACAACTGTAGCTTCCAGATGCTGCTGGATTGCAACTCCCACGATCTCTCACTATTGGCTACGTTAACTTAGGTTGATAAGAACTGCAGTCAAAACCATCTTGAGGATACCCAGAGGAGAAAGGCGGAGGCAAACCATGCCATCAAAACAATCCTTTGTTCCCTACCCTTGAAAAATTACCGTGAAGTCTCAACAGAGAAATGAGCCCCTCTACCAAAGGTCCTTTTCCTTCAGTCCAGTTCTTGGGGAAAAAAATAAAATAAAATGACAGCTACTTTTGGTCTTTTTACTCAAGGACCAGAAATAGAAAACTTTCTCAAGGTCTAATGAAAATCCTAGGAAGTTAAGTAATCACCTTACACCCACTCATTCTTCCAAGTGAGGAAGATTTTACTGACAAGTTAATTTTTAGAATCACACAGTCAATGTCCAAATATTTTTTTTAAAAAAAAAGAGATAATGGGGAGACACACATGATGACAAACATCGCACACTGAGAATTCAAAATTCTAAAGCAGTCCATTTAAGTTTGTAGATTACATGTTACCTATTTGAGTACATTTTGATGAACAGTACTGCAGACAGTACAGTCTGCGAGGAAGCATCTTGATCTGGTTAGGTGCTATTAGAAATCCAAATAACCTAATTGTTATCTACCTCTGAAATTATAAGACTGAAAGTATATTAAAATATCTCCTTCCCTAGCCATTCTTGTGCTATTAATCAAACAATAATAAACATCTTCCTGTAATCAATGAATTCAAGAGTGAGGATTAAGACCAAATTTTTAGCAACCAAAGACAAAGTAAAACTTGAGATGCAAAGGTTCACTCCTACATGTATATGAGGAAATACAAAATGCATTTTAAAATATTTATATTTCCTCTAGGAATAAGATTTTCTAAGGTTCAACACAAAACAAAAGCAATCTCTATATGTCTCAAACTGCAAAATTGCCTTTTCTAAGGAAGTACAATTACTTTGCTAGGAAACTAGAATGGACTGGAATTAGACTTAATAATGCTCAGAGTAGAACCACTGAAATCATTCAGATGAGTTAGTAATAACTGCAGACGTGAAGACCTAGGTGAAAAAAAATAGAAAAACTGTATTTCATTTTTTCCGGTGGAAAAATTGGAAGCTGGGGAAACACAGCAAAAAATTTACCTGAAGTATTTTTTCCTTTGTACTTTGTGAAATGCTTTTTAAAACAAGGTTTCCCTCAAAATTCCAGGAACTATATAGTATGATGATTTGAAAGTAAGATAAAATCTTCAAAATTAGAATATGATTATTCCTGTGTATACATCAGACAAGTACAACACTTGAATCCAACATGCCATTCTGCACCTAATGGGTGGTACAATCTTTATAACAGTAGAATACCAAGCTAGGAGTCATTACTTGTGATGATACCAAAAAAATTTGAATAACGTGCTCGATTTTTAAATGTTGGGTTTATATCCACATGTGGTGCTAAGCTAGTCCTTAAGACAGTTTTTCTGTCCAAAGAAGGCACTTTATTACAAAAGTTTGTGCTTCTATTTTCGCTTTTTTCCTACATCTCAGATGCCAAAAAACTAAAATACTTGCAGTAAAAAGGCACAGGTGCAGCTGTTTGCAGCTCCCATTTTAGTATAAACCTAGTTGTTGTGGGCCTTCAAGTCACTTCCAACTTATGACGACCCAAGGTGAACCTATCTTGGGATTTTCTAGGACAGTGACACACCCAAAATCACCTAGTGGGTTTCCATGGCCAAATGGGGAAACAAATCCTGGTCTCCAGGGCTGTAGTCCAACACACAAACCACTACACTATTCTACAGTGTATAGCCACAGTTCTGTTTGTACAAAATTAAATTTATTAAATATGCAAAACAGTACAATTGTATATACCAAGTAAAATTTAGTAACATTTTGTATGAATAAAGAATTTTATACTACTGTTGCAGTACAATATTTATATTCGATATGAAAATGTGTACTGCATATATTTCAAACCCCCCTTCCCCCCGCAAAAAAAAAACACATTTCTTCCTTGAAGGCAAAAAAGCACAGATTTTCCTTCATCAAAGCCTTCAAAATTTCCAGAAATTTTACATCTCTAATCATAACCAGTTTTACTTTCAATATTTTCATTGGTCTATAATGAGCATAACTAAATCAGGCTCCAACCTGTTTACTCTGGATCCCCTCTTCACCAGGGCAATACACATTGCCTTGGAGAATGCTACCCTTTCATTCCCTCAAGACAAGGTTATACTGAGAACCAGAAAAACGCTTCCAGACTAATTGTTAGCCTCTGAGCAATGAGGCATGAAGAATCTTCCAAGCACAGTAATGCCACTGACTAGGGAGTAGTGCTGAATATGAATGAGAAATATCCTTTTCTTTAATAGGATGAGCACCACTGTCTATATTTTCTTTTAACCTCATTATTGCGGCATATGAAACAGATGTAAATTCCTCCCTTTCAGCTAGAGAAGCTTAAACTCTTTGAGAACCGATCTCTGTTGTGCTTTCTCAAAAAAGCAAAAAACATACTATCTGTAGGGGGCGCATAATTCCAAGAGTTTAAATGAGTACCAAGGCATAGAAAGGTAGTTCAATTGACTCATTGTCATTTGCGGTTGATGGCAAACTAGAGGAGGAAATGAAGTCAAACCACCAAAACCCTGCAGGGTAGGCAAACATCAAAGGTATAGCTAAATCTCGAAACGATTAGCAATGGCAATCAGCCTTGGATAGTGTTAGTCTGCAACGTAAGAAAAGCAAATCCAAGGATCTTGATTCCAGTTTTAACACATATGGAGGTTTCTGCAACAGACACCTATGATCAAGGATCAGGAAGGACATTAAATAATTTAAAGAAGTATGTTGAGGATTTACATTTGCTGGGGTAATCTACCATGCCTTCTGCTTAGTCTTCCTCCTCACGGAAAGATATCATAGACTGTCAAACTAAACATGACATTACCATGCTTCTGACTCCCATGGTAAGGATCCTTCCCATTTTTAAATTCACAACAGTTTCAACAACCTCAGGCTCAATCAGGACTACTGAATTCTGCTTTCTCACTGACCGCAATCACTGACTCCTCCCCTAGCTACAAATAACAGCAAATAAATTTGCAAGGTAAAAAGCACCTTGGAAGCCATTTTTCACTGGAAAACAGCATGGTGAAGTGTTAAAAAACATTTTCCTCAATTGTGATCAAACTCTGTATTAGTGGCTGCTGTTTGTTTTTAACACCAACCATAGGATTTAAAAGACATGGCTGAAGTTGCAACTTCATTGATCCAAGATTGGTCATCTTTGTATACAGGACCGGTTTAAAATAAGCAAGTATTTGAAGAATTGAATGTCAGCAGAAAAACAAATTCAGAAGAAAGAACACATCTTACCTTATAACACAAAGTAGCCAAATTTGAAGGAGATTCTTCCCTCACAGCTCTGATTTCTGCAGCAGGAACTAGAGCAAAAACATCTTGGACTGAAGTAGCTGTATCTGCCCAGAACTGGTCCCAAAAGGCATCATCTGTTGCCTCAACAGGCTGAAGAGACAGAAACATCACAACAATCACTTTGGGAACATTAAATATCACCAAATGCTAATCAGTCAGGGAGTAGGTTAAACAATCAATTATAATTTACACAAGTTTTGAGCTAGCATTTTAACACTTGATCCAATAACCATATAAAGTTATCAAGCAGGCATCTGCAAAGAGCTCTACTACTAAAGTCCATGATTAAAAAAATATCAAATACTATACTATGAAAGCACTCAATATTGACGAAATGGGACAAATGTAAATACACCATTAATCCAACAAATTAACTTGGAGCGTCATGAATGGGCAAAGCTATAAGAAAGTAACACTGAGATTCTTGAAGTAAAAAGGCAAAGGTTAGGATAACAGGAAAGGATGAGGAATTGAGGTAGAGAGAAAAGGTCTTATGTGCTGAAAACATTGGTTCTACCAACTTTTAAGACTTAACTCTAAAACACACATTTGCAACAATATTCAGAAAGCTTTACATACATATGACTGGGTTTATATGCACAGTATTCTGTACAGGGATACACATTTACATATCCTACCAACAGGCTGCAATTCAAACAACCACAAAAGCCATTCTGAACATCCTTGATCATTTTGCAAACACACAAAAGTTTACAATTTGTAAGAATAACTTGAAGAAAGTGTTCTCTCACATGATAGAAATATTAACATTCCAGTCATCACAATTACACTGAAAAACATTCAATGAGGCAAAATGGCAGGTAAAACAAGCATTCAATCCTGAACCATTTGTGCAATTGATATAATAAAAGCTCAAAAAGCAAACAAGAGCTTTTGCTTAATAGCATGGCTATTCTGAACAGTCAGCAGCTTGAAACTCTGTTTGAGAAGAGTGAAGGAAAAGGAAAGAGGTATGTTTGTTTAAACTAAAACAATTTCCTGGCTTACAGTTTTCTGACTATGACAGTGTATACACTGTTAAAGAAACAAGAGATAGTCAGAAATTTTACCATGCTGGTTAATATTTGGCTGTCACAAAAGAGTACCACCTTATCTGGGAATAGATGATGTGTCACTAAAACATAAAAACCTGAAAGCAAAAGCAGGTAAGCAAAGTATAAACTGGTAGAGCAGGTTTGCTTTGCAGTGGTGGCTTATATTTCTTTCAGAGACTGATTCCAGCTATACCCCTGCTACTGTCCTTACTCACATAAATGAGTGCCTTTAAATTCTCTGAAAGTAGGCATTTAGACACAGGTGACTGCTTTAATACAGAAAGTATCTGCAATGTTAGCCAACAGGCCAACAAGCAAATCTACGTTCAGTTTCTGGCAGCAGGAACTTGAGGGGAAGGGTGAGCCCTGTGAGAAAAGTTTTAGCAGGAAAGCTTATATGTCATACAGATTACTGAAAAGGAAGTACTTTGGTAGGTCATACCAACAATCCAAGAAGACATTTACATTGACATTCAGAAACATTTCACAGGATTTTTAAGTGCAGTTTATAAATGGATGTGGCTCTTGAAGGGGACAGTGTAATTATTACCCAGATGAAATATTACAGGAATTATTGCACAAGGTTGTAGGATGCAGATACAGCCATTTTTGACAAAAAATATTACAGTATATACTTGACTATATGTCTAGAAATTTTAGTTTAAAACTTTACCCTTAAAACCTGGGTTGATTTAGCTGCTGGTGAATGCTAGTTTCTATAGAAGCCAAGGCCAGCTCACCCAGCTTTGTGGAAAAGGAAAAAGGAAACTGAGGTTGCCAAAAAGGCACTAGAACTGACCTCTACACACTTCAAACCAAAGAATTTAAAAATTATGGCAGGCATAGCTGTTTTGTGTGCACCCTAAAGACTGGACTGATGAGAAGAGAACTAAATTGTGGATACACAATGCGTGGGGTAAGGTGACCACGTGCAAAATTAAAAGCACCCTTGTTAATATTTGTGTGAGATATATTTTACCCTTGACTTACACACAAGTCACAAAAAATTCTGTAATTTTGGGCCCAAAACTTGCCCTCAGTTTTTCCATGAGACTGACTTATAGTCAAGCATACACAGTAATAAGTAGATTTTATAAGAGTCTTCTTAACATGATCCTGTGGTAAATTAGTAAATCACACACAATATAGATATATTCAGAAGGTAATCTGATAACATTATTTCTGTGAAAAGGAAAAGCTGAGAGCAGAGGATCTAAATGATTCAGTGACCTTGTACTGGTCATAGTTTGCTGAATATACAAAATAGCATTTTATTTTTTTTATTTCTCATTTTATTGTTTGCATTTCATAGAATACATCCTAAACATTTGGACTTCTGTCAAAATGAACTACTTCAAAATTCAAAACCTAGGTCCTGTTAATCTTGGAGAAGGAGGGCATACTTAATACAAAATGTAAGTACACAAAAGTTATTCCACGATTTAAGTCAGCATGTTTCAATAAAGCCTTTGTTCAGGTATGTCATCTCAAATGACAATTTTCCATCACCTCTTTTAGAATCAAGATGCTTCTTGACACCATAAAATGATTCAACATTCTTTCTGCATTCTGGGATACTCAATAAGATACTTGGACATAGTTTTTCCAGCCCAAAAGTGATACCATCTCAGCAAGCTACTATAAGTAAAATCATTATCAGAAGAAACCTTTCAGTATCAGTTACATATTTATGAAATATTTATGAAAAAACTTATTACAAAAACACTAAGTCAATGAGTACAGTTTTAGTCACATGGCATGAAATCAGCAGCAATATGAAATCTCAAGCTGCTTCTGAATGAAATTCTAACAAAAGACATAGAACCATTAAATATGCTACACCACAACCCTGTGTGTATCTACTAAGAACCCTACTAAGCTCAGTAAGGTTTACTTTAAGGTAAACAGAATTAGGATCATGAACTTAGCTGGCTTTTCAGAGGAAAACTATTAAAAAGTAATACAGTTCTGCCTGACTTGACATCTGGTTTATCAGTGGAAATTCCAGTGGAAATTCTGTCTATCAGGTCTGACTGGGTACCTTTGACCCTATTGGCTCCAAAGATATTGACAAAATCCTTGTAGAAATGCAAGTTGACCAACCACTTATGTACTTGTCCACTGTGGGTGATGAAATCAGTACACTCAAGAGGCAGCAAGAAAGACTTCACTGAAAAATATCTTCAGACCAATGATATGAATAACTACTGCCCAATGTCAAACACTCTTTTTTAGGCAACAGTGGTATCAACGCAGCTTCAGAGCTTTTAGGATGAAACTGATAATCTAGATCCTTTCTCAACGGTTTGCAGCTTCATCTCAAGACAGAAGCTGCTATGGTTGTTTTACTGGATGACTAGCAACAGGAGATGATTTGACTCTCCTCATTCCTGGGAGGCAGAACCCAGATGATGATGCTTAGGAAAAAATTGACAGTGGTCTCCAGGATTCCATAAAGTTCCATTTTGTCCCCCACACTGTTCAAACCTACAGAAACCACTAGATTAAGTAATCTAGAAATGTGGCCTGTGGAATCAACAATATGAAGATGACACACTGTCTGTCATTTCCATATGATCCTAAGAAGGCAGTAAAAATCTTGAACCACTATTTGTCAGTTGTGAAGGACCAATGGGAATGAACAAGATAATACACAATCCAGACAGTATAAAAATGCTGTTGCTTGGTGAATTATCTGCTTGCAGCCTGTATTTGGTGGTGCTGCACTCTCCTTAAAGTGCCAGGTCTGAGTTAGAGGGTATTGATTTAGCAGCTGTCTGTTAGATGTACAGCCAAGTTATGCTTTTTTCCAGTCAGCTAACTACAATCCTTCCAGATGAAGTTTGACTTCGCAATGCACATTCATGTCCAAGTTACCTCCAGACCAAACTATTCTCATGGTCTCTACATGAGGCCACACTTGAAAATCATTCAGAAATGGCAACTGATACAAAATGCTGTGGACAGCGCATTAACTATTCAGAACAAATCATTCCTATTTTGATTAACTTGAACTAGTTATCAGTTTTTTTCCAGATTCAGTTTAGAGTACTGGTTATAACCTACGAAGCCCTAAGCAGTTTGGCAGGGTAGATTTGGCAGGGTATATTTATCTTTTATATCTTCATCACTGGCAGTCTTAACTGTAGATTTATTAACCTTATGAACCCAAAGGGTAGGCAGTAGGAGGAGGGAAATTCTGCTGTGCTATCGTCTTCCTGGAACTCCCATGCAAATGAAATCAGTTCACAGTATTTTAAAGCAAAAGTGGGGAGCAACTGTCCTTCAGATATTCTTGGACTGCAGTTTCCATAATCCCTAGACAGCATTACCAACTGTGAAGGATTATGGGAGTTATAGTCCAACAACATCTAGAGAGGATCAGAGTTGCTCACCATGGCTCTGAAGCGTCCTCAGTACTTTAAAGATATTAAACAGCACTCTATTGTTTTAGAAGTTGGCAAAAATACGCCTCTTTAAATGGTATTTAACCAAACCCCCTCCATACCTCAGTGCATATAGTGTTGGATTTTTCAGGAAACATTTTTTTCCATTTGTTCTCTAGTCTCATAATTTTCTTATTGCTACTCTTACTAGGAGTAATGTATTTATTATGTACATTTTGCTTTATAAAGACCTCTAAAAGTTCCTGCTTTGCCTCAAACTTTAAAGCAACTTTGTAAGTAAACAATCAGTCATAAAGTAGTAAGTTTTCTGCAATCTATTCTGGCATTGGAAAGTGGAAAAAATTGCTGCTTGTTGTCTAAAGTTAAAGAAAAGGAGGTATCCACCAAATAATTGTGGGATACCACCTACTGTAGTCAGATTATCACATGATGTTGTCTATTTAACCAATGGTTAGAACTTTGTTTGAATGTGGGGAATATTAAACACACAGATTTATTTCCAGTTGCCTGATAATTTTCAAAAAACACCTGTGGGAGCCATTGTTAGGAAAACAGGATACATCTGCAGAAACAAAAGAACAGAATTCCACTCTGACACAGGAAAGGGCCACAAAGCACCATCCAGATCAGGTGTTAATGTTAGCAGACTGGTAGATAACAGTACCTTAAAGACTTCCCAATGCAAAATGTTGGGTATACATGTCGAAGATCTGGGTTAAAATACTTGCTAAGCCAATTAAGTTCATTTGTTGGCCTCTGTCAAGTTACTGCCTTTTATTCTTGCAAGAAACTACTAAGGTTTTGAGTAAGGCAGGCCAAAATGAAAACCAGCATGGCATAGTGGTTTGTGTTGAACTGCAACTCTGAAGACCCAGGTTTTAATCCCCACTCAGCCATAAAAACCCACTGAGTGATCTTGGACAAATCAAATTCTCTCAGCCCCAAAGGAAGGCAAAGATAAAAACCCTCTAAACCGATCTTGCCAAGAAAACTCAGTGACAGAGTTGCCTTAGGGTCAGCATAAGTCAAAAACAACTTAAAGGCACACAATAAAAAGAGCAGGGTGAACATACTGAGCAAGGTCCAAATAACCTTAGGATAGAATAGAGCAGCATAAAATGGGTAGAGGGTCCTATCTCTCCTTCTGCCTGAGATTCTGTTCCCTGGGTGGGTTGCAAATGCAAGGAAAAGCAAGTGTCCAAATTTGTGGGCTTCTTCTCAATGTTGTCAAGCAAGAAAACCCAGTCTGAACCTAACTACTCAGATTATTCTTGCTTCTCATATTTAAGAATGCTAGTTACCTTGTGACACTGCTGACAGCAAACAGCTAAAATGAATGGCCCCCTTTCTACCTATTCACATGATAGGAGAAGATAGAGGACAACCATATAACAAAAAAAATCTGAACTGTTCTTTCTGGAGAAAAGATTAAAACTGGACAAAAATATTAGTCCACCAGTGACACAATGCAGCAGCAGGCAAAACGTTTGCACAAGATGTCATACTGAGAACACTGCATTGTTTATTTGCAGGGTACATAAATCAGATTAGTGAAACAGGTCACAATTCCTCGGTTGCATATACTCAAGAAAGGTAGTGTGTATGCAATTTCAAGTATAAGAATATTTTACTCATCTTTCATAACATTCACCTTTCAGGTCCTTTGAACCAGTTCCTCAGTTAACCTGTCATGTCAGATGAAACAGTTCAGCAGAAAATGAAAATAGACATTAAAAAGGAAACGCAAGGATCAGAGGACACAAGCAACCATGAGAAACTACCCATTTGCTCAGAAATTCGGCTAATTTAAGTGGAACTTGTAAGAGTATCTAGTTTTGTAGCATGCTTTGAGAAAAAGAAACTTGATATATGGCATAAAAAAAGGTGGGTTTGCACATGCATGGTGTGGTTGTATCTCACAGTGACTTTCTTTACTGTAGTCAATTGCTCATGTCTCTCATTCAGATAGACTTCTGTCACATGTGACATGGTTTTCATGTCAGATATAGCAATCAAAACAATAGCATCAACCATCAACTTACCTGCCCCGTTAAGACTGAAGGGCATGCCTTTTTTGTGTCATTGATTAAAACAAAAACAGAAACACTGAAATGTTGCTTATAGAATGTAGTTTATAGGACCAGTAGTAGCAAGTCTTCACACAAATCTTTTGATAACTGGTTTCAAGAAAGCCTAGTCAAACATACTACTCTTGCATGTCTTGCCCTTCTCAAGTATGTAAACATGGGTGTTCCTGCTCTACCTCTCACTTTTCCTCATGGCTCCATCTCCTTCTGCATTTCTACAAAGGTTTTTAATAAACTATACCAGCAGCATACAACATTCACTTTTAAAAGAAGTGAATTTGTCCAAAGCAACAACCAAAAGTACAATGACTCCTATTCCCATGCTATGTACAAGCCTACACTCACACTAAACTCAGTCCTACTGAATGCTGATTCTAAGTACAGATGCATATGATGATGCTGTCAAGTCGTTTATTCATCTCTCACTATTCAGTTACCATGACTCCCTTTTAAAAAAAAATATTACAACTATTCTGCTACAAGTAGACCTTCTCCTGTCACAGGTCTGACAAAGTTGTGGGATCTGATTTAGTTTCATTCATTAACTTTCAAAGGGAACAGTTCTCCTGCTAAGATTATTTGAAAATGCATGAACCTATGTCAGAGGCATCTTAGCAACTAATTCAAGAAACAGGAACTGTTCTAGGACATCAGGGACAGGCCTACCACTTTTAAGCTTGTTTCCCACAGCAGTTAAACCCAACGTTTCCAAAGATTCTAAGGAGAAGGGGGAACACAGCATGTTCTACTCACAGAAAAACAAAGAATTTCATTTCATAATCACCAACTATCATTCTGAAGCAAAGGGTATCTTTATAGCATCCAACATTAATAAAATAATTACTTGTAGAATAGCCACATCCCATAAAATAAATGGCTATTAGTAATGTACAATGACAGACATCTAAATCCATGAAAAGTTCCTAGACAGCACCCCATTTACTATAAAAAATATTTATCTAATATATTTAATGTATTTCTTAGCTGCTTTCCAAAATTACACATTTCCCAAGATAGTTTGTAATACAAACTATAAAATAATTTAACTTAAAGTTAACTCCACAAAGAAGATTCCACAGCTTTCAATATGCCAACAGAATGGCATCAGTGCTGAGAAGCATAATGAATACTGCTACATAACAACTTGAGGACCTTTTACATGTTCTTCATATTCTCAGAGTATATATCTTGAATCATGGTTACTGGGCCTATGTTCCTATGGACTACAAAAATCCACTAGCAGCTACATTTGGGTCACGGAAGTAAAAATTTGACATGCCTTCAAGTCATCTGTCGATTCATGGCAATTAACAAATTACATAGGGTTTTCTTAGGCACGAAATATTCAGAGGTAGCTTTGCCAGTTCCTTCCTCTGAAATACAGCCTATAGCACCTGGTATTTGCTGGCAGTCTCACATCCAAGTACTAGCCAGAGCTGACTCTGCTTAGGTTCCAAGATCAGATGGGATCTGGTGCCTTTGGGGCATTTAGGCCAATAATCTGATACCAGAACACAATTCAAGTATCAGGTTTCCAGCAGCATAAAAAGCAGAATTTTGCAAAAAGTACTTACCAACTATAAATAAACTTCAGTCTTCACTCTTTAGGTTCAAAGGGAAAGTCTGACTCCGCTACTATCCTTATTATTCTTCTGTCAATAAACACTATTTCAGGTAGCCTAACTCTGGTGTGCAGGATGTTTCTAAAGTTGCAACAGCTGTTGTACTTCGCCAATAATGATTTATGCTGTGGTATGCCTGTAGGCTACTGATTATTATTTCAGAATTTTTCTCTATTACCCTTCCAGATCTGTACATGCAGCTGACTTAAGATTTAAGCACAAGTAAACTAAAGGCAAGACCATATCAGCCAAACTGCCCTGAGATGACTGGCTCTCTACAAGAAATATAAGCATATAGACTAGAATCAAATAACCAACTAGAATCAAATGACTGAATCACTGAAATGGATGTTACCAAATAATCCTGCAGTCTGCAGACAGGAAAAGGACTTGAGCCTTCAGTCACACCTCTTTTTATTTCAGTGATATTACTTTTTCTGTGTATGTGATGGAGGCTGAGTTTTCCGTCAGGCATGATTACATCATATTACCTGAGTCCATCTTTCTAACTTTATCATCCAGGTTTTGGCCATAGGTAACCTTCCTTTCCTTCCCTGCCGAGAAGCTTGCTCTGTAAGAGGCTGCACAAGGGCTTCCCGCCCCCCACTATTCCCTCCTGTTCTTGCCAGGCCTCCTGCTCCCACCAGGCCTGTTCAGCTTGTTAGGCCCAAATCTCCAAAAGAGCTGATGCTGCCCACCTCTGCCAGCCTCTATGCCCACATTCGAGAGGAAGACAGCACATTAAGGATTTGTTTGCACCGCCACCTTCACGGGTGTGGTCTACCCCAAGCCAGGTGGTGTGGGGCTGGGGAGACAAGGCCACGACAGAGAAGAGGGGGATGATGCCAGCGTGCCACCGCTACAACAAGGCAGCCCAGCATAGCCTGTGGACACATTTGCCCCACGAATGAGCAGGCCGGGGGAAAAAAGAAGGGCTTCCCCATCTTGACTCCCAGCGTGTGGGCTTTCCCTCACAATCGCTGCCACAGCCCCCCCTCCAAGTTGGCAGGAGACTCGCTCAGCCCCAGCCGGGCTCATCTCGCATTCCCTTTGGGGAAACCAAACCGGGACGGGGGAGAGGCAACCCGCGAACCCCCAGGCCCACCGTTTTCCCTTGGGTCAGCAACCACTGACCAAGACTCCTCAGCTCTCTCACCCAGAGCCGCCGCCGGCCGCCTCCGGTGACTTTAACCAGCCCCGGCAGGCCTTTCCCTCCAAGCCCCCCTCCATGCCGCAGACTGAGGAGAGCCCACCCTGGGCGCTCCTCCCGCTGCCTCTGTTTTAAGCGTTTTTTCCCCGCCGCCGCCGCCGCCGCCGCCGCCAGGAAAGTCAAGCCCTGAGCAGGTGCTTCGCTTCGCTTCCCTCCCCCTCGCCCGCCATTACCTGGGTCTTGGTGGTGAGCTGGATCACCGCCTTCCTGAAGTTGAGCTTCGAGTCCGCGTTCCCCATCCTCCCGCGCCCGGATCCGGGTGCGCTGCCCGCCGCCGCCTCGCCCCTAGTCCCTCCCTGCGCCGGGCCGGATCCGACCGTCCCCTCCCCTGCCGCCGCCCGTCACCGCTAAAATCCCTGCTCCCTTCCTCCCCCTCTCCTTGACGCGACGGGCTCCATCCCTACGACTTGGTTCACCTGCTCTCCCCGTCGCACCCTCCCCTCCTCCTCCTCCTCCGCTCTCTGTCAAAGGCAGCCGGGCGGCCGATGCTGTAGCCCTCAGCCCGCCTCCTCTCGTCAGAGAGGCGGCGGCGGCGGCGGCGGCGGCGGCTCCTCCTCCTCCTCCCCACCCTTCCCTCCGGCCATACGAGCGCCGCGTCCCTTCCCCGCCAGAGGCCGTGAGAATTACGCGGCCCGCCTCCGTGCGCGTTATTACATTTCCCTTCCAGTCCCCAGACATCCTTCCTCGCAAATGCCAGCCGTGCCCGCCGCCTTGCTCGCCAAGCTCGCTTCTCTCCCATTTCCCTCTACCCTCCCCGCTGACAAGGGCCCTTCGCCTTACCGGCAGCTTCCTCCCTCGGCGCTCCAGTTGGTCCGCCCGACGCGCCTCCGTCCCAGCCTCTCCCATCGCCCTCTAGTCCCGTTTTCCTCACACGAATCCTAAGGCCTTTCCGCGCTACACTGTAATAGTGCTATTATTCCACTTTCAACATCCTGTGGAATTCTGTGGTTTGCAGTTTACTGAGGCCAAAGAGCTCTCTGGCTAAACTGCAAACCCCAGGATTCCATAGGATGTTGAAAGTGGAATCATAGCGCTATAACGGTCTAGTGCGGAAATGGCCCTAGTCTTCTCCACCCTTTCTTGCTGCCTCACAGCTCAACCCATAGGCATATTTACTCAGCAAAGCAGTCCCTACTGTTTTCGATGGCTTACTCCCAAGTAAACGTGCATAGGAGCCCAGCCCTTTTGTTCAAGGCCCTTTTCTTCAGCATTTCATGTCTGCCTTTCTCTCCCTTTTGCTTGCACACAGAAACCAATAAATTTTCTGGAGCAGATGTGTGGTATCATGATAAGGCACCAAATGCTTAGCTAGCAATTTATTATTGTTGCCTTTGTTTCTACAAGGGAAGGGTAAAGGTGTCACAATACCTCACTGATCCTAGATTCTTGAATAGAATCCAAATCAATGATGGTCAAAAACTCCAGTGAGGAACTTCTGGTAGACTGTGAAACAAACAAGAATAATACAATAACACCATCCTTAGGTCATGCATTGATGGTGGGCTGCAAAACTGAACGTGTACATAAATGATATATTTTTAAGTGAACGTACACAAAACATAAACCTTACACAAAAGGTCCCAGGTTCAATTCCCAGGAAGGAGTCTGAAGCTTTGGCAACTGCTGCCAGCCTGAGGAGGAAACATACTGGATTAGATAATCTAACAACCTATAAGGTAGTTTCCTATATACATGATGCATCTTTTCTGCATGTCACAAGTCAGTTTTAGGAACCAGAATAATTACCTTCTACAGAACAGAATGTACATTCACATGCACTAGAATGTTTAAATAAAACTATGAAAATAAAGTGCATAGCAGACAATTTGCCACAATTTGTCACTCAAAACATCTGCCTCACTACACCCCAAAAGAGGATCAGATCTTACATCAGGTACATCCGTCGGAAGAGGCCAGAGAATAGCGTCAGGGTCGGCAGCTCCGTCAGAGTCTCTGTTACAGTTTGTTTGTTTTTCTGTGGTGTAATAGTTTCATTGTTTTATTTTTTCTATCTTTTCATTGCTTTGCTGCTCTCATGTTGTCTTCTCTTCAATTTCTACTCTTTCTTCTCTTTATATTTACTTTTTGTTCAACTGTTATAATTTCTCTTATATTTTGACTCCCTGCTTTGCTGCTTTGCTACCTAATGCTTATCTACAAACGCCAAGTCTCTTCAAGTTGTTGTGTCTTAGGGGAATTTCAGTCAACTGCTGGCCATAGTTGCTGCTTTTGTTGTTTTTGGCCAAGGAACTAACTTTGAAGGATATTTTTGTTTTGTTTTGTTTGCTGTTTCACTGTTGAGCTGACTCTGGTGAAAGGAGGTTGCTGTTGATTGAAAGAGCCTGCAAAACTTAATGATCTTAAAGCTGTTGGTGCGAACTGTGGATAATTCAAGAGTTCTGGAGAGAATAAGCCATGCTTACTAGAAAGGCCTACAAAATTTTAGGCATTTTGCCAGCTTTTGAGAGTATCCCCTTGAACCCTAGAAAAGGCCAGATGAAAAT